>JAJQOW010000022.1:602500-997500 GCA_037975125.1 Latrodectus hesperus
ATTAAAATAAATAGCTTATACTCTCTATTACGAAAACTGTACTTAATTATAACTTAAAATCAAATTTTAATTTCAATTTGGTAATGAATCCTAAAAGGAAGATATCCATGTGTTTATAATTAATCGGCATGATAAACATAATTTATAAAATACACTAAAATATATCCATTATAACAGAAATTATGGTATATTATAACAGAATTAAAGAAACAATTACGTCAGATATTTCTTGATAAAAAGATTGAACTCTGGAATTTTTAAATTTAGTGAAGTCTTTCTAATAAAAACAATTTAATTATAATTGAAAATTAAGTGACTTAATTCAACACATTAACTGAGTGTATAGTTTTAACGTATTGTGAAATCGTTTATTATCCTTATAGTTTTTCTTTAAAACGTGATTACTTATTCAAGCTTAAATTCACATTATATTTATTAGTTTATTTAATTTTTTCTTAAATTTATATCTGTTGTATGTGAGAATTTCGTAAAGAAATTTAGTCTAAAATATTTTCGAAATTAACTCTTTATGTATCATTTAGTTATGTAAGAAACTGAAAAATTTATTTAAAAATAGAATAATCTAATATTTAACGATATTTTTGTTTTAGTAAAATTAAATTATTTTGTCAGTTAAAAATTTAAAATTATTTTAATCTAGACTTTATTATTTCGTAGTTTGAATTTGTATAACATGGAAGCAGTATCTTTGTTTTTTCTTTGATTTTTTAAATAATGCTTGATATAATATTAAATGTGTTTTATTTATTTTATTTCTCTTATGTATAAGTAATTTTTAAGATTGAAGAATTATAATATGATTGACTTCCAGCTGAAAAGATGCTTTGTTTAATTTGTAACAACACATAAGACATTCAATAAATTTTAAAAATATTATTAATTAACTTTTATATATTACGCTAGTTAAAAATTAATGTTTCTTCACAATGTTAGTCACATAATTTTCTTTGTTTTTGCAAAGCTTGAATTCATTCATCAGATATTCCATTCAAAAGATTTATTTCTTTATCCCACTAAAAGCAATTTTTTAATTATTAACTTTGTTCAATGACTGATTCAAAGGAATTGAGTAATTCAGTAGACAGTTTCTAACAATGGATACCAATTTCATCCCTCATAAGGACTTTTAAAACAGCTTTTGGCAGTCCGAGTCAAAACAATGTTTTCGATCACGGTCAGGTGGTGGATTACTCAACTCTGCTCTGAAAATGTTTCCATCCAGAAAGGCGTCGTTAACAGGCGAACGGTTGCAGCTGTTTTCCGGGACACAATGGCGTTATGCACGGACCAAAGGAATCAATTCGCTTCGAGGAGCAGATAATTTTTCCTTGCAGAAGAATATTTTAATTTGTCTTTATCCTTTCTTGAAATTCAACAGCTGGTTTAATTCTGTTCTAAGGATATTCTTATGCACGAAGCATATTAATGTAAGGAAAAAAATATATGTCCCAAGCCGTTTTTTAATGATTTTTAGCAGTTTTGTTTCTTATCTCAAGCGGACTACTCTTTGATATTTTTTTTCATAATTTTTGGGAGATGAATCTATCTTCCTTTAACAAACGCAACATCTGTGCATAATTATAGGAAAAAAATACAGCAAAACTTTTTTATGGAATTTTTTTTTTCTTGGTTGCTGGGTACATATTGCTTGGTTGAAAGATTTTATGGTGTCATTTTTATACTCAAGTATAATTAAGTGGGATTTTTATTGCTATTAAATTCAAAAAAGTTTTCCCGTTAAAATCGGAAACTATAAACGTTTATAAAAAATGTAGAGATACTGTGAATTTATTCACAAATAGATAATCATTTAGCGCTAGATATTTTTATAAGGATCTTTATTTTTATTTTTGCCAAAGAGCATTTTGATCAATTATTTATCATGTTTCACATATTTTAATACAAAGTTTAAAATATAAATCTCAAGTAAAAAAACATTATCTAAAATCATTTAGTAAAAAATGTGTTAAAATTAAATTTTATATGACAACAAAATGCATAATATAAAAAATGCATTAAAAGTAATGCATATAAATATTATGAATATTGTGTCAGAAATCCTGCCGAAAGTTTTAAATCCTATTTTTCAATAATTTAAAATAGTTTTCAAATGCAAAATAATAACCATAAAACAAGAACCATAGATTTTAAAGAAGCAAATCCAACTTTTGTTTCCTTAAAAATTTTAAATTTTTATCAGTGACTTAAAAGTTTTATTCTATCATACATAAAAATGCTCAAAAATTATTATTACAACTTATAAAAATAATGCAATATTAAAAAACTACAATTTGTATCCGTATTTTAATGTATTTTATAGAAATATTAAAAATTAGTAGAGCATTATAGATTAATAGAAAAAAAGTTGTAATCAGATTATTTTCTCGTGCATTATATTGCACGAATTTATACTTATTCCTGTGCAATTCATAATATTAATGTTAAATATTGCTTTAAATAAACAGAAATACAAAAATTTTAATTAAATGCCGCAAAATACATCTGCAATATTAAATCACAGAGAATTATGTATAATACTAATATTTATTCTTAACTACTTTTGTTCGAAAATATTTTTGATTACTAAAAACAGCTAAACAAATATGTTTTTTATCCTTATTTGGTTTAAATTCTTCTTTTTTATCTGAGAATCACCCGAGAATAATCATGAAAATTGATTAAGCTTTGCTTTGATAACTGGAAACATAGAAACAATACGAGTATATAGCTTTAAATAAAATGTTATCTTGCTCTTAAAAATTATGGGCAATTAATAAAAACTGTTGTTTTAGTATAGGATATACGATGATTGCAATCTTCTTTAAATTAAGATATTAATAAAAATTTCACTTACTATCTCAAAAAGATTATAATAAAATTTCTTATTAGTACTTAAATTAATAAATATTATTAATAAAAATTGCATTTATTCGCTTGGTTATTTTACAATTTATTTTTGCATTTATTATGTATGATTTTACAAACGTCATAAATGTATAATAAAAAGTTATTAACAATATTTTAGCCTTACATCTGGCATGATATATGAAATTAATTGTTGGAAAAATTTTAATTACTCCCATTTTTAATTAAAATGTATGCAAAATCCCACTATATTCTAAATAGTTTTAATTGCTCAGAACCTCTGAATATTTTATCAATATTTCCAACAATATAATTAATTAGTTACTCCAATAATATTTACAAGCCTGAGAATTAAAAAATACAGCTATTGTAACGGTGGAATCCATTGCATTAACTGAGTATTGACATTATTATCAGAAATCGGACGCCATTTTATGATCTCAACAGACAAAATGGTGAAACATTTCCTCAACAATTTTGAGATCCATAGAAACAAAGTGCTTATAATCAATATATACATACTCATACTATGGTTCATAATTATAATTACTTTTAGTATCAAATAAGTCAATAAAAGTTTAAATAACGTTAAATTTTCGTAAGTCATATTTATACTCACATCAATAAAATTAATTATTTTAGAGAAAACTTAATTGCACACATATAAAATACCCCCAAATAAAGCTAATTATTATGCAATTTGACCACAATTATAGAATACTGAAGAATATTTTATGTTTACAAGTCATTTTTTATAGAAATAAATAATAGCTTGCAGCACCACTATTTTTTTTTGTTCTCGACACTATGTTATCCTGTTTGGCACACTTTGTACTTTGTCTTCTTAATAACTTATTTCTAACTTATACAATTCATTATAAACAGAAATAGCAAGAATTACTAAAGTTGCATATATCTTTTGATTGGTATAGGTATTCCTGACAAGCATTATCCAAAAACTTTCCATTCAATCTGAATCTCGAAAAATTGGATGTACTTTTTTGCTCAAATTTCTTTTTTTAAACTTTAAATGTTAGGAAAGATACCTTGTTTGGATGGAATATAAAGTTCAAATATTCGGTAAAAAAATAATATACAACTGCTGTATCAATATTTTGTTATATATTTTTGAGTTTATATTTTTGAAAAGAGTGTTAATAAAATATTTTTATTCCATCCCTAAACATGTCAGAATAGTTTTTAAATAAACTATTCCAACAAATGTCCACTCACCATAAGTAATACTGGTAGAAAAACAAAACGCAAACCTATTTATGTTGAAAAATATTAATTTTCAATTACTATTCATCAACATTCATTTTATAGCGGGGTTTTAGCATCAGAAATTATGAGCTTCAGTTAAACATAATTTTTTTCCATTCATATTACATAATTTGTAAATTTAAATTTATACTGAAACTCACAAAAAACAGTTTGTTTGGAAATGTATTTTGTAATTCATTTACAATGTGCCTGGAATTAATTTTTCCAGAATAGCAAGACAAACAACTTTATTGTTTGAAGTTATCTTGGATTTTCATCCTGATATTTTTTAGACTTATTTTATTTTACTTTTTCTTTTATTGCGCATTTTTAATAATATATTTGAATCTTTTTTGTCATTGCTGATATAGTTTTAAAATTACAACCTTTATACCATAAAATTCCTTATTTTTCTAATATTTATTTCGCTAAAATCAGTTTCACGTTTTTAAATCTGCTGCAGAGATGTAAAAATGTTTTCGCCAAAATAAATTGAAACAATATTTACCGAAAAAATTTTAAATTGTTGAAAATTTAGTACTTTTTGGAGAGTTGAATTAAAAAATATTATTCTTTCATGTATGGGCTAAAATGTATGACAAACATTTTAATAACTTTATGTATATATATATATATATATATATATATATATATATATATATATATATATATATATATATATATATATATATATATATAATATATATATATATATATATATATATACATATATATATACATATATATACACACACACACACATATATATATACATATGTGGTTTCAAACAGCTTAAGTTGTTTACTTGTAACAATAAAGCAGTTTCAAAACTTTTATGTTTGCACAAACCTGAAGCATTCCTTAAAATCGCTTGCAATCTCAACTGTTGCCAAAATATTTGATTCCCTTGAAATGTTTTTAAAGTTTATTGAAATACCAGCAGAATTGAAAGCGAAGATATTTATGTATTCTTAAACTGAATACAAATAAAGCTATTTTTATTTACTTTCTGTGAAGTTTTTCGATTGAACTAGTCAAAATTCTTATGCTTTTCTGAGGAATAAAACTTGCGTGTTTACTCACTTTTAAATCAACTATTTTACAAAAGAATATTTATTTTGATATCTTCATTCCAGTACTTAGAAAATAATAGTTAATAAACTTGAAATTTAACTGCAACACATTTCGAAACCTTGAATTATCAATAAAAATTATACTTCTAAATATTTTCTTAAGCTTCAAATTTGTATTTAAATTATTTCTATAATAAATATAAACTATGCAAGATGTTTATGTAAGTTTATTGTTAATAATAAAACTAGAATATAAAATTCTATTTCATTTAATTATTGCTAAATATTTGGTTTGGGTGAGAGAAACACAGTATTTAACCATCCCCGTAAATATTATCCTTCTAATTTAACAGAACATTCAGTTTTTAATTTCAATAAAAAATAATAAAATGCAAAGTTGAGTTGTAACCTTGTGATCGATTGTTCAGCAAGTGTGTACTCTAATTTTATTCACTTTCAAACAATAAGTAGTTATTCGGTAGAAAATTAAAAAGAAGCTTAAACATATCATTTCTCCTACAAGTGAAAGATATATAATGGTTGATATTGTCTAAAAAACAACCACATCATTCAAAAAAATTTTTTTCGGGTTTCACTGTTGGCAGCACTTCATCACGGAACCATTTTAAAGTTGAAACTCAAACGATTTTTTTAAGCTTAAAAGCAAATGCTGAATACTCAATTACATATGAACAGTGTTACGCTGTTTGACGGGAAAAAAGAATGTTCTGTTCCATGTCACGTGGACAAAGACCGCGAATCTAAATAACCAATCACTGCGCTCAATTGCATCTGAAATCGTTCTGTTTTTAATTCGTTGAATCACAGCTGTCGGTTTCTTATCAAAAATAAAAAAAAGTTTTAAAATACCATGATTGTGTCAATTGAATTCAAATTTAGGAAATAAATTTTCTAAAATTATTCCTTTTTAAGAAAGCTTTGCATAATTAAAAGTACACTGCAATAAATTTAAATATCTACATTTGGGGAAGAGAAATAGAGTATCCAAAATATTTCAGTTCTTTAATGTATTAGTGTATTTCTTGTTTTATTTTTATTATAAAGTAATGAATTATTAGGGCATGTCATATGTTTTCAAAATGATTCAAATTAAATTCATTGGGCAATCAAAACGGATCATAAACAGTAATTTTTTGGATAAATGGTGGTAGACATAAAATTTATAAAAAATTCATATAATAAAAATATTAAGAAATTTTAATGTAAATTTAGAAATAAAACTGAGTTCTATTTGCTTTTTAAATCTATGATATTCATTCAATCATTGTTGTGTGCCAGCTAGGCTGGCAACAAGGGGTGCGCTGCTCCACTTTTCCAACTGAACCTTATTTTGGTGTGGAGTCCAAATTCCTCAGTACACACATGCCGTAGGGACCCGCTTATAGGGTAAGCAACCATTCACACCTCATTCATACAAGGAAAGGACAAAGACAGGATAGATAAAGAGAGAAAGTAAATTCATGTCCGAACCGGGATTCGAACCTAGGACCTCCTTATCCGTAGTCAGGCTCGTTGATCACTAGACAAGTTGGCCGGCAAAATGTATGATATAATATATAAAAGTAAATTTTAAAAAATGAAATAATTTTCAATTTTAAAGTATATTTTTACGTAACAAGTAAAACTTAAGTAATTTTTAAAATATGTTTTAATATATTTCTGCATAATTTTTTACTTATGTTTGTCCAGCAGTGCTATTTTCTTTTAGTAGGTTTAAGGGTTATAAATTAAAGATTTAAATACATATTATTTATATTCACTGATATTTTTCTTTCAAATTCAGTTATTAAATTATTTGGTATTCTTTATTGTTATGGCACTTTTAGACTTTTTAACTCTGCAAACACAGTTAACTACATTTAATAACTGCATTTAAAAAGTTGCAATAGCTTACATTAATCAAAACCATATTTTGTCCACTTCTTAAAATGCAATAGAAATTAACTATTTATTAAAACATTTTACATTGATCTTCAACTCCAGAACAAATTAAGTGTATACAGAAGTAAAGAAAATTATATTTTGGTTTATACACATTAAATCATTCTATTTATAAATATAAATAATATTCCGGTAATACGCAAAAAGGGCAAAAAATATTGTAGCACATCGAAAGTTTTTACCGCAATAAGTAAGTTCCTTTATCAAAATTTTATCTTCATAAATTAAAAATTCTAGATTTAAAATCCTAAAATAAACCAATTTTTCCAAAGAAACAACAAATAAAATTCTAATTAACATTCCAAAATTTTAACGAGCTTTCGTTTATAATGTTTCAAATGCAGTTCTTAAATTTTCTTTTTTAAGCCTTGTTATTCTTCTCAATTACAGAATGTAGCAAAGTAAGACTGTTTTGAGTTGGAAACACGAGGCGCTGCTATACTTAAAGTATGTTTATAACATTCTGCGATTCCAATTAAAAATTCTGAAGCAACGCCTCGAATTAAAAGCTTAACTGGGTTAATTATTGAAGTCTGATATCGTCTACGTGAAAAATTACTTCAGACAATTTTTAAATAATATATTTCGTTCATTCTGATTCGTTGTTTTGAATAACAACTCAGCATAAAATTATTTTTGAAGCTAAAAAATTATTTGAATTTAACTGTAACTTTAATTAATATGAAAACGTAATTTTCCAAGAATTAGAAATCAGAAATGGAAAAGAATATAATTAAGGAGATTTAATTTATCATTTAATAATTTCATTTTGTTAATAATAAGCAAACATGAATTCTTTTTTATAATAGAAATTAATTTTAAAAATTATACGATAATTATTATCAATTTTTTTTATTTTCATTTCGTGATTATTCTAGGTACATAATAAAAAAATCTCTATAAAACAATATAAATTTTTCTCGGAAAAAAAACTTTCATTTTTTAGTGTTCTTCAAAATATTTTGTAATTATTTTGTCTGCAATGCATTGTTTTCAATATTATCAGTTTGAGATAAAGTTATTTTAAGAAAATATTAAAATTAATGAGCGTTTATAAACATATAGCTTACTATATATTTCATTTTTCTTTTCTTTCATTAAAATATAGAAAAACAGAAAACTATAATTTATATATTTTATTATTATATTTATAATATTATTTTTTATATTATCATAATTATAATTTATATAAAAATAACTTAACAATTGTATCTTAGTTTCAATTGAAAGAACAGGGGTATGAATACCACCATAAATTTTTGTTTATTAATTTGTAAGTTCGAATCCTATCCACACCATAAATTTTAAACATTTAGAATTAAATACTCAAAGCTATACAAAATATAAAATACGTTTATAACATAAGCTATACAAAATATAAAATTTTTGCAGTTTCAAATCATTGTTATGTTATGTATTTTTATAATCAATTATCATTATTTTTTAATTTATTACCCCTTGTTTTATCTTTATTTAAAAGAAAAGAATGATTTTTACATTTTAACAAGCAGTTTAATTTAATTAAAAATATAATTGGGATAAAAATAATTTTTTACGTGTTATTTTAAGGAATAATCATGAATCTGGAAAATACAGTGTCTATGTTATTTTATTATTTAAGTGATTTCATAACTTGTTCTGAAATTCAAGATGATGTATTACGATTAATAGATATATTTATTATAACGATGTGACAGTTTTTAACACCAGACCTAATTCCTCTAGCAAAATTGATGTCATAAACGAAAATTCAGCACCATAAATATCCCCTGAAACAAATTTTATTAATTTTAGTAACGATTCACAAAATCTTATCTGATGTAATGAAGAATTTAAAGAATAAGATGTCCTTCAATCATTTCCATACGGCAGAAATTCCACACAGAATTTTTCTAAATAATATAATGCAAATTTTTATTTAGCAAAGTTTTTTACTTTAATTTAATAAAAACTCTAAAATGATTTATTAGGGGAAAGCTGTCTCAAAGCATTTGATTTAAAATAAAAAAATTACTAAATCTTTTATTTTTCCTGCTTATTATACAATTTGTCTGCTTTCTATATTAATTTTAACTTTTCAATATTTAAACTGTTTTGATATTTAAAAAGGAAATTCTAAGTTTATTCATTATTTAAAATATTTAGTTGTTCAAAGAATTGTTGAAGTGTTTTTTTTCTTGACTGCTTATACCTCTTTTTTAAGATAAAAAGATAAAAATTATTATTTGACAGAATATTTTATTAATTCGTATTTCTGTTGATTTCCAGGTTTGAGTAAATTTAAGCAACTTTTTTATTCAAATTTTGTGCTCTAATAGGACTTAATAAGAAATATTCGAATTAATTTTTGGGGGAATTCCTGCTTAAGAAATATTAATGTATTTGCGTATGGTTTATAATACATATGAAAAGTATTATTTCTGATGAAATAAAAATTTATTACACAAAAATTACTAAGTAATACATAGTATTTTTTGTGCAATAAATTTTTATTCCTGCAGAAATATTTCAATTAATATAAATAAAAAAATAAGAATTCGTTATTATAAATCATTAATAATAAAACAAAATTGTTTTAAAATTTATAAGTAATACATACAAATTTTATAAAAGTTTTAATATAAATATAAAGAAATAAAATTCAAGTACAAGTACCTGAAATATTTGTTTTATTATTAATGATTTATAATAACGAATTTTAACATTTTTATATTTATATTAATCGAAATATTGGAAGGATAATTTTAAGATTACATTAGAATGTTTTATTTTGATAAACTAAATTTTTGCTTGTTGATTGAAATATTTTTTTTTCAATTTGATCATTATTTGCATATTTGAGCTTTATTTGCATATATTTAATTCTTTATATTAATATAATATTTCACTCTATCTTTAAAAAATATTTTTAAATTTATCTATATTTTAAATTTGATTAAAATTTTTCGAATGTATGCTTATTATAATCCTTACATAACTAATTCTCATAAACAAAATATTACAATTAATGAATTGACAAGGGACGTCTTTATTAATGATATCTTTGATTTAGAATGTTCCAATTAGATATTATCTATAATATAATTCATACTCATGTTAAACATCCTTTTTGCAGATATTTTTTCCTAAGATATTCTAAGATATTGAATTACTGATATAAATATTCAGAAAATCTAGTCTAATTAAATAAACTTCCTACACATATCCGCTTTTCCTTAACAAATAACAAGGAAATAAATTAAAATTTTTAAACTCGAAAAATAAACAAAAGCTGCTTATAAAATTCTATATTATTTAGAGTTGTTTAAAATAAAATAATTAGAAATCTTTCAAATAAAATATATTATTTTAGAAGAAAGCTAATTAATCTTGCATAAATATTTTACATAAATACTGATACGTATTTTTGAAGATAATATGAGAAAAAAATAATAAAAAGAGCAAACAATTTATAAATGCACAAAGAGATTTCTTTTTAGATAACTATTTTATCGGTGTACAGGAAATTAATCAAAATTTTACTATAACTATTTCTTAAGCCTATGAAAGGAATTATTTCATTAGGATTTTCTTAACATAAAATTTTATCAAATTTAAAATCATTCATTATTGAAAAAAAATCAAGCAGTTTTGTTAACTATAAATTAAATTTACATATATGCAATAAGAAAATTATGATGAAAAAACATTCTTATTGGTTCTATATAGGATTTTATTATTTAAGTAATTATGAAAATATTTGGTAAGTATAAATGGTTTAAAAATTTCTTTTCAAAAAGATAACTAAATTATTTTGAAATTTTATGGTTAACATTTTACTACGTTAATTGTTAAATCTTGCAAAGGAAAAGGTAAATCGGTGCGTTTGAGAATTCTATATCTGCTCATTTACAATACTCTCTGCAAGCAGTTTAAATATAACGGCTCTATATCTAAACCAATATATATATATATATATATATATATATATATATATATATATATATATATATATATATATATATATATATATATATATATATATATATATATATATATATATATATATTTCCAACGGAAGGCACCTGAGGGTTGAACCCTATGCCACAACAAGGCCAGAAACTGCTACTCATTTGTCGTTACCCAGTGGGCACCTGTGAACCAAGTCACGGAGGCGAGTAGCGTTACCCGCGTCATACCACCACAAACCCGTTTATAGGGTGGGCCACATTCATACATCATCACGGAAGAAAGGATAGAGAAACACAGAGAGAACAGAGAAATAAAGTAGCATCCATGCCCGAACCGGGAGTCGAACCCAGGACCCACAGCTCAGGAGTCAGGATATATATATGTATAAATATAGATTGCAACTAATGCCGGATTTGCCGCGTGTGACCCATATAATTGCCGACACTTTCTGTGAAGAAAATATACAAAATGGGAACTAAGAGTAAAATAATAATACATATTTTACAGGAAATTCATTGCTGCCAATATCAATGAAGATGTACATTTTGTATGATATAAATATAATTTGAATGAAAATTATGATTTATATACTAATACTACTGCTCTATGCTATGCTATGCTGTAATTCACTGTACTGTACTGTACTTTATACTGTACTATACTATACTAAACTATACTATACTGTACTATAACTATAGTTTTAATATAACTATATATACTATAACTATATATAATATTACTATTACAATATTTACTATTACTATATATATTGGAGAAAGAAAACAATCTAAGGATATATTGTTCGATATACCTCTAGTAACAACAATCTCACTTAATATTATGTATCACCAAATGATGCCAAATTATAATATATTTCGATACAGTTATTATTGCTGCAACAAAAAGCTGATGAAAATGTTGTTATTTTAAACTATGGACGCGGGAAACATCTGGCATGTAATATGGAAGCTTCGTCTTAGAATGGATTTTTTCATGCAAATAAGAGTTTGAAGTTGTATGAACTTTTAGCAAGAGAATTCCATTTTGCCAAGATAATTTTTCATTTCCAGTTAATTCAACATGAAGGAAAATATCTTTTAAATAAGGGAATGGTACCACCATATATCATTCAGATGTGGGAATGGTTATAGCCTCATACCATTCAGAAATTAGAACAATGTATTTATCTATACCAAGCCACCACATTGTTTGATATTCTATATGCGTAAACATAGAATGGATTCTACTTCAAAATTATTCTTTTATCAAAATATCAAATGAAATCAAAGATAGGGGGAAACAACACGGTTGTTTATTTATTAAAGGGCACAGGTGTCGTATAATCCATGCGCCAAATTCTGAGATTGGCGATTTTTTGGCGGATTTTCTTATGTATCTGGCAACCTTATTTTTGTTACGTCATACATATGTGGACCTATAAGAATTATGCGGAAAATTCTATTTTGGTAACCCTAGTATTTACGTCATCGCGCAAGTCACGAAACGTCATCTTGGCAACATTTCTTCATCGCCAAAAAAATTCAGAAATTGGAATCATGGATTATACGGCACTTATGCCTATTAAAGT
This sequence comes from Latrodectus hesperus, assembly GCA_037975125.1. NCBI lineage: Eukaryota > Metazoa > Arthropoda > Arachnida > Araneae > Theridiidae > Latrodectus > Latrodectus hesperus. The sequence goes on from JAJQOW010000022.1 coordinate 615,224, forward strand.
GGTTACCATTTCAGCATTCAAATTTTAAATATATTTAATACAAAATTTTACCACTTTATACTAATGGATAATAAAACAATTTTTAAGGAAATTTCTTTCATAAAAAGAATAAATATTGTTTATTTCCGTTCAAAATATTATAATCATTGTTGTACTGGAAACTTAAACACTGTTTCAGCGAACTCTTTTCTGTAAATAAACATTGTTTAGTTTCGAAAAAAATATATAAATAGTTAAATTTCATTTAAAATATCAAAATCATGGCTGTAATAAAAACTTAAACACTGTTTCAACGTCCTCTTTTCTGTAATAAATAAAAAATATTCAAGGTAAAAGTATATATATAAGCATGAGGATTTTTTATACGTATTACCACATCGGATTTTGCTACCTAAAAGTTGCTACCGGTTGATCTGAATTCTTATCAATAGCATTTCACCAGTTTTATTTAACCAAGTAAAATAAGAGGGAAAAAAATCTGACATTTATTATTTTTTTCCCTCACCCGAACTCTTTCGGATGTCTTTCGACGATACGGATTACAGTTGCAGTTGAGAGATTTTCTGCGGCGACGGATTCGCTTTTCCGGTCTAGAGTAGCTTATTTATGTTTGTGTATTTTGATGCCACCCCGAGGTACGCATCTCATATAATTTAGATTTCGGATGCTTGATATCAACTCAGTAAGTTCTACAATTCACACTTCATTAATTAAGTAAATGATGTGATATTTTACAAATATCCCTTAAAATATCACTCATTTTAATTATAATAATTATTATCAAAATAAATTAATTAAAAAATTTTAACACCAAAATGTGTTTCTTTATCGTTTTTCCTTTACTGAGAATGATATGATTTTGAGCGTAAATGACAATAAATGAAAACATTAGTATTCTGATGTTTATGGTATGGACTCAGAGCACATAAATGCAGATTCAAAAGAAAGTATTTTACTAGTTTAAAATCCTTGTTATTAAATTTACAGATATTATAAAACGTTTCTTATTATTAAATACATAAAGTTAAATAGAAAATGTATTGTATTTCCAAAGCAATAGCGATAATTTCTTCATAATATTGTTTTTATCCCTTATCTGGAGACGTGCAAGTTTAGAAGAGTAAGAATTTAAATTACTGTCAGCCACATAATTTACCTTAATGCTTCAAGATATGAATCGAATCTTGAAACTACATAAGTTTATGCATGCTCTTATTATATATTCAAGATTGAATCCAAATATCATAAAATATTAGAAAATATCATAGAATATCAAATATTCTATGAAAAATAATGTTGTTACTAATAACACTTGGACAAGCCAAGCTCGCTATGCCTTGGCAATGCGAATTTAAGTCAATTGAGAGCGTCTTTCGTTTAATCAGAGCACCATGAAGGTTAAAGTACGGCATTTTCTCTTTAAATCCTCCAATAGATGGCAGAACCAAAGAATCTACTCCCTTAAATTTTGGCATTGATCTGAAGGGGGAGTAAATTTCTCCAGACCATTGCACCCATGGTAACTGCTCAACGACCGACCACAGGACTTTCGATTCCACAGATTTAACGAGCACGTATATCGCTTGTATTCGGTGGGTCTTTGGCGGCATTGGGAATCGAACCAAACCCTTCCGGATGCAAGGCCGATACCCTAATAACTAGGCTACCACAGCCCTATGAAAAAATCATGAAAAATCATAGAATATTTGAATACGTTTTCAACTCAATGCACCATTTTTGACACCATTTCTTCTTCGCTCTAGAAGAAACATCGGATTCGAGAATTGTTTCATTAAAATTTGCAATATCTGAAACTTATAATTTGAAGTAGAAGTCTGTTACATATGTTTTAGCAGTTACGATACCATCTTAGTTGTCAAAGTTGGCAGTTTGGTTCCGTTTAGCTTTTCATAAAGCATGAATAGGACATTGAGCAATAAGTAAGAGTGAAATTAATCCAATTGATTAAAGAAATCATTGTTGTTGTCGTGTGCCAACTAGGCAGGCATTATGGGGTGCGCTGCTCCACTTTTCCAACTGAACCATAATTTTGTGTGGAATCCGACTTTTTCAATATACAGATGCCATAGGTACCAGTTTATTGGGTGGGCAATCATTTACAATCCATTTATACAAGGAAAGGACAAAGACAGGATAGATAGAGAGAAAGTATATCCATGCCCGATTCAGGAATCGAACCCTGGACATCCTAATCCATTACCTTCCTTTATGGGAACTTTAAGAGAAATTCATTTAGAAAATATTTGATTTTTCTCTCCCAATATTTTTAAAGTGAATACACAAAAAATTTATTGCCTGACGCATTTAATGATTTTTCATTTATTAAAAAAGAATATAAAATAACGACATTTTCTATAAAAATAAAACCTAACTTCGTATTTTTAAAAACACATAACATCCAAAATTATTTGGTATAACAAACTTTATAGCCCAAAAAATTGAAAAAAAATACATATATGTATGCAGCTATCCCCATTTTAGGGAAAAAAATAGATGTAGTATCCTTCACCCTCGATATACAGACATAAAAGATACTCATATACATAATACACCAACATACTATTTCCAAATCTTAAAATGTTATATTTTTCAAGTGATTTCAAGCAGAATTTCGAAAATATTTCAGAGAGAATATTGTGAAAATTAGGAGTACCTGACATGGAGTTTGGGGGGAGTTCGGGATATCTTTCTTCGAACTCTCAAGAGTTCAGTACTCAAATATGTCTTTATGTCTTCGCATTCCTCCATTGCCGACCGCACAAATCCTTACAATATGTCCCTAACACTGCTCCATGCCCCAAGCCGGGATTCGAACCCAGGACCTCTCTATCTGCAGTCAGGCACGCTGACCACTAGACAAATTGGGTGGCAGAAAAAGCAATGCTTGAATTTAATTCAATTTATTATGTCCGAACATTTCATTAATCGACTTCACACACACAGATTCTTGTATACAGAAATCGTCTGTTAAATTTTTGCAGATATAATTGTTTTACTCACAATACTTGTAAACGATCTTAATGAAAGCTAACAATAAAAATTAACCTATGATTTTTATATCAAAATTTGCATTTATTGATAAAAAAAAGGAATCAGCACTAAATAAATAATTTCTGATCACTTTTTAAACTTAGCAATTTTGGGGTGCCTCGCAAACACAAATAACATTACTCCAATTTTAGTTTCCGTCGATTTCCTGGAAAATTGAAATTTTAAATATTATAAAAATTACAACACTTAAAATATATGAATAAATTAAGTTTCTAATTACCATAAGAGAAATAATATTTTCCTCTGAAATTTATCCATAGAATATTTTGTTTACTTTGACTTATTTAATTAGATTATTCATAGTTGTAATATCATATAATAGCAAAATATTATGAAAAGAACATTATCCATAATATCTTATTCATGAAAAAAGTCTTTATGAGATCAAATGCAAAATAATATCAAATAATGGTGTTAACAATATAGTGTTATTATAGTTCTTTAATATGCTACTCTATGTGATTACAATGTGAACTGAATTTTAGTCACCCAAGTAAAAAAAGTCATCCTATTATTTTTTTCCCAACGGTGGGAACACTTGGGTGACGAACCCAAGACCAGAAACTGCTACTCATTTGTCGTTACCCAGCGGGCACCTGTGAACCAAGTCACGGTGGAGAGTAGCGTTACCCGCGCCATACCACCACAAACCCGTTTATAGGGCGGGCCACATTCATACAACAACACAGAAGAAAGGACAGAGAAAACAGAGAAGGAAAGAAACATACATTCCCGTACCGGGATTCGAACCCGGGACCAACAGCTCAGGAGTCAGGAACGCTAACCACTCAGCCATCTCTCGGCTCCTATAATTTTGTTGAGTCATGCAAAATCATTCGGTTTTTAATTTCTTTTGATTTTTTAAAAATTCAAAGAACTTTGTCTTGTGGCTTTATTACTGTTATAGATCGAATAATTTTTAGTATTAACCGTGTAGATAAATCGATAGGCATCTCAACGCCATATACCTTTAGTCAAGTTAAACAGATAATATATAATTTTCAGATTGAAGAGATTTCTGTCAAAATATATCGCGCATTTTTAAATTTCTCTATAGAAAAAATATGCATTTATTTACTATGACAACAAAAATGTATCACTGTTTACAATTATTAAAACAATTATGTCGTATATAAACTTTGAAATATCCCAAATATATTATGTTTAGAATGCAATATAAAATAAATCAAATTACTTACAATTTGCGAAAAAATTTCATCTTTGAAAACGGCAGTTTTAACAAGAAATAGTTCCTTTATTAAGAATAAATATTGTTTTCAAAATGTCACAATTTGATTTAAATTTATCAAATCAGTATTCCAAATGTAATTTTGAGTTTAGAAATATCGGAGATATAAATTCTGCAATCAGTTTAAATTATTATTTTTTTCCAACGGCGGTTCACTTGAGGGTTGAACCCTATGCCACAACAAGGCCAGAAACTGCTACTCATTTGTCGTTACCCAGCGGGCATCTGTGAAACAAGTGACGGAGGCGAGTAGCGTTACCCGCGCCATACCACCACAAACCCGTTTATAGGGTGGGCCACATTCATACATCATCACGGAAGAAAGGATAGAGAAACACAGAAAGAAAGTAACATGCATGCCCGAACCGGGATTCGAGCCCAGGACCCATAGCTCAGGAGTCAGGAGCGGTAACCACTTAGCCATTGGTCGGCATCAGTTTAAATTATATAATGCTTCATTTCAATTAAAGCATAATTGTAAACTTTTAACTATAGAAAAAAAAACAATAGTAAATAACTTTCGTAACATAAAGTGATATTTACGCCATTTTAACACCATATATTTCATTCAGATCAAATATAATTCTTATTTTTTGATAACGGGCATTTTAAACAATTCTCTCAATCTGACACTCAAATATATTCAGCATTATTTTTAATCCCTGCCCACATTTACACTTAAATAAAAGCTAGAAAATAAATCTATGTTGACTATCTATTGCTCTAGAGAATCTCGATAGAAGAAAATGGCGATAGAACGCACTTTCTCAAGGAGAACTTTTCCCTTAGCAATGCGAAAGGATTTGAATTTATATAAAAGAATTTCTTATACGATGGCCGGAATAGCTGATCGCGGCAGATCTCAAAGGAATATGACAGTGGCGCACTGTTGGGGACATATTGTAAGGATTTGTGCGGTCGGTAATGGAGGAATGCGAAGACGGAAAGACATATTTGAGTACTGAACTCTAGAGAGTACGAAGAAAGATATACCGAACACCCCCCCCAAACTCCATGTCAGGTACTCCTAATTTTCACAATATTCTCTCTGAAATATTCTCGAAATTCTGCTTGAAATCACTTGAAAAATATAACATTTTAAGATTTGGAAGAAGTATGTTTGTGTATTATGTATATGAGTATCTTTTATGTCTGTATGTCGAGGGTGAGGGATACTACATCTATTTTTTCCCTAAAATGGGGATAACTACATACATATATGTATTTTTCTCAATTTATTGGGCTATAATGTTTGTTATACCAAATAATTTTTAATGTTATGTGTTTTTAAGAATACGAAGTTAGGTTTTATTTTTATAGAAAATGTCGTTAAACTATTTTATATTCACTTTTAATAAATGAAAAAATAATTAAATGCGTCAGGCAATAAATTTTTTGCGTATTCACTTTAAAAATATTGGGAGAGAAAAATCAAATATTTTTCTAAATGAATTTCTCTTAAATTCTCCATAAAAGAAGGTAGGGGGTAAGGGTGATCAGGGTTCGAATCCTGGTTCGGGCATGGATGTATTCTTTCTCTCCTGTTTTAGTCCTTTCCTTGTATGAATGGATTGCGAATTGTTGCCTACCCTATAAACGAGTACCTATGGGATGTGTGTACTGAGGAAGTCAAACTCCACACCTAAATATGGTTCAGTTGGAAAAGTGGAGCAGCGAACCTCATAATGACACAATATAACAACAATTGAGGATAGTGTTCTAAACTAATGATAAATCTAAACTAAAGATAAATAAGATAAGATTCATTTGTATTTTTATAACTTTTAACTTATTTATTTGTTGGATCAAAATCAAAGCTTGATTATTTGGAGTTTAAAAAAGTTTTCCTTAAATTAATTTATGCTGAACAGTGAGCTCTGTGATTTTCAAATGAGGAGTTTCTGAATCTGATTCCCACGTATGGTATTGACATTTGAATTAATAAAAAGCAATCAAATTGGAAATGAGATTTAAAGGTAGTGGGTTCTAAACCTGACGCTGCCGATATATTATCTTAAAGAAAGAACCAATCAACAAAAATTTCAATTGACAACACATTCTATCCATTGATGTGGTTGGAGAAAAATGTTATAGTAGATCTAGTCCTTTGATCCTCTAATTTAAAATTATAAAGAGATGGGCTGTATTGAACGGCTTTTTAGTCTGCAGAAATAGGCATGAATTTTGAATGTTGTTGTTGTCGTGTGCCAGCTAGGTTGCCAATATGGGGTGCGCTGCTCCACATTTACAACTGAACCCTATTTAGGTGTGGAGTCCGACTTCCTCAGTACACATGTGCCATAGGGACCTGCTTATAGGGTAGGCAACCATTCACACCTCATTCATACAAGGAAAGGACAAAGACAGGATAGATAGAGAGAGAAAGTACATCCATGCCCGAACTGGGATTCGAACCCAGGACCTCCTTATCCGCAGTCAGGCATGACCACTAACGTCCATGTGTTAATGGCTTGAATAATTGAAAACGGCTTCTCAAAACGATGCTTTTTTTCTTAAATAATAAATCATATTTTCAGCAAAATGAACTTCGACGAAATTCTCAGACATTCTATGGTGAACTTCGCCTTGTTTGCTGCCGCTCGAAGAATGTGATTTGAAGGCAAGCATCAAATTCGTCGGTAGGTCGGATTTACAACACCGTTTCAATACGATGTGACGTGGATGAAACGTCATCTGACGTCATGGATATTTAAAACCAATGGAAATCGTAATAAATTGGCGTATTTATGATCTCAACTGTAATGAAAGAAACAACCATTTTATGGTTAGTAAAAATCGCTTCAGATATTATTAAAATGATTGAAAACACTTTCGTATACGATTTGAGAAAATGATTGTGTTTCATAAAGAAGTAAAAAAAATCGCGCTTTTAATGAGATTAATATTTTGGTAAAATACTATATCTAATTGAGGAGAATAAGTTTCACACAATTTAATAACATGCATTTTATCATTGCTAAAAACTACGAGATTATTATATTTTTCATTAAAATGAATAAGTGAGAATCTAGTTAAAGTTACAGAGAAGGTCCCTATATCCTCGAATTGATGTTCAGCAGACGATCGCGTTGTCTAATTTCAGCTGCGACTCACGTGTTTAGTAAATATGTTTCCGTTAACATGTATTCTGAAATATCACTAATGATGTTGCGTCGCATAATGAAGTTATCTATGTACACAGCCTCATTTATATAGCGTGAAATTGAATAACAGAATGATTTGTCACTGAAACGCCACGAATATGGAAATGAATGGTGTGGAATGTCCAACACTAGTTAATCGCTGCAACCGCTATACTATCCAAATAATACATGTTCCGTTTCTCGATGAAGATAAAGTGTACAACTCCTGCAAAATATGTATATTAACGTCGGGAAATTAGCAACATCCAATAATTCTGCAACATTGTATCATACAATCTGTAAAGATCGTTAAATATTCTTATAAAAGTATCGAATGATTTTCGGAATCCATTGGGTGTCAGATTTTTCTTTCTCATTTACGATCTTAAATGTTTTTTTTTCTAACTACTTAATTGAGAGAAAAATATTTGATTCCAATTAGAATGTGGACTCATTCCAATCTTTTTAAGAGTTCATTTTAAACCTCGAAGAGTGTTTAAGTTTTAAGATGAAAAAGAAGGGAAATTGAGTGGAATTTTACTCTATATTTTTAAAAGCGTAGTAATTTGAGTTTATTTAACTCTCTTTTATATTATTGTTTTTTTTAATATTGTATATACTTCGTATACAATATATATTAGTTAAATTTTTGCCGAATCTTTCCTAAATTGAATAAAAAAGATAAATTTAAGAGTGTGAGTTAAGCAAATATAGCAATATATTAAGAGTTATAGTACTATTATATCTGTTATTCATTTTTTTAACAAAATACATGAATTCATTATTTACTAACTATACTATCTAATAAAAATATATGTTAAAATATTACTAAAATTTAATTCAAGGACAACCAAATCTCTTTAAAACCTCCAATTAATGTCAATGATTAATTAACTGCAACTGTATGAATCATGAGCTTATAAGAATTGTTGCATATCAGCCATCACTAATGTTCTCATTTATCATTAAATAATAAAAATTCGTCTTAGCTCCTATTTATTAACATTGCAAAACTTAGAGCTATTTAGACTGTCAACTAGCATTTACACACACTCACACACACTTCATATTTATTTCAAACATTATTATTGAATTTATTTTGCACGAAAATGATAATCTCTTCCATATTTTGCGTCCATTGAAATATTTTTGAACATACTTGATTTTCAGGAGTTATCATTTGAGTAATACTATCATCCAAACTATACCTTGTTTTACATCATGATTTGAACATACTTTGACATTTATAGTATCTGGTACAAGTTTGTTGACAGTTTAATCGCAGAAAATTACCATAAAACATATTAAAATTCTCGCCATACTCACTTTTGGGAAGAATATTTTCTCATAATATATGTACATATATGTTGCTGAGAGAATAATTTCAGGTACTCTCTCGAACACTCAACACAATAAATATGGTGGTGGTGGGACTAATCCCCATCTGGTCAAGTGGAACTAGACCAGATCCATGAGATCATAGATAGCCAAAAAGTCCAAAAGCAGATGTGGACTCTTCACGAGAAAACCCCAAGCACTTCTATATGTGTTGCTTACAAAACGGAGCATTGTCGCACTTGGGGCATGATGGGTATTTTCTTTCACCGTCTTCAAAGATCATACACTTCAAGTGGCCAGTAGAAAGTCGAGACAGTGTCGTCTGATGTACTCTGGAGCCCTTAAATGTACAATAATATAAATATAATATTACAATAAATATACATACAGAAAAAAACACAGTATCTCAACACTTTTACTGTTTCTCCTTAAAACCTACAATTAAACTGAGATTAGAAGAACGTGATTTTACCACTACACCTCAGAAAAATCTTAACACGAAATGAATTAAATATTGCAATACGGAGATTGCGATTGATCAAATTTTATAAAAACTGAAATGTGAAAAAATGCTTAGTAACATCCTAAGAGATTATTGTTCTTGCAGCTATCAAATCTATAAAAGTAATCCAAAAGAGCTATCATTTTCCTGAAATATAAAATACCAACATTGAAAATTATAACTATTTTTGTTCCTTAAATTGTAAGCCTTTGAAGCCAGTAGTAAATCAAACATATTTCCGGTTGGAGTAACTCTCTAAATCATAAAATGGTTGGGATAAACACTTTTGTGACCCCAAGCCGTGTATTACAGGTATTCAGATTTCTTTTATCTGATATGTTGCGTTTAATTTATCAATTTAAAATAGCTTTTATCAATTAAAAAACAAACATTTCTTCTCATCTCTGATGAACACGGGAATTAAATCATACATATAGTAAACATGCCTGTTCACAATTTAGAGAAATTTCATAATTCCTAGGAGGCTAAATTTTCAAGGCATTATACAAAACGGAGGCTAAATTTCCGAGGCAAGTTTTCAGTTAAATGCACTTTTTTAATTCAAATATTTATGTGTTCAATCTTCACGTAATCAAAGCTGACGTTCCACTACCTGATATCCTTCTCTAGCGTGTTGACAACAGTGAGAGTCAGCACTGATTATTGACAGTCGACACTGACTATTGACTCTCGACATCGTCTATTAATTTATGGAACTCTGTTTCTATACTTATTTTAGAATATATGAATGCGCACTCTTGGTACTTCCAAAGATATCCTGGAGCCACCACAACATTTAAGGGCTCCAGAGTACATCAGACGACACTGTCTCGATTTTCTACTGGCCACTTGAAGTGTAAGATCTTTGAGGACGGTGAAAGAAAATACCCAACATGCCCCAAGTGCGACAATCCTCCGTTTTGCCCGCAACACATCTGGAAGTGCTTGGGGTCTTCTCGTGAGGAGGCTGTGAAAAGTCCACATCTGCTTTTGGACTTTTTGGCTATCTATGATCTCATGGATCTGGTCTGTTTCCACTGGACCAGATGGGGATTAGTCCCACCACCACCACCAGAATATATGAAATATTAAATATAATATCACATTCAGTAGTTCTAATATTAAAAATACAAACATTCACTTAAACAAAAATTTCCATATATTGCAAATATATATATATATATATATATATATATATATATATATATATATATATATATATATATATACACGTGTCCATAAATTAAGGATAATGCAAGTTCAGTTCAGGCAAAGAAAGAGATGTAAGCGAAACAAATATTACTTATTGTAAAGTCTATTTATTAAACAGAAAATAAAGAATAAAAAAGATGCTATATGTTTGACGTCATTTATAAAAAGTGCGATTTTTCTCCCTGGAGCAAAATTTAAAAAAAACATATTTACAAAAACCAATATAACATAGTTGGTATGATGATTAATACATAGTATGCCTCCCCAGACGATGCAATACAAGCCGTACAAAGCCTAGGCATGCTGAGTATCAAATTATCGAACTGATCTTGATGAATATTAGACCACTCATCAAGCAATGCTCTCCGAAGTTACAGTAGACATGTGGGAGGAGGCTAACGGGCTGCAATTCGTTGGCCAAGCATATCTCACACATGCTCTATTGGATTCGCGTCCGGTGAGTATGCTGGTCTGTTCATACAAATAATATACTCCGATTGAAGGCATTCGTCTACAATGTTTGCACGGTGAGGACAGGAGTTGTCATCCAAAAACAGAAATTCTGCACCCATGGCGCCCCGAAACAAATGTACATATTGTTCCAAAATGACATCCCGATAGATGTGCCCTGCCATGATTACATTGTGAACATGCAGGTTACTTCTGGAACCCAGAATAATTCCTCCCCAAACGAGCAGTCCTTCACCATCGTAACGGTGTCTTTCAATGGTGTTCTCTTGGTGGTAATGGGTAGATGGCCCTCTCCATATAAAATTCTGGTGGGAATCAGACTGAAGTGTAAACCTGGACTCGTCGGAAAACATCACACAAGACCACTGTTGCGGTGTCCACAATGCATGCTCTCAACTCCAGGCTAACCGTAGTCAACAGTGAGTTGAGGTAAGTGGAACACATCTGACAGGCCCACGAGCATATAGACCAATGTACCATAAGCGTCTGTACACGGTCTGCCTTGAAAGTGTCGTTCCGGTAGCTGAAGAAAGCTGACGAGACGGGTCTGATGCTGTTCTCCGTCTGTTCCTTATGGCAGTAACTGCCAAATACTGGTCCTCATTCGGCGTTATAACTCGGGGGCGACCTGCGCTGTGACATCTACTCGCATTACCATCATCTAGGAACGGTTGCCAAGGCCTGAAGATGACACTCTGAGCGATTCCAAGTTCCTCGGATACTTCCAGCTGGGTACGTCCACATTCCAGACGGCCAATAACTCTACCACGTGAAGCATCATCCAAATGCTTCCTTTGTGCCATAAATAAGAGGTTATTGCACTGAAAGTCTTTTAAAGCGATTGTGAACAATTTTACTTCTTTGCAACCATTCCCCTCTCTATACCCCTCTCTTACACTCTCGTCTTTCTGACGTACTGTCGGTGCCATATATATATATATATATATATATATATATATATATATATATATATATATATATATATATATATATATATATATATATATATATATGTATGTATGTATGTATGTATGTAATCGTATACTGTCATATGAATTCTATTTAAAATGAAACAAGACTAATAAATTCTTCAAAATAATGTTGTAAAATTTTTTTTTTTAATTTTTATATTAATACCTGCGATGATTTATAAAAATGATATAAATAAAGACAAAGATATTAGCGATTAAAAAGTTAACTCAATAACGATATAAACATTGGCATACTATTTTTACCAATTTTTATTCCTTTGTGGAAGCTTTAATAACTTACGAATTTTATGTAGTGGCATTAATTAATTATGCAATTCATTTTATTTGAGAGTTTGGGTATGAAATTTCTTTTCTTTTTTACTCGAAAGATAAACTGGAATGGAAAGAAATTAGAGTTTTAAGTTATTACTTTTTCATTGTTAAAAATTCCGGCGTCTTTAATAATTAATTCAATTACGACATTAATCCCACGCCATTTTTCCGAATAAGAAATCGAAAAGACTTTAAGAACACAAATTAAATACTCTTGCTACTACTAGCGCCACCTTCCGGCAGGGATTTGCATGAGCGAATATAAATTGGAAGGTTTTGATTCATTTCTTTCTGCCAGTTGAGGATTAGTTAGTTCCCAGATAAAAAAGGATGTTTGAAGATGTAAGTTTGTGAAGCAAATAAAAAAATGAGAAAAAGAGTAAAATGTTAATTACGATCTTACTTACAGAATGGAGTTTTGGTTATTTTAAGATTTTCGAGTTTGTAGATCTACACTTGTGTAGAGAAGAAAGACATTAACTAGGAAAAAAATGCATAACTCTGAGATTTCTGTTTCCATTTTTTTTTGTTACGCTGTCATTTACTGAATTAAAAAAAATATTCTGCACACTTATTAAAAAAATATTTCTTTTATCAAACCGTAATTTAAAAAGTTCTGGTACAAAAGTGTTAAAAAATGGGAATGATTTAGTATGAACTTTGTGTATATTTTTTTTCGTATAAAACTTTTAAAATGACATACAGTCGTAATTTGAAGTTTTTTACAGTTGTTGGTTATGAAAAAATAAAACGAAATATTGTAGTCGTAATTTTAACTGCTATTGTATAATACTTGGCTATTCGGATTTCTAATTTTCCGTATTACAAGGAAGGAAAGTACTTTTTTTTAAATGGAGAGGTGCCTAGTGGGTTTATCATCGTAAGCCCAAATAGGTCTTCGTAATTTAGAAGGAAGAACCAAGCAGAAAAACCCCAGACTTGATCACCACTCTCAGAAATAACAATTCACAAGGAGGACATAGGATTCACGACATATTTAACGTGCCCCATTCGCTATTACAGAATACGACGATCTTCGAACTTATAACCTTCAGGCAATGAGAACGAGCACTCTTGACCAATGAGACCACCTCGGTCTTTATTTCCTTACACTTGTCAATAATTATATGCATAATCGTAACTGTTACTGTCTGCGTAAAGATAAATATAAGGAACCCTGCGAATAAATAATTAAACAGTTTTAAACATAAATTGTAGTAACTTGATAAAAATAAAATTCGTCCTCTTAGTGCTTTTGATAAATAACCAAACCTAATCTCACCTCCTCACAACAATTTGCTTATTATGTCTGATTCGACAACGGGATTACCACTGTTAATATCCACCACTGTTAATATCCAAACCACTGTTAATATCCACGTTTTGCATACTAAAACTGGATTGACTGATACATTTCGTTTAAAGTAAATTCCAAATAGCTGCTATCATCCACTCGTAAAATTTAAATATAGATCGTGAATTGATGAGCCGAAGACCAATCATTGGTTTGCCAGCAACCATCGTGCATTATCTACTCTAAATGAAGCTACTTACAAATGTTGGTTGACAGAAATAAGTATTTATGTAATACAATGAATAGCAAGGTGCGAAATAGATTGTCTGTGCCATAATATCATACGTCTTGTATGTGGAGAACCGTGCAAGCCAATGCTTGGTTTATTAATAATAACTGTAACCACTTAAAAGGAAAGCTTATAAAAGGCTAACGGAAAACATCATAATTGAGAATACAACTAATCTAATGTTGTTGTTGTCGTGTGCCATTTAGGCTCGCAATATGGGTTGCGCTGTTCCACTTTTCCAAGTGAACCGTATTTGGTGTGGAGTCCGACTTCCTCAGTACACACATGCCATAAGTACCCGTTTATAGGGTAGGCAACCATTCACACCTCATTCATACAAGGAAAGGACAAAGACAGGATAGATAGAGAGAGAAAGTACATCCATGCCCGAACCGGGATTCGAAAACCCAGGAACTCCTTATCCGCAGTCAGGCACACTGACCATTAGACAGGTTGGGCGGCAACAAATCTAATTATTTTAATATATTCATCTGATTTGAGTGAATGGTAAGACTTGACATCCCTCTGCTATCGAGTACAAAATTAGAAGATCAAGTCTCATTTAAAAAAAAAAAAAAAAAAAAAAACTTTGTTTATTTTATACATAATTCACCCTGCATCTACCCCACATAATATTGTTTTTATTGCCATTACAATCTTAACGTTTGATGTCTAGTGAATTAATCTCGAGGATTACATCATAATATTTTAATATTTAGCTTAGTTACGTGGTATGTAATTTGCATAAATTGCATACGTCTTTTTAAAACTCTAATTCATTTAGGGAAAAAATATTTGTGTATTCTTAACTCCTAATCAATGTTAAGGATAAATATATATTTATATTCAAAGTTTAATTTTGATTAAAGATAATACTGTCATCTTTGTTACAGTAATAAGGATGCAACAAAGATAAGCGTATGGAATATGTCATTTGAAAGCACGAGACGCACAAATTAATTCAAATTATGCAAAAGAGATTGTTTCCGAGTATTACAATTAATTTAGAATTCTATTAATGCAATTTTTAATATTTTAAATCGACCTTGTCGATTTAAACTAATTGTAAAGCGGAAGTTTAGTCTTGTCTTTTTCATTTTGCTTTTATTGCTGATTGTCCATGTTTAATAGCTGGAATAAATAGAAAACGGCTTCTCAAACCGATGTCTTGATCCTTACATAAGAAATCATTTTACTAAAAAAACGAACTTCGACACTATTCTCAGACATTCGATGATGAATTTCACCTAATTTTAAGTTTTTCGAAGAATGTGATTTGAAGACAAGCAGCAAATTCATCGACAAGTAGTATTTACGACGCCGTCTCAATACGGTGTCGTATTTAAGTATGTGTGACGTAGATGAAACGTTATCTGACGTCATGGTTATTTTAAACTAATGGGAATTGTAATAAAGTGAGATGTAGTTATGATCTCAAATGGAAAGAAAAATAAACCACATTATGGGTAATAAATTCAGCAAAATGATTTATTATTGAGTGTAATATAAATTGTTCATTAACTTTTTGTTTGCAAAACTTTCAAGTAGAAGTAGATTTAAAAATTTTAAAGAAAATGTTATTTTAAAAAGAATAAACAAAAATTCAAATTCTTTAGACTTAATAACTTAATAATATTAAAATAAAAAGGGATTTATATATATATATATATATATATATATATATATATATATATATATATATATATATATATATATATATATATATATATATATATAAATGTGTATATATATATATATAAATGTGTATATATATATATATATATATATATATATATATATATATATATATATATATATATATATATATATATATATATATATATATGCCCACAAAATAAATTAAGTTCTATCGTTATAAAATTTTCAAAAACATTTCAATAATATTTTATCAATGATAAATAAATATGACATCAAAAAAATCTGTTCTAAGTGTTTATGAAACATATATGATAATTGCAATAACAATATAAGTAGACATTAAAAATTATTTATTAGTTTTCTTTTGTATATGATTTTTATTTTTTTATATATACGACATAAAATACATATTCAACTAGATTATGTAAAATCTAATTGAATAAACCCCATATACTTGCAATATACGTAAACTTGTACACTTCAAATTTATATTACTTTATGTTTCATTTACTCAATATTATATATTTGTAAATTATATATTTAAAATGATATTGATCTATACAAATTCATCACTACATATACTACTGGCCATTAAAACTGCTACACCAGGAAAGCGGCACACCACCAGGACACGTGAAATTTGCATGACAGGTAGAACATGCTGTGATATGCAAATGATTAGATTTTCAGCGCATTCATACAAAGCAGGCGACAGTAGCGACATCTACAATGTGTATAAAACCAGAGATTTGACAGCAGTTTTCTCATACTCAACTTCCGTTTCAACATTGTTTTCGGCAAAGAAAGTTGTTGTAATGCCTCTTGTAAGAAGAAATGCCTATCAGCACGTATCTGACTTTGATCGAGGAAGGATTATTATAGCCTACCGGGATTGCGGTTTATCGTACCGCAATATTGCTGCTCGCGTCGGTCGAGACCCCATGACTGTTAGCAGAATATAAAATCGATGGGTTCAGGACAATCATACGGAATGTCATGCAGGATCTCAGCGACCCCCATTACTAACAGCAGAGAAGACTGACATCTTATCCGCATGGTCTCAAGGGATCGTACATCCACGTCACGAACCCTGAGTCGAGAAATGGAGTCATTTGCAAGGCAACAAGTTTCTGCTCGAACAGTTCGACGACGTTTGCAGCAGCATGGATTGTCTGCACGGTGACCATGGCTTCAGCTACCATTGACGCTGCGTCACAGACAGGAGCGTTTTCAATGGTGTGATCAGCGACGAACCTGGACGCGGGAATGGCATCACGTCATCTTTACAGATGAACCTCGGTTCTGTATACAGCACCGTGATGGCCGCATCCGTGTTTGGAGGTATCGTGGAGAACGCGCATTGCCAGCTTGCATTGGACATCGCCATTCTGGCCCATCTGCTGGAGTGATGGTATGGGGTGCCATTGGATACACGCCTCGATCACCTTTTGTTCGCATTACCGGCACTTTGAACAGTAACCCTTACATTTCCGATGTGTTAAGGCCCGTGGCTCTGCCCTATCTTCGAGGCCTCCCTAATGCTTT
Organism: Latrodectus hesperus; assembly: GCA_037975125.1. Taxonomy (NCBI): domain Eukaryota; kingdom Metazoa; phylum Arthropoda; class Arachnida; order Araneae; family Theridiidae; genus Latrodectus; species Latrodectus hesperus. Next base: position 632,302 of record JAJQOW010000022.1, read on the forward strand.
GTTTCATCAGGATAATGCACGACCGCATGTTGCCCGTACTGTTCTGAAATTCCTTCATACAGAACAGGTTCGACTGTTACCCTGGCAGCACGTTCTCCTGATCTGCCATCAATTGAGAACGTGTGGTCAATGGTTGCCGAGCGATTGGCACACCATCACTTACCATCTACTACTGTCGATGAACTGTGGCATAGTGTTGAAGCTGCATGGACTGAGATTCTCGTCAAGCCATACAATCTCTGTTTGACTCCATGCCTAGGCGGATAAATGCTGTTATTGCAGCCAGAAGTGGCTGCTCTGGGTACTGATTTCTCAAGATCTATACATCCTAATTTCCTGTAAATCTAATCACTTGTTCTTTCCACTATAATGTATATAAATATCGTTCTGTTATTTGCATTCCTTCTGGTTGTTGCAATTTTAATGGCTAGTAGTGTACATTAATTCTTATAAATAACTTATCAAAAAAATCAAAGAAAAATCTAATTACTTTTTTCTTTGAATAGGTATGTTGAAATCTTTGTCATCCTGATTTGAAATTCGTAGAACAAAAGCTGAATGCTGATTGGTAAATTTATCATTTTCTCTTTCATTTGAAATATAGAAAAAAAAATCAAAAAGATATTGTATAAATATTTACCGATATCTGAGTACAACAAAAGTTGTTATAATATTTGGTAAAAATATTATTTTAGTTTTTACGTATAGTGAAATTAATAATAAATAGACAAATATGATTTTATTGTGTTTATTTATGTATTATGTTTCTCTGCCAGGCTTTATAATGCATAATATTTGTCACTTAATCAGCAGAAAAAAGAGTATCAAAATGGTGTTTTTATTCTCACACATTACATTTATTCTATAGCTATTATTTTTTATACCATTATTTATTAAAGAAACACTTTTCACTATTGTTTAAGTTTATTTTCTTTGTAATGTGTCAAAATGTTTGTATAGGAGACATTACTTGATTAATTTATTCTTTTTATTTAATACTTTATTATTTGTGCAAATGTACATTTTTATATGACTATTAAGTCTTTTCATAAATATTCAAATTGGTCTTCAATTTTTAAAAATGTTTATGTACATTAACTGAAACAAAATTTTAAGTTTTATTTTCTATGTATAACAGCAATGTTTTTGTAATACCTAGAGACACAATGTTAGGCTTAACTTAATTTTGTTATGGAAATTGTGACTAGTAAATACAATATAACAAAAATAAATACGAAAGGTCCCAATACAATTATCAAATCGTTGAAATATATTTATTTAACAAAAAATATTATTCAAATTCTAAAATATATGTTTGAACTTTCCATTCGAGGAAGAAAAATGTTAAATAAATGCTGAGACTTATTGAAATAACTAGATTTGATCTATAGAAAATTTTTCATATAATCCTACATACTAAATAATCCCAAGCTTCAAAAGTGTCATTGAAATAAATATAATATGCTAATAAGTTATTCAACACTCATCGAGAAGCAATAAATGATTTTTCCATCAACAAAATCGCCAAATAAACTAAATCTCTTTTGTGCGTGAGAATAAATTCTTTTATACAGAAAAACAAACAACACTGATTTGAATAATGTTGAAAGGAAGAGAAGAGCATTAAAATAAACCCAATTAGAATGAAACAACTCTGGTGACATTGAATCTTTTCCCTTTCTTCGTTTTGCTTCCCTTCGACCTCCCCCCCATCCTCCAACACCCCAACTTGTCACTGCGTATCATTTTCAAAGCTCCCAATGAATACAGTCGTTTGTGTTGTCATTTGCGACGTAAACACGGGTACAGTTAAATAGAAGACTCTTTTGTGCATCGGATGTTTTATTAGAGAACTTTAAATATTGGCATTGTGAGAAAACGGCAATTCCGTTATTCCTTTCGTCGCCTGCTTCTAAAAGCTTTTGGCGTGAACTTTGTAGGATTGGCGATGAAAATACTTCCCTTATCAGTAAAAAGAGAACGCGTTGTTAGTGATACATTGCAGAGTTAATTTCGAAGTATTTTATTTGACTGGATAGTTTTCATCTCGCCATATAACGAATATAAATGAAGGAAAAATGATCGTTTCTCATTTTAAATTAGCTTGTTTACTCGATTGTGTCTAGATACGACGGTTGCTACCATGCATTTCAAAGTCCAAATTTGTTATTTTATTGACTGAAATTATATCTTGGTGTTCGAATTGATACATTGCATATTAAATTAGTTCTCTATATTTTAATTTTATCAAATTTATATTCTAATGATAAGGAGTACATTAATTTTCATTTTTATGCAGCGCGTCATTTTCTTAAAGAAATAATACATTTTTGAGAGTTAGAATCACACATATCATTTATAAATTTAAGCTGATGCCTCAACAATCAGAATTCACAATAAAAAAATCTGATTATTATTAAATTTTAAAAAATAGTTTTTTTATTACCGAATAAGTGTAAGTAATAGGACATTGTTTACAATAAAAAATTTTAACAACACAAATATTCTTCGCAATATATAAATTTCAGAATTTCAATGAAATTATTCTACCGAAAAATTTTCATAATAAATTAATGGTTCAAAATTTAAAAATGTTTTAGTCCTTTTACAAACATTACTTCAGACTTTCATTTGATTGAGGACTTCAATAACGAAATAAATTCATATTTAATTAACAAAATAATAGTAATTTAATAGGTAAACATAATAATAGTAATCATTTTTTGTGAAACTTTAACTTATAATTTTTTCTGTAACTCCCAATTTTAAATTTCTTAACTAACTAAACTCTATCTATCAAACACCTCGTATTATTCTTCAAAGGACTTCCTATTAGCTATGTAAAGCTTGGCAGCATTATTAACATATGTGCTATTCTTTTTTATGCTAATTCTAAATGCTGGTTGCACCGATACAAAAATAATAACATCATACAAAAGTAATTATAAAACAAATTATACATTTCAATTATACAACTTCTATCATTATCAAGTTAGACAGCATCAATATTGATGTCAATACATTTTTGCTTGCATTCTTTGAAATATGTGAGTGTTGAAAGTCCATCACAGTTACAGTTATTATGAAATTTGAATGTGTTTACTACTTTTAAGACTTTCAAAGCAAAGTTCTATGAAAAGAATTATCACCATTATCTGCTAAAATATGTTTCTACTACAAGAAGATTATACATTCAAATGTGGGCAATTGGTTCTATTTTATTCTCTTTCTGTGAATGTTTTTTTTTTCAATAAAAACCTTCCTTTTAACAATTTTTGAGTGAAATATGCAGTTTCGTTAAATATTCTTATTTTAATTGTTACATATTTCTTATTGTATTTATAACCAATAATACCACAGGCGATGTTATCTGCAATTCACGTATTAAACAACGGTATGTAGATTTATTTCTATATCATATACGAGAATACTAATTCTGTTTTTATTCTATTTAATGTGAAGTAAAGCATAAAATGCAGTTTCGAATTTTCTCAACTGCTATTAAATTAAAATCATATAGTAAACAAATGTATCATAATATAGAATTCATCGAAATGCAAGTTTATAAAATTAATCATTTGTTTTTAATCACGCTTTTATTTATATTAAAATTTATCAGTTTATTTCTGAAAACTAAATATGAAACTTGATTACATTAAATCTTTCAAATTTTTGATTTATTTTAAGAGTCTAAAATGCAAATTATAGAAAATATTTCAGCTATATGAAAAAAACACTTTATCACCTAATCATCAACAATAGAAAGACAATATATTGAAACACATAAAAAAATCCCTTTATATTAATAAGTTCGTCATATTATTTTGATTACGACTTTTTACTCTCAGATAATCAACTACCAGATTTGTAAAATAAATTTTAGAAAATTGTTATTATTATAAATAACTGTTTGTGAATTTTATTTCACCAACCATGGAAAATCATAAATCTAAGAAATAATTAAACTCACACAAAAGATTTAAAAATTAACAATAGGTTGTATTTGAATGAGGTTTTTTTTTCATATTTATATCATACCATTATTAAAGTTATTTAAAATAATAAAAAGTCGAGAGACACTTCTGTAAGTCATTTATTTTATTTTATGTATATAAATGAAGTCATCTTCTTCTGTCCGTCTTTCAAGGAATAATTATTTTTAGCTTATTTTCGAACAATAACGCATTCTACAATTTCAGGATTTGACGAGTGATAACAATTACCGATTGTTATTGGAACATAAGACAATCACCAGCATTTGCTACAAAACAGAAGAACGTGTTCCTTTCAGGCGATTATTTCTGAAGCAGTTATTGTTTTCAACTTCTTTTTATTTGTATTATAATGGCAAAAAGAAATTATTTAGTTTTGAATACGTGATTATTGTGTGGAATAATAATTGCTGTGACAGTTATCGATAATTGGACACCAGTGAAGATTGAATGTTTGAATAAATAATAATTGATTATGCCTCGCTTGATTTGTTAATGTGTAGCATAAGGTTTATAAAATATTATTTACTTTGACCCAATATTATCAGCATTATGTCATACTGAAATATTTATAGTTTACTTTTTATGCTTTTATCATATTGAATGTTTTAATTGTTTATTTTATAACGGGATAATTATGTAACTTAAGTAAATGTATTTCAAAATAAGATTGATAAATTCTAAAACAAAAATATTGTTAAATCGAATTATAAATAACTGATTTATCTTCAAATATTTTAGAAGTTATAAGCAATCCAAACTTCTAAAATTAAAGTTATTATGCATCCTTTGACTCGCAAGTATTGAAATACAGAAAATACACAAAAAGAGAAATGTTTTTCTATGCATAAATAGTAACAAAGCACTAAATAATTTTAGTTTCAAGAAAGATTTTTAAGTTGCAATTACATTCAAAGTTATAATTTACGTCAAAAATTAAAGGTGAAAATTTCTCATACTGTACTGAATATATGTTGAAAAGTTTATTATAGTTAAATGCAATTCTAAATTGCAACTGTCTATGACACAGTATTTAATAGATTACTTGAAAATACTTGGGTGTAAGCAAAATAAATTATGGCTGTATATTAACACAATTATATTGATTGATTCATTCCTTCCTTGTCGTGTGTCAGCTAGGCTGGCAACATGGGGTGCGCTGCTCCACTTTTCCAACTGAACCCTATTTTGGTGTGGAGTCCGACTTCCTCAGTACACACATGCCATAGGGACCCGTTTATTGGGTAGGCAACCATTCACACCTCATTCATACAAGGAAAGGACAAAGACAGGATAGATAGAGAGAAAGTACATCCATGCCCGAACCGGGATTTGGACCCAGGATCCCTTATCCATAGTCAGGCATGCTTACCACTAGACAAGTTGGACGGCTAATTATATTGATAAAATTTTGATATGGTTTTACTATTACACTGCTGGTCATCGTAAAATGTAACACCCTGAAGTAATCATGCAAATAACATGAAATTTTTTACGTTCATTAGTGGAGATGAGATATGCAAACGATTAGAATTTCATCGCAGGCGCACATCTAGCGCGCCTGTGACGCCACTTCAAAGCGCTATTTAAAGCTTGGAGATTTCGACGATTTCAAATTTGACAATTGCGTTTTTCTTAAAGTTTAAAAAAACGATCAATTATACTTTGTAGAAATAAGCAATCATTTTTTGATCAAGTATCCGAGTTCGACAAGAAAGGGTACTGGCCTACCAAGATCGTGGATTACTTTCACGAAAATCGGCAGCCGTGTTGGACGAAACCAAACAACTTTAATGCAGATATGTGATCGTTGGATGCAAGAAAATAAGACAGACTGACTTGTTCGATCTCATCCACCCCAGTTCACCACTTCACGTGATGAAAGGCAAATTGTGCGCATGGCAGTGATGGATCGCTCAGCCACAACACGAACAATAGCACAGCACGTTCAGTCTGTAATGCATCATCCAGTGTCTGCGCATACCATTCGACACCATTTACAGCAGAGTGGCTAAATCTCCGAGGTTTTGGAGACAGTTGTCCTTCCTTAATTTCAGGGATAGCTCACAAATAAATTTCAACTGGATAATGCACGACCACACTTTGTACTCATTGTCCAAGAGTTCTTCCTCAATCTCCAGTTTAAATTGCTTCAATGGCCAGCTAACTCTCCTGATCTTCCACCGATAGAAAACATGTGATCTATGGTTCCTCAATGATTGACCCAGGTTAACCTCCAGATGCCACTCCAGATCAATTTTGGCAACGTGTGGAAAATGCTTGATCTGTTGCACCCCAAAAACACACACAAAGTCTCTTCGAATCAATGCAGAGGCGTGTCACACTGGTCCTGCACCGGGTAATATGGTATGGGGTGGTATTGGATATCACTCTCGCACTCCTCTAGTATGCATTACCGGTACTTTAAAGAGCTAGTGTTACATCTCCGAGGTACTGGAGCCAATTGTCCTTCCTTACCTTCAGAGCTTGTTGTTCGTCAATCGCCAGATTAAACTGCTTCCCTGACCGGCTCGTTTTTCTGATCTTTCGACGATAGAAAACATGTGATCCATGGTTGCTCAACGATTGACTCAGATTACATCCCTAGCTTCCACACCAGATCAACTTCGGCAACGTGTGGAAGCTGTACCTCAAGATCACATTCAAAGTCTCTTTGAATCAACGGCGAGGTGTGTGGCAGCGGTGATCTCCAACAATGTCGGCTACTCTGGCTACTGAGTTTGGCAGGAATCACACTTCACAGTCTATACTTCGGCAACATGTGGAAGCTCAAGATCACATCCAAAGTCTCTTTGAATGAACGCCGAGGCGTGTGGCAGCGGTGATCTCCAACAATGGCGGCTACTCTGGCTACTGAGTTTGTAAGGAATCACACTTCACAGTCTATACTTCGACAATGTGTGGAAGCTGTACCTCAAGATCACATCCAAAGTCTGTTTGAATCAACGCCGAGGCGTGTGGCAGCGGTGATCTCCAACAATGGCGGATACTCTGGCTACTGCGTTTGGCAGGAATCACACTTCACAGTCTATACTTCGACAACGTGTGGAAGCTGTACCTCAAGATCACATCCAAAGTCTCTTTGAATCAACGCCGAGGCGTGTGGCAGCAGTGATCTCCAACAATGGCGGATACTCTGGCTACTGCGTTTGGCAGGAATCACACTTCACAGTCTATACTTCGACAACGTGTGGAAGCTGTACCTCAAGATCACATCCAAAGTCTGTTTGAATCAACGCCGAGGCGTGTGGCAGCAGTGATCTCAAACAATGGCGGATACTCTGGATACTGCGTTTGGCAGGAATCACACTTCACAGTCTATACTTCGACAACGTGTGGAAGCTGTACCTCAAGATCACATCCAAAGTCTCTTTGAATCAACGCCGAGGCGTGTGGCAGCAGTGATCTCCAACAATGGCGGATACTCTGGCTACTGCGTTTGGCAGGAATCACACTTCACAGTCTATACTTCGACAACGTGTGGAAACTGTACCTCAAGATCACATCCAAAGTCTCTTTGAATCAACGCCGAGGCGTGTGGCAGCAGTGATCTCCAACAATGGCGGATACTCTGGCTACTGCGTTTGGCAGGAATCACACTTCACAGTCTATACTTCGACAACGTGTGGAAGCTGTACCTCAAGATCACATCCAAAGTCTCTTTGAATCAACGCCGAGGCGTGTGGCAGCAGTGATCTCCAACAATGGCGGATACTCTGGCTACTGCGTTTGGCAGGAATCACACTTCGCAGTCTATAAATTTAATCATTTGATATTTCATCACCATGTTATCTACAAAATTAACTTTGTTGCGATATCTATTGTTATTTATTTATTTTATTGTTACAATTTGGGTGACAGCAGTGACAATAAAGCGATTTTTTTCAAGCAAAATTAGTTTTCTGTTGTAAATATAACTATTTACCTTAATGGTCATGCCACTGGATGATGAACTATTTAGGAGCACTCCATGCAAAAGGATTAATGAAGTAGTAAATTTTACTCTCACTAACTGATCCCAATTAATCGTTAATCGATCATCGATTTACCACAGATTTTTTTGTGAAATCGATTAATTCGTTAAGAAGACACTAAAAATTAAATTTAAAAAAATGATGTATAATTTCTTAGTAAGTTTATTAAGAAATATAGTTACGTATAGTCTTGCATATTAATCAGTCCTTTTCATTTTTTTGGGTTTGAGGCGCTAAAGAATATGTCACATGTGTTTATTGCTTCTCTCTCTTTTTTTAAAACTTCCCTGAAGTGATTAATATATTTTGTATGTGTGTGTGTTGTACGATCCTTAACATTACTGATATCAGCTTGTTAGGGATCTTACAGCCATTCTTGAGGCTGTGTTAGTGGTTAGGGTTCAGCCTTCCATCCGTAAGGGTGGAGTTCGATTCTCAATGCCGCTAAAGACCCAACGAGTACATGCGATATACGTGCTCATTAAATCTGTGGTATCGAAAGACCTGTGTTCGGTCGTTGAGCAGTTACCATGGGTGCAATCGTCTATAGAAAATTTACTCCCCCTTCAGATTAATGCCAAAATTGAGGGAGTGGATCCTTTGGTGCTGCCATCTATCGGAAGATTTGAAGAGCAAAGTCGTACTTTCACCTTCATGGTGCTCTGATTAAAAACGGAAGACGCTCCCAATTGACTTAAATTAGCATAGCAAGGCATAGCGAGCTTGGCTTTTCCAGTTTCATTAGTAACAACAAGAATAACAGACATTCTTAAGACCCTTGCTGTGACATCCGCGCACTCGTTCAAAGAATGAACGAGGGTGATCAAAATGAAATCAGTTTCAGTTTTGAACTAAATTAAATCCAAAACGGATGGTCTACCTTAGCTATAAATATTCAGTTGTAAAAAAAATTCCAATAAGTAAATTTGAAGTTTAATAGGCAAGCAATATAATTCAAGAGAGATGAGAAAGGATATTTGGTTCCATTAGGTATGGCAACCCTGCATATCATGCTCCGGGAGCCGAGAAAGTTTCGTTAGAACTCGTTTTAGTTCGTTATCCGAATTGATGTTGGTTGTCCGAACACAAAATTGTCTTGTGAAAATGTTCGTTGTCAATCGTGAATTGACAACGAGCATTGTCGTAAATTTGTTAGCATTCCGATCTGTTCGTTAACCGATCACCCACTATATGATACTCTTAACATGAGCTTGGCGGGCAACAACATTCTTAAAGGCAAAATATCTTAGATTTGATCTCAGACTTTGTTCAACAATAACCGAGATGAACGTTTCGTTTTTATTTCTTGTATGCATGGCTATTAGGATACGTATTCGGGAGTTTTAGCAATAAGTTTTTACAATATCAACACATAAATATGATCCACTATATATCAGACATTTTAAAGAACTTTAACACAGCACTCAGCAGCTGGTAAATAAATCATTACGTTATGTCAAATTGTTAAACCAAGTAAACAATTTCTTTATGACATTAATATTAGCAACTTTATTATAATTACTTTTGAAGTTATTATAATTACATTTTGAAGTTATTATAATTACATACGGTTTCAAGTGCTAATAAAAATAAATTATTCTTAATAATATTTGCGCCGACCGATTGGCTGTGTGGTTAGCGTTCCTGACTCCTGAGCTGTTGGTCCCGGGTTCGAATCCCGGCTCGGGCATGAATGTTTCTTTCTCTGTTCTGTCTGCGTTTCTCTATCCTTTCTTCCGTGATGTTGTATGAATGTGGCCCACCCTATAAACGGGTTTGTGGTGGTATGGTGCGGGTAACGCTACTCGCCTCCGTGACTTGGTTCACAGGTGCCCGCTGGGTAACGACAAATGAGTAGCAGTTTCTGGCCTTGTTGTGGGATAGGGTTCAGTCACCCTTGTATGTCAGCCATTAGAAAAAAATAATAATATTTGCCCGATAAAACATAGCATTAGCATTTAGCACAATGTGAATAGCTTGAATAATATAATTTTGATTATATACATATACCAAATGACTACTGAAAAATGTCAGCCTAAAGGAAAATATAAATGTTTTACAAAATAATACGTCAATTTAAGAAAAAAAAACATAAATGCTGCTGTGTCTCTATTTTGAGATATTAAATACTTTTAAATATTTTAATAAATATATATATTTCTCACTTTTGAAAAGTTTAAAGAAACACAAAATAACTTAAAATATATTCCTTTTTACATGATGGATTTCTAACCTTCATGATTAATTAGGTTTGCAGATTGACCAATTATTTTTATTTCGAACCATACAAAGGACATTACATTTTAATTTTACCCTATTCTGAAAGAATAAGCTAAAATAAGACTACTTATAAAAAATTTAGTGTCAAACTATAAAAAGAAGTAGAAAATTCGAAATAAGAAATTAAAAATAGATATATTTAAAAAACCTTTTCATATTTATGTTATATCAGTGAAGATAATTATTGCAGCTTTTAAATAAAATTTAGCAAATTTAAGTTTGGAAAATTACTAACCAATTACATTTTATTGTATATACAATGAAATGATGCCGCTATATTTTCACACACACACACACACTAATAATTTTTTGTGAGTTTAAACTGATTCACCTCTTTTAAAATAAATTTATATATAATTCATTGAATAAATAAATTAATATTGAAACTTTTTTCTAAAAATGATGTATAATTTTCTACTACTTTTTAACAGCAATTTTATATTAATAAGTTAAAAAAATGTTTTGCATTTAAATTTTTTCACCATTCAACAATTACAAGATTAAAATATAAAACAATAATATTTGTTTTTGAGAAAATAAGCAAACTGAGCGAAATTAAACTTTTTAAAGGATTTCAAATGAAATATTTTTCACGAAATGTTTTAATGTTCAACCAAATGGGTAAAAATCAAAGTATTTTCCTCAATCTCTCAGAAATTCCAAAACAGTGGAAATTTATTATAATCGAGGTGTTACAATTTAGAAACTATTTAAGATAAATAATGTTGTGGCAATTGATTTTCAATAATTAAGAGTCGATTAAATTTTAAGCGATGAAGCACAAACTATCATTATAAGTCAGTTTAAATAATTTTAATTTTATTTAAAAGGTCGTTTAAACATTTAAACTGTAGGATATGAACTGTTGAAAATTCTCATGAATTTCTCTGAACATTTTTTCACATTTTAGTTGGAAGTAACAATTGATTTTAGTTTAAGAAATTCCTTTTTTTATAAATAAATAATTTACCTGCAGTAAAAATGCTGTTTAAAAATTTATTTTATGAGCTTAAGACATAATCCTTGCTGTACATTTTTTAAAGAATATTTTAAACATATTTGATTTATAAATATGTACTCATTTTTTAAACATTTTAATTCACAAATATGTTTTGCCCGAAAACTTTGATAATCAAAATGAAATCTAAATGTTTGAAAGTGGCAACCTATGTAACAAAGGTAAAATATATTTGAGTTTGGCATTGATGATAATCTTTTATTTTGCACTTACAAAAATAAATAATTTGCACTAAATAAGAATAAATTGAGGAAACAAACATTTTGAAAAAAAAATACTGTGCATGAGATTTTTAAGAAATGTAAGCAAAAGAAACTATTTACATTGAATAAATAAAATGTGTTATCAGTTTTCGGTAAGAAATGAATCATAAATATATTGAAATATTCAAATGCAAAACCGTATCAGTAAAATATGTGTAATAAAAAAATACAAAAGTTGTACAGATATATGGATATCGGTTATCATAAAATAATGCGATTTCCCCCTTAACTCTAACTAATTTATCTTATTCAAATTGTTAACAATTATTTAAAGAAATAAATAAGCCTATAAAATTTTGATGTTTATAAATATGTTGAAGAAATTTATATATATCTATAATTTAAATAAAATTTAAAATCGAAGAGTGCATTCAAAACACGTGCTCGGGAAAATAAACAATAAATGATATATTATGAACAAAAACAATTTTAGTAAAGTAAACACATGGAACAGTTACACATAAACCCAAAATAATTTTATTCAAGAAATCAAAAGGAACTTGATAATTCCATCGAATGGTTGGGAGAACTTTCCCCCTCAATCGAAACAAAATCTAAAATGTGATGAAATCATACATAATAGTGGGTAACAGCGCCATCTATATTCAAACTTTTTTTCTTCAACTTTAAAGATTTTCATTTTTAAACGTACTGTGTATAAAAATCAACCAAACATTGATGGAAATAAAATTTTAAGCATAAAAATGACTGATTACTTTCTTTTAAATTTTTGAGACTAAATCAAAAAAAATATTTTTGTGAAGAACTGAATAATATGCAGTCAAAATGTAAGGGTAGATAATTTTAGAAAGTAAAGATTTAAAATTTTTGAAATTTAATTCTATTTTTTTTATTTACTGAGTGACAGATAATTTAACTAAATTTACATTGCAATAGTGAATGCAGGTAAGTTTATTTTCACTGCATAACCTTTTCTTATACAAAAATTTTCTCTTCATATTTTACTGAAAATAATGCGAATAATATTTAGAAATCCAAAACAGATAATAATCAAATGATAGATAAGGTACTGAGATTAAACTAAAAATTTATACTTTTAGGGAATTACAAAATTTAGCGTGTTTTCATAGGACAGATAAAATAATTAAGACGGGATATCACTGAGAAATTTCCAGAAAAGTTTCATCGAAAAGCCATCTAAAATAAACTTTAAAAATTCTTCTTCCCTAAACAAACACGGATAATTTATAGTTCTGCTTGATGGATGAAAATGCCCCAAGAAATGGGTAATGTGTCGGAAGGATTTCGTGCCGAAGTTTTCTGTCCTCGACTCGTCCTAAGATTGATCCCAAGGGCTGAAAGTGGAACTCTTGACAAGGTGTTGACATTGCTTGGCGATATTTTACAAACTGTAAATGGAAGGACGTGTTAAGAACGGCGGAGGAAGGAGGAAGCAGTATTTTCTTTGGCAGGAGAATTATGGAAAGCTGAAAGTCATGTTCCGGTTCATAAATAAAATATTGGCAATTTATTGAATTTTTTTTATACTTAGTGGTAAGAACCATGAATATGCGTAAAATATCTTATTGTAAATGTCATTAGAATTTCAATTTCTATTTCAACATAGCATTCTTGTTAAAAATGGGGACAAGATAAAATTGTATATGCTAATTATCTTCAGAAGATGTTTTAATCGCCAATGTGTTATGGAGATTAGCACTTAGACGATTAACATTTGGAAGCTCATTTTGGGAATGTCATTAAAAATTTTTTTTCAACATAGCATTCTTGCTAAAAGTTAGGATAAGATAAAATTGTATATGCTAATTATCTTCAGAAGATGTGTCAATCGCCAATGTGTTATGGATATTAGCATATGGACGATTAACATTGGGAAGCTCTTTTTGGGAATATCATTAAAATTTTAATTTCTTTTTTAACATAGCACTCTTGCTAAAAGTGGGGATAAGATAAAATTGTATATGCTAATTATCTTCAGAAGATGTGTTAATCGCCAATGTGTTAAGGAGATTAGCACATGGAGGATTAACATTGGGAAGCTCTTTTTGGGAATGTCATTAAAATTTTAATTTCTTTTTTAACATAGCACTCTTGCTAAAAGTGGGGATAAGATAAAATTGTATATGCTAATTATCTTCAGAAGATGTGTTAATCGCCAATGTGTTAAGGAGATTAGCACTTAGACGATTAACATTTGGAAGCTCATTTTGGGAATGTCATTAAAATTTTAATTTCTTTTTCAACATAGCATTCTTGCTAAAAATGGGGATAAAATAAAGATGTACATCGTAATTGTCTTCAGGAAATATGTTAATCGTCCATGTGTTATGGATGTTAGCACAGCCAAATCTTTGTGAGTGTGTCATGTTTGATTTTAGAATGAAAAGCATTTATATTAAGGGCTACAAATTAAGTCATTTCATTCTGTTCTCAATTTATCATCATAAAATGTATGCCTCTATAAGTTGCGTGCAAAACATGGCTGTTCATAAATGTAAAAGGAGCATAGAAATCCTTGTTGTATGCTCGAATTAACTATGAGAAGTAACATTTCTCTTATTAACAGTCTAGATCTATATTTCCTATCCAAGTAATATACTTAGTTTAGTTGTAAAATATATGAATTGAAATCGTAATTCAACAAGCATAATTGCTTATATGAACTTTGGATATTATAAAAAATTATAAGCATATCAAGAAAGAATTTTAATTTTTTTTTCTCAAAATAGTCTAAATATTTAAATTTTACAATAAATATTCATTAAGCTTAGCTATTTCTACTAGCCATTCATTTCGCAATTTTATACTGTAATCAAGAGAAATGGTAAAAATCAAAACTAAGCACCCATTTATCCTCATTTTATACTGATTGCTCAAAAATGAATTCCAACACTAGGGCTGGTATTTGTTGTCCAACTGATGGTACGAAGTTATCATTCCCTTTGGGTAAACATACAACTGCATTCCAAGTAGAAGCCTTTGCCATTCTTATGTGCAGTAGAATATGCTTGAACAAAAACTATTCTCGTAAAAGAATAATTATCTGTTCTGACAGTCAAGCTGAATTACTAGTTTTACAGAAGTCCACTGTAACTTCTGTTCTTGTCTGGGAATGCTATCTCACTCTGTGCAGATTGGCTAATAATAACTCCATTACTTTAATGTGGTTGCCTGGGCACTTTCCTGTTCCTGTCAGTGAATTAGATGATGAGTTGACAAGGACTGGATCAACAACACATTTTTTTCTGGTCCTGAACTAGTGCTAGGTATTTCAAAAGAACTGATCAGAAAGAGTGTTATTGATTTCTTCAGAAAACAACAGTTTATGAACTGGCACAAATCCAGTGATCAAAGACAAGCAAGGCTACTATATATCACATGCCCTTGTAAAAGGGAAAAAGAATTATTAAAGCTCAATAGGAGAACTCTAAGGAAAGCATTGGCACTTCTTACAGGACACTGCCACCTTAAAAGACATCACACCATAATGCTAGTATCAGATGATCCCACTTATAGAGGTTGTCATTGTATGGAAGAAACTTCAATACACATCTTATGTGAATGTGAAACTTTTTCTGCACATAGATTTAAACACTTGGGTCAGCACTTGATTGAACCTTGGATGTTTCAGTAAGTTCCTGTAAATTGTCTGCTGAATTTTGCTTCAGCCACTGGTCTCTTCAAATAGAGCTTTTAAAGGGGTATAGTACAATGGACCTATGGTTGCAGTGCTTGGTTCACATTGGAACAACCCAATTTTAAATCTAATCTATCCACATTTTCTCCCCAGACCAACAGAGCAGACATAAGATCATTCATCCTCCACCGATGGCACGTGTGCCAAATCTGACTCGTGGCACATTTTCAATGGAATTCTCCACTACTCAACAAGGTTGAATATCTTGAATAATGCATCATTAATATATAAATAAAGATCTTTGAATGATGCAAAATTAATGTATGATAAAAAATCTAAATCAATGATTTCAATTTCCTAATCCTATTTCCCTTAGGCAATAATTGAACTGATTTCAGTATTACTTACCATTTAGAGTCCATATTAGTAAATTAGTTAAGCATACCTTAGCTGTAAGGCCAACTATATCTACATTAAACCTAAGATTTATCTTGTGTAGACTGTTAAAGCACGGCAGGTTGACATTGAATTCACTACCTTCCTTCTTAATAATAATATTTATATATCTTCCTCAGAATTTTCAGTTATTATAACAAACATTCTGTCAAGTAACAAATTTTTATTTTCGTATAATATAACTCCTAGAATTAAAAAAATATTTTAATCATAGACAGCCAAACATCTTTCTAATTCCTTATGACATCATATAAATTTCCTAAAATATTAGAAGACAAATAATAGAGAAAAAAGCCGAAAATAAACTCCTATTTTATTAGTTAGGAATTTTAAACATTTCGTTATATGATAAATGATGTTAAAAAGATGAGAGAATTATATCTAAAAGCTGCTTAGAAAGAAAAATTATATTTCCATTCTAATTAAGCAAGATTTGATTTTTGAGGAAACACTTGTATATAAAAGAGTTAACAGTAATATTGAAATGGGAGAAAATTAAAAAGGTCCTTTAAGCCCAAATAGTCATTTTGTACAGACATTATTCTCACAATTTAAGAAGTTTATATAAATATGATATTACAAAAATTGTCTTTCTTTGTTTTCGCTGATTAAAAATATAAAATTAATGAAAATTATAATTTTAATGCTGTTGTTGTTGTCGTGCCAGCTAGGCTGGCAACATGGTGCGCGCTGCTCTACTTTTCCAACTGAACCATATTTTGGTGTGAAGTCCGACTTCCTCAGTACACACATGCCATAGGAACCCATTTATAGAGTACGCAACCATTTACAACACATTCATACACAGAAAGGACAAAGACAGGATAGATAGAGAGCGAAAGTACATCCATGCCCGAACCGGGATTCGAACCAAGGACTTCCTTGTCCGGAGTCAAGTACGCTGACCACTAGACAAGTTGGGCGGCTATAATTTTAATAAAAATGTAAATACAAAATTAGCAATATTAATCCATATAATTACTTAAAACCAATTTTTTATCTGGTCATATAAATGAATTTCTAAAAAGTTAAGAGAAATCAAGTTATTACTTGAATTTTTGCTATAAAGCAAATAAGAATAAGAAACATTCGAGAATAAGAAATAAATGTTAAAGCATATAATTTAAGTTGTCCAGAAAAATTCAAATAGGATATTAATTAATGGTTACACATCTAGTTCGATGTATTAAAAAAGTTAGAATTTCTCTAAAGCTTTGAAAAATTATTAAAATGTATAAAAGTATATATTCGAATTTAAAAATACATATTTTGATGACTAATCTTAATTTACGACTTATAAGAGTATCTTCAGTAATTATATAAGTGAAATTAAAAATCACAAGTATTTTTGATTTAAAAAAAATTTAAATATTACATCCTTAAATTTAG
This sequence comes from Latrodectus hesperus, assembly GCA_037975125.1. NCBI lineage: Eukaryota > Metazoa > Arthropoda > Arachnida > Araneae > Theridiidae > Latrodectus > Latrodectus hesperus. The sequence continues at coordinate 649,314 of JAJQOW010000022.1, forward strand.
TATCCATTTGCTTTGTTCTTAGAAATTGTGTAAAAAGTGCAACAATAATGTATTGACGTCATAGGCCGGGTGAAATTTTAAGTTCCGAAATTAGCAGCGGTTTCCGTTTCTTTCCTTGTATAATGTTGCCACATTCTGTGTCTAAAAAAAAGAAACACGATCCTAGTTAAAATCGCAATTAACTCACGGCCATGGAACTTCATTTTAAAGATTCATATTCACTGACATTTTTAAAAACACAGAATTTTAATGACGCAAAAAAATAAATAAAAAGCAAATTATCTTTCTCAACGCGACAGACGATTTTTGTCATTGCCATCAGATAAACTGAAATGTCAAGTTGCTCATTTGGAACACTCTTTGTTTTCAAAACAAAAGATCACAATAGAAACCTATACAATGAAAAGAAGCATGGGCATAGTAAAAAAAAAGAATTTTGAATGTCTTTAAAAATATATAAACGTCTTTTCTTTTCAACCCAAGAGAAAAATTTGCAATAACGAACGAAAATTTCCATTATCGCAATTCGTTGCAGAATTTTAACAAGCAGACGAGATCTTTTCATCCTATCTTCTCAGTAAGAGTTGCTTGTTGTAGCTTACGTTATGGATAAAAAAAAAACTTAATTAAAATTTTCTACACTCAAAACTTGAAGCATACCTAGAATTTCCGAAAGATTTCCCAATGCGCATTGTTTACTTTCCTTTTTTCCTTTTCAAGCAGTCGTTTTAACTCAATCCCTTAAGAGTTTATTAAAAAGAGTTAGTTATGAAATAGAAAGTAAAGATTAATTATTGTGCTTAGTGAAAGGAGTGGCGGAGAGAGAATTTTCCGACGCACAACGTTCGAAAACATATAGAATTTCCAATTCTTCATTGTATACACGTGACTCATGCAGTTAATACCATTCAGGTAATTTTTGAATAAAGAATTCACAATCCGAAAATGTCAAAACCAATGGAGATAAAGTTGAATATATTTTGCGATATTTGTTTTTTGATGTCTCTCATTTAATGAATATTTTATCACAAAATACGAAAGAAAATCTTAGTTATTAACACCTCATTATAATATCGTGATTCATTTGCAATGCAAAATGCTATATTTACTATCGATTTTTATTTATCAAGATTTTTATTATAGAAGTCTTTAATTTCTTAAAATCTAAGTTAATAAAATTAATTAACAAACAAATATTAATTTCTTCCAGTTTTATTTTTGATTTCTTTTATTTTAGGTGTTTAGGTAGTGTTTTTTTACTTAAGATAGAGAAATCAGATATCACATTTATATATTTTGAATTATATGAAAAAAAAGATTTTTAATTTTAGAGATATTTACTAAATATACATGTGTTTTTAAACTATTTTCATTATAATCATGCAAAAATACTTTCTATCTTTCTTTTTATTTTTATAATCATTAATTCGGAATCTGTGTTATTCATTGACATTTGCAGTTAAGAGAAGTAAATGACAATTACGAAATAAAATTATTCCCGAAATTCTATTAGCTTCAAATGAAAGGATATTACATCTTAAAATAAGAGTAAAAACGGTATAAAATTTGTAAATTGAAGAACATTATGTACACATTTATAATTTTTTTCTATGAAAATTTAATTTTTCAAATATGTATATTTTTATTGATATAAATATTAAAGAGATATAAAGAAGAAAAAATAATTTTTATTTCATGAAAATTAAAAAAGTACGAACATAATTTTATGAAAAATTCATTGGACTAGTTTATGCCTTAAATACAGCCAGAATAAAATTAGTACTTATTTCACTTTTAGATGAACATTAGAAACCAATCATAGTGAATGGAAACACTTCCCTTCTTTTTCTTTACTTAGAGGAAATGGAAATAATTATACTCCATATTTATTCTACAACTGCTGGACATGGAAAGAGTCAGACATTAGATCTCGCCAATATGCTGACCACGCCACGATGCTGCCCGTGGAATAAAAACCTCCTTTTCCAAATGTACCTCCATCAAACAATAAACCAACAACACACATTTCGTTGGTGAACATATTCTGCTTGTCGAGAAAGGAATAAAATGTACCCCTCTTATCCCCTCGCAAAAGAAGAAAACACAATTACAGAAAGAGTTTGCCATTACTTCTTGCATTAATCAACCATTGGTCAGAGGAGACCATGCGCCGATTGGCCGGATTAAGGCTTTTTTGGAAGGCAATAAAAACCTCAACGGACACTGGGTGGTAGTTGGCCTTCAATGATAGCAATAAAGCCCCCGAATCTGATTGGACCTCGTGATTCACGTCAGAACGCGTTGTGATTTTTCCTTTCTTACAACTTTAGACATAACAATGAAAGGTGTGATTGTGAGAAAAGTAAGTATTGCTTTTCCATATAACAGGCCTTCTAAACAGGTCCAATAAAGTCCTAAGCCCTGGAGGCGGTCGAGAAATGAATGCGTTTTGCTACCAGGGGTCGCTAGGGACTAAAAGTCTGATTCTATGAATAAATAGGTTTAATAGTTAGCTTATAATGTCTTCATTTAATCTATCGCCTATTTGACGCGAAAGTCTATTTTAGAAGTTTTTCGGAATGTATTTGTGTAGTGTAATCATGAGAAACAATTATTTTTACATCGTGCCTTTCTCTTCTGAATTAAGTGAGAATATTTCAAATTAAGCTCAAAGAAACTATTGAATAGCATTATAACTATTGATTAAATTGTTTAAAAAATTTTACAGCAAAAATTATTAGTCTTATTCAAAATACTTATGAATAAACTTGCTTATAAATAGTTTTAAATAACTCTGCAAACTATCTTTTATTTTCCCATCACAACTATTACTAAAACTTAAAACTAATCAATTAATATATATTATTATTTCAATTATTAAGGCAGTGTCTTACGAAATAACAAAATCATTTTACTAGCATTAGTTTTCATAGACTGCTGTATTTACAAAATAGTCATATTCGTAGACAAATATAAACTCTACACAGTCCTGAAACTAAAATAAGCTTATCGCTTTCAATATTAATTTATGGATAGATATTAACTAGCATTTTGGCAAAATAAAGATAATATGCTGTATAGAATTGTATATTATTACAATGTTCTATAATTGGCCTCATAGAACTTTGTGATTGTGTGATATTTTCATGCAGTTAATTCTAGGAAAATATGATGCGATTGTATTTTATTACCAGTTAACTTTTAAAAGTAACATTTTAATTTTTTGTCATCAAATTTAGTGTATATTGAATGAATTACTCTTATAGAATTTTTACGTAATATGTATTAAGATAATTTAGAATAATTTAAAAATTAGCAAACAACATTATTTTATTCACTAATAAATAAACGAAAAAAAATGCATACATAGTTAAGAACATTAGAAAAAACTATATTAATTCAAAGCATCGATTCCTAAATATTTATGCAAAGATTTCGGGAAACCTTGATATATACTAATTAAAAGAGAAAAAAAAGATAGAGCATACATTTAAAATTAATCTCTTTTTTGCAATTGTAAATTACTTCTCCGAAATATTCTCATCATTAAAGAAAGAAATATTTCCACCTCTGAAATTTTAAATTTTAAAATATAATTATTATTTCAAAATCATTGAAAAAGCTTTTGGAAAATAATGGGGAAAAAATCAAAGCGTGAAACGTTTGAATAATTTTATCTTTTCTTATAATTTAATCATGATAAAAATTTTATGAACTACTTTAGAATTACTTGGAAATTTTGTTCTTAATATATATATATATATATATATATATATATATATATATATATATATATATATATATATATATATATATATATATATATATATATATATATATATATATATATATATATATTTATTTATGTATATATACACAGCGTGATCCTTATTAAAGTGAAAGTGTTTGGAGCTCCCTGTAGCGCGATCTAATAGCCGAAATGACGTCAAACTTGGTATTTAGACTAATCAAGACACGGGAAAAAAGATTCCGTGAAAAAACTTTTAGTTCCAAAAATTACCGCTAGGGCATTTTGTGGCTCTTTACAATGTATAAAATGTGAGAAAAGGAAAATACTAATACATACAATCGTGCAGTTAAATTATTAATGTTTATTTACTACATTAACTTCCCCAGTGAGGAATTAGACCACATTCAATGTGAGCACCGTTCTCAGAAATAACACCGTGCATTCTGTGCACAACGTTCTCCACAGCCGTACGTAACATACCACGAGGAATATCCCGCACTGTCTTTGTTATGTTTTCCCTTTAGAATAGACAAATTTGATACTCCACCAACATAAACGCACGTTCCGGTAACGTGAGAGGCATGGCCACTGGAGCTCGTTCGCTTCAGCTGAGATTATTTGTCGGAGCTGTCTACTACTTGCTCTTATAGCCCCTATTGCTGGCACTGTCATTGCATAACATTTGGATTTTTCTTTGAAACCCGTTTTTAAGCTAATTGTGGTTATTGTAAGCTAAAGCAGTGCCAAAAAATACCCTAGCGGCAACTTTTGGAACTAATTTTTTCACGGAATCCTTTTTCCTAATACTTGATTAGTCTAAGTACCAAGTTTGGTGTCATTTCGGCTATATTAGATCGTGCTACAGGGCACTTCAAACACTGTCACTTTAAAAAAAAATCACCCTGTATATAAATGATGCATTTGAAAATTGCTTATATCTGCTTTGGTTGTCATGTGACTTCACAAGATTCTTCTGCTTTAAACTCGTTTAAGAAATAAATAAAAAAATTTTAAATTAATAAAAATACAGAACCTGTTGTGAATGATGGAGGTTTCGATACTTGAAATAGTAGCAGTATTATTAATTATTTAATTATTATTTATATGTTTACTTAGACTTATAAATCTTAAATTTTTATAAAGTCCACATAATTTTATTCATTAACTTGATGAAGACGCCCAGGTAAGGATAAGGATAGCTCATGGGTTGACTTCGTCACTTAGTTGAGATATAAAATTTTGAAGGAGTTGACTGTGTTTAATAGCTACAGTCAATGTAAATAAACAGGTACTGATAAATAGCAAATAAACAGCTGGAAAAAACACAATACAAATTTAGATAGGAGTACTTATTGCTACCCCTTGAGTTTTTTGGCGATTTTTTTTCATCTAAGATCAGCGCCAAAATGTGAGTAACAAAATGGCAACCCTAAAACTACGTTAGTTAAAACGCTAAAAAATACTAGGTATACCAAAAATTAAATTTTATCTTCCTTATTTACGTCCAATTTTTTGCCAAACCAAGAAGTACCCGTTTCTACACCGAGCACTAATTTTAATTTAACCAAAACCAAAACATATCATTTAATTAAATTTTGCATATATACATATTACATTATATGAAAATAAGTTATAATATACAAAATATTTGATTCATTTTCTTAGTGCGATAATTTAATTAATTTTATGAGTAGGACAAAATCTAATAAAACAGTGAAATATAACCACTTTTAAACAAAATAGCCTCTTTAAAATCTTAGTAAAGTGGTAAGTTGTCAATAATCGGTAGTTTTTTTTAAGAAGTTTCATTTAATGTATATATTTGTAACTATTGTGCTTAACCATAATTACAAATAATGAGCAACTATATCCACTGACATTTCAGTGCATATTAATGGTTGTATGAGCATGCGCAATTAATCATTACCCTTATGCATTTTCAATTATGCACCCGGTTTTTTACACACCTCAACATTAAGAATTGTTGATAGTGAGTATGTGTGTGTGAAAGGTTATTGATTATATACCTTAAATGTTTGTAGGAAATGATAAATGGAATTAACATTTGTTATCAGAAAATTTAAGTATTAATTTTTTTTTTCGTATACGTATAATTCTAATGTTTTGTAAATCAAAAGTTTTAGAAATTAGCCTTTTGTAATTTAACTGTATTTTTTATTGTCGATTATTTCTAAGACACAATACATCTAAATAATATTTGGAGAAAACGACAAAAGAAATTTGAATGATTGACTTCTGTTCTTTTCTTTTCGCATATGTGAAATTGTAATGCTTTGAAAATCTCAAGTCGGCATTCTTGTAATTTAATTGTATTTCGCATCTAAATAATATTTAGAGAATATTCTGAGATATACTATATGAAGCATTACTAATTGTACTATTTTAAGCATTATTTGTTCGAAATCATACTCAAATCTACACACTCAAATTTCATGTACCTATATATTTTTGAAATGAATGTGATATTTTATGTTACTTATTTAGCTATGAAATTGATACTTATCCAAAATTTGAATCATATTTTTGAATTCATATCCAATTCTTTTGAAAACGAATTTAATTTCAAGCTCAGTCAAACTTTTATTTAAAAAGAAACTAATCTTATTGGAAGCTAAATATTTATTTTTATCGTGTAGTATAAGTGGAATAATACTTTTACATTATATCCTGTAGCTGCTATCACAATGAAGCCATTAATTCAAATGATTTTCTTTCTCTTTTTCAGAATCATTCTTATTAGAATAGCAGATGACATTTTAAGTATCTAGAATGTAAATTTACGATGGAAAATAAATCAAAATAAAGCATTAACTTTAATTTAATCAATATAACATGCATTATAGATGCAAAAAAATAGTTAGAATGATTTTTTTCTTTTTATTTATCATTCTTCAAACTCATAGTAAATAGTTCTTTTACCGTTTTTTTTTTTTTACGCTTTTATTATTATTCATTTTTACAAAGGAAAGCTGAACTTCATTACCTTGGCCCGCGGTTTAAAGACCCATTTAGAGCATGAAAGCTTATTTGATTTCCCTCCCTTCATCTCATTCTGGTAGCGAAGCTTCGATCCGCTGTTGCCATTCACAGGGTAGTAATTTATCCAAAAGAGAATGAGGCTCGGCTGTCTTTTTTTTATTTTTATTCTTTATTACTATCGTTTTCTCTATTCACGTAGCAGGCGGCCATTTTGAATAAGGTAGCTGTCATAATAAGTCACTGGGAATTTGGGCATTAAGGGCAAAGTCATGTAGCGTACAATGTTTTTAACGCCGAATAGCTATTTATACCCAATGAAGGAAGTTTTTCAGAGATTGTGGCGAACTTATGTATTTTTTTAATAGTATTATTTCTCTTCCCAGCTTGGCTTGGCGCTCAATTTTCAAGCGGCTGTGGCAAAATCGGATGAATAAATTTTTTGTTTCTTTTTTGATATTTTCTTGCTTTCCTTTTACCATCGGAATGTGTTTCTCGCTTAATTTTCCTCTGGGAATAATAACTTTAGTTTGAGTTGTTTCGGTAACGCTTTCAGACGAAAGAAAAAGCGTTCGAGTAATTTTTAGCTCTGTGTTTCCAATCTAGTTTCAAAATTAAATTTTTTGAATTTAGAATAATTTCAATTTGCTATGATGAACTGAAGTGGATGAAAGGGAAATATTTTATTGACATGACCATAGAGAAATATTGCGCTTTAAAATGGAAAAGATATAATGAAAGAAATTATAATTAGGGTAATTTATAATACAAAAAGAATATATTCATTTTAAGACATTTCAGTTTGATTATTATCTTATGATTTTACAGAAAAGAACATATACAAGTTTGGAAAATGGTGCATTATTTTTTTTTATTTATAACAGTGAAAAATTTAATTTTCATATTTATTATTTGTGAATGAAATTTTTTATCACAGAAATCAATAAAATAAGTGAAAATGTTCTTTATTGTATTCATAAATATAAAAGATAGTTTAATATTTTATATGTACATTGTTAAACTTAATAGACTTATAAAATTTTCTATAGCTTAGAGCGTAAATTTGCTTGAATCTTATCATAAATAATATATATTTTTTTATAATTTCTGCTAATATTTAATGTGGTGTTTTTTCACCTACATATATCAATTAATCGAAGCTTTAACAATTTTGACGAAAAGCCATTCTTGTTATTTAGATTTTTTTTTTTCCAAAACTATATTTTGATGCTTCACAAATTCTTTAGAAAAGTACAAATAAATCCGTTAAAGATAGTTTAGTTATTTTAATTTAATCAAGCTATTTAAATTCATATAAATTTTGGAATTTTATTTGTAAGTATTTATGTAACCCGGTGGCTTAGCGGTAGCGTTTCACTCTCCCAGGGCACAGATTCGATCCTCAGGCTGGGCAAGGTTGACTTAGCCTTTCGTCCCTTCAGTGGGTCGACAAATAGTACCAAGCATGCTTGGGAACTAAACACTGGGGGTCTCACATGAGGCTGACCACCTAATCGGGACATAAGCTTCGCACCCCAGGGCTTCTCAGTCAGGAAAACAGAGATGGATACTGTATAGGCCTTGGCCCACACAGGCTGCCATTAATGTCTTTTAATTTCACCGGTCTTATGAACTTTAGTATAATTTAATTATTTGATGATATATTCGAATGATTTATATGTCCGAATGATGATATGTGGAAGATATAATAAAAATTTTTATGTAATACATAAAAAGTTTTATTATATCTTCCACATATCATCATTTTTCATAATTTTATGTAATACATAAAATTAATAAAAATCAAAAAGTTAATAAAATTTATAAAATATTTATGTGTTAAAAAATTATATAATAAAAAAGTTATATGTTACAAGATGACGTAATAACGTAATGTAAGGTAAACACAATAGTTATGTGTTACATAATATATGTGTTACATAACTATTATAATTAATTTATATTACATCTTTAAGACTTTAGAAATACATGTGTCCTTGATGTTTTCATTTTATTTTTATTTCATTTATTTTAATTATTATTAAAAATACAATTTAACAAACATTTCAGCCGCCTACCCTGTCTAGTGGTCAGAGTGCATGACTGCGGATAGGGAGGTCCTGGGTTCGAATCTCAGTTTGGCATGGATGTATTTCCTCTCTCTCTATCCCTCCTGACTTTGTCCTTTCCTTGTATGAATGAGTTGTGTGGTTGCCTACCCTATAAACGGGTTTTTATGGCATGTGTGTACTGAGGAAGTCGGAATCCACACCTAAATACTGTTCAGTTGGGAAAGTGGAGCAGCGCACCCCATATTGCCAGCCTAGCTGGCACAAGATAACAACAAACATTTTGCTTAATGTATACTTCTAAGTTTTAGAGATACATTTTAAAATCCTATTTTATAATAAAAAAAGTAATTTTTAAATGTTTTGATCTTAAATCTAAATGTGGTTTTATCTACTATATGGTTTAACAGAAATTTGCATTTCAATTGCTTTATTTAAATACATTTTGCACTAAATTGTTCTTAAAAAAACACTTGCAAAGCTTGTTTCGATACACAGAATCTCGCAAGAAAAATCATTTTTATTGATTTTAATGCCATTTTCTAGTTAGAAATAATATTTTTATTAGAATAAAATACGGAATAAATCCCAAAAGGGCTGCAAGCCGACAGCTGGAAAGGGGGTGATTATTGCAATTTGGAATTATAAATCTTGCGAGGGTACAAGTACCTCTCTTCACTTGGACATAAATGAAAAGTTAATACTTTTCTTCGGAATTTAAAAGGTGACTCTGGCATTACAATCCTCTCGAGATATTTACATGTATTTATTTTTAACATTTTTCGCCTGGAGGTTTATGAATATTTATCATATTTTTCCTTTCACAAAGTGGTGCGATAATCTATTCTTAAAGAATGCAAAAGCTTGTTAAGAATTCAGCTACTTCCGGTACCTCAGAGGAATTCCGGATATTTAGGAAATTAGATTTATGAACTTTTTAAGGCTGAGAAGCAACCTGGGTGAGAGGCTAAGAAGAGAGTTCGTTCGGGGACCTCGTTTCGAACGTCATTTCTTCGGATACTTTATTCCTTAATTTATTTATTTTTTGCATTCTTCGCCTGCTATACGACGTTGTCTGGAGCTTCGAATAAATTTATTTTTGAATTAATGGTAATAATGATGTCCCATAAAAAATATGACTTCGTTTAATTTTGGCTTGTTTGGCGAAAGGCAGAAAAGAAAAAAATATCAGCCAACTTTAAAGTTTTGGCGGCAAACGATTTTTTTTTCGCCTGTTATTCTTTAATGTGATTATGGTTAGAAAATCTTAAATGAAGCTATCGTACAAAATATTATAAGTTAAAGTTTTAAAGATGTTTTACTTTTCATCAATATTTTTAAAGCCTATGTTCATTGAAATGTAAAGTAAGCAGGGTAACTTAAATTTTTGACTCCTGAAAAAGTTTATTTCATCTTACGCCATTTACCTTAATTTTATGTGTATAATATTAATCATTGATACGTATGAAACACAGTTTTTAATAAAGGAACAAAATTAGACCTGAATTTAAAATGAAGGAAAAACCAGATTAAATGAGGAAAAAAAGAAGTGATTTTGTCGAAATTCTTAATTTCTTTTGAAACCAATTACGCTTTTGCATAACCAATTTTAAACATCAATATAAAATAAATTTATTTATTTATTACTAAAACCACAGTAGCCTAGAGAAATAGCATTGTCCACAAATTCGACTGTCTAGCATAGTTTCAAATTATCACGATATTGGTTGCATTTAACCACATTTTCGTTTAAAAATTATCCGTATAACTTAAAACCTTAACCGAACTTGAACTCCTAGTTTAAAATCTAAACGCGTATATTGCTTACATAAAATATGTAGAACAAGGAAAAAATAAATAAAAATATCTGAAGCAGCTTTTAACTATCGTAATATCTTCTTTTTCTTCTTCTTTTTAGAGTTGGGTTTGTATGGGCACCTCTGCTTTTATCAGCATTTTGTACTATTAACTCCAAACCCAATGTTTCCTAGTTCCAGTTACTCGGGTCATCCACTTATTAATAAAGTCCGATAACCCTTTAATGGAGTCTAGGTGTAACTCTCTAGTATGGATGATACCTAAAGAAGTTAATCTAGGGAGGGCAAGAGCCTCGCATTTGTAAATGATATGCTTGGCCGTTTCCTCTTGTGTATGGCATTTCCTGCAGATAGGGTCTTGCTGAAACAGTCCCATTTTATGGAGGTGTTTTCTGAAATAGTAGTGCCCAGTTATGAAGCCTACGATTAAGCGTATCTTCTGCTTAGAGCATCTTAGAATTTCAGAGGCAATCCTCGCTGATGATCCACAGATCATACTTTTAGCGTGGGTTTGACCAGGAGTGTTGAGCCAAGCTTCATACATCTTCCGTTTTTCCCATCTAAGAACATTGGTTTTTGGGGTCTTCAAATTGATCCCACAAAAAGGTTCTGCACCAATGGGAGCAAAAGACTATCCTTGTTTAGCAAGTTCATCAGCCCTTTCATTACCTTCGACACCTTTGTGCCCTGGCACCCATACAAGGATCACCTTGTTTCTAGTTGCCAGTTCTGTAAGAAGGTTTCTACATTCCAAAATCATTTTAGATTTGATTTCGAAAGAACTGAGCGCTTTTAAAGCGGCTTGACTGTCGTAAGATACGAGACACAAATTTTTTTTCCAAAAATAGCATTAAAGACGTAAGAAAATTGGTTGAATATTAGCTAAAAACTTTCATTGATGATCAAACTTTCATTGATGAACTCATTACAAGGCACATTTCAATAAACCAAATATACTGCAAATGTTAAACATTAATAATATAATATATGATGTTATTAAATTTGGTGAGGTCGACACTTTGGCCTGGTTGGTTATGGCATGGCTCTGATTGTTAGGAAGTTGTAAAACCAAATTTCGACTTAACGGAAGAACCATCATGTTCACTGAAGTCAACTAGACATTGGCAAATTGGTCTTGGCCACAATGATTTTTACGTAAAATGTCTACGGAAGGTTGTTTGTGAACCACCAAAAGATCTTTTGCTAGGTCCATTGTAAAATAAGACAGATTCGATCTTTTTGGTAGAATCCAACTCAGCGTAATATACAGAAAATTTTTAATTAGTGCCGACCACAACTTGTCTAGTGGTCAGCGTGCCTGACTACCAATAAGGAGGTCTTGGGTTCGAATCCCTGTTCGGACATGGATGTACTTTCTCTCTCTATCTATCCTGTCTTTGTCCTCTCCTTGTATGAATGAGGTGTGAATGGTTGCCTACCCTATAAACGGGTACCTATGGCATGTGTGTAGAGCAAAGACGTACTTTCACCTTCATGGTGCTCTGATTAAAACGAAAGACGCTCCCAATCGACTTAATTCGCATAGCATAGCGAGCTTGGCTTCTCCAAGTGTCATTAGTAAACAACAACAACAGTGCACACTCATTAATAATAGTGTAGTAAGCATATTTAATTGGAATTTGTGAATCTCTCTCTCTCTCTCGTTATTTGAAACCATTTATTTAATTTCAAAATAGTTATATTTATAGAAGATTTAAAAATAATTGAATTTAAATATTTTAATTACACAAAGCACTATGCTTTCAAGAAAAATATTTAAAAAAAATTAATTTACTATCTTTACCTCAGTTAAATATCAGGATCTAACTAAAATGTTTTGGTTATTTCCACAATTGTTGTGAGTTGTAACGGAGGATTCAATACTCACAAAAAAAACATCAGTGTTAAAATGTCTCTTCACTTATTATAGTACTCACAAAAAAGGAAGTTGAGGCAAAAAAACTACATCTGAGCTATCAATGTATAGAAAACCATTAACAATAAATAATAATTGTTAAATTAGTAATGAGTGCTGAAGTTATTGAAGCGAAATTATAAATACATTACAGATCATTTGTGTTAGAAACATTAAATTCGTCAAAGACTAAAACTAAAGGCAATTTAGAATTATATCTTCATACAGAAAAATATTGAAAAATACATGATAAATACATGTCTTATCACTCATCCACTGTAATTCAAGTGAAACACCAGGATTAAAAAGTAATTAGCGAGTTTCCAGTCGGTTCTGCTTGATCAGATGCCGCCCCCGAATTTATCTCTGGAGGATCGACTGTTAATCAGTGAAGATTCTACCCCTCCCCTTTTCCTGGGGAATGTAATCCATCTCCCGGATTCAGGAGAAGTGGCTCGTATCAATCGCTAATCGGGCCAGGAGAAATTGCCTACGATCTATGGGCAATCAGTCGAAAATTCAACATCCATCATTTTAGGAAATAGGCGAATGAGCTTTGCCTCTGTTTGGCAATTGATTCCAGATGTCAGCGGTTGCCCAGGAAAAAAAAAACGGACACGTTTTCCGGAGAATGGAAAACTGGATTCCTGTGCTAGTACGTTGGAGAGTATATTTGGCAGTTGGTAGGAAAATGCTTAAAATATGATCTTTATGGAAGCCATTTTAACCGAAAAAAAGGATGGTAATAACTATTGCAGGTAAATCGTGTATGAATACTTTGAAATTGTTTCAGGAATTATTTTATTTCTTCCTATATTTGATGGATTATATTAGAATAAAGCGAGTTTATAAGTTATATTTAGCGACAATGTTATTGATAATGTGGAGTCAATGTATTTTTATGTTCTCTTAAAATAGAATGCATATTTTATAATCGATTGCTTATGCGTTCATATTTTCCTTGTTTGTTATTTTTTTCAAAACTCATGTATTGAACAAATTACTTAAATATATCGAAAAATATTTTCACATAACTGATGGTTATAAAACTTATAATTTAAAATTTATTAGAATAATTTTCGCGAGCAATAATTTTAAATACTTATTGCAATGATTTTGATTTGACAATATTAATGTTATTTGTTTACTTAAAAATATAAATGCAGTTGAACTACGTTAGAACAAAATCTATAGAATAAAGATTTTATTATAATAACCAATACTAAAAAAAAAACAAATTGATCCTGGTTTATTATTCAGAGTAAATGCCAAACAAATCTTGGTAATCATACAAAACTTGTATCCAATAAGATTCAATTGCGTTCATCTATAATATCTTATTTTCAGTTCATTACCTTTTTATTTTTAAATACATAATAAAACTCATCAAACTTTCATCATTATTTTTAAAACGCTTTGAACAAACAAATCTTAACCTTTATTCTTAATAGTTTCCTTCAAATTCAAAATTGTCAGCAGAAAAATCAATCTTTATTCAATAAAGAAAAGAATCACTGAAAATATTGATAACCTTTTTAAAAAGATTTCGAAAAATTAGCTTTTGTGCTATTAAAATAATACTGATGTGTACTAATATCCGCGCGTATTATTTTGATAAATATTTAAAATACACTAGTATTTTAAATTTCTAAGTATAATATAAAACTGTCGAAGCACAAAGTTTGTTTTAAAATAATTATTAATAGGAACTTTTATGATAAACAATCCTTTTTAATTTTTATAAATTTGTATTATTAATTTAGGTATTGGCTCTTACAATTAGTTATTTAAATTTTTAGGAAGACATATGTTAATTGCTGTAAATTAAAATACACTTCATTGTATATCCCTAATGGATGAATTAAGAAACCAAGATATTTCTCCAAGTTTACTATTCAAAACACACATTTAAAAATAATAAACAGTGGATTACCAAAACAAGAAAATTTTTGTCTGCATTTAAAACAAATTCAGAGTTCAAAACTTACCAGGATTATAAATGATTAATTATCTTCATACTGAGAAATAATTCTCAGAATTTTGAGAGTTGATTTTCCTCTTACTAAAAAATCATAGACTTACTGGCGAGGAATTAATTCACTAGAGCACTAGCGCCATCTACTATTCTATAAGTAAAAATTCTAATTTAAAATCAGAATTGTGGCAGGAAACAATTTATTGAATGCAGAATGTCAGAACTTCAGAGCCTATTTGGGATAAATATGCTTAAATATAATTACTTTTTTGAAATGTATATTTTATTTTAAGTTGCTCCTGCATGATGGTGAAAACTTAATGATTATAGTTTTTTTTTTCTTATTTAGAATAATTACTGTTTCGACTTAGAAAGTTTGCCTGACTAAAGAACCTAGTTACATGAATATTTCAATTTATATAAGCTAGAAGAATGGGAGACTTAAATTACCATTTCTGTTAGACTAGATGGCTGTGTTCAATAAGTATTACTACAATCAATCACTTCAGATGTAATCTCGCACCCAATAATCTCTACGAACTTCTTCATTCTGGTAATCTCAGTGATAACATGGAAATAGATCATAGAGTTCTGGCGATGTCTTTAATTGGAAGACGGTAGAATTTCAGATAGGTGGAGAGCCAAATTGCTGGATCTTGTTTCTTTCCTGAGGTAATAAGTTTTGGCGGACGTTATTCGGGCCAATCGAGCTGAGGTGTATCGATGAATTGGCGTAATTGGCAGCTGCGTGTTTCCCATTTTTTTGCTTAGTTTTTGGCACAAACCTACTATACAAGTCGTATTGTTGAATTAAGATGTGTGATGATATTGATCTTTGGGTGTATGGAATATTAGGGTAGAACTATTTGTTTGTTACTCTCAATGAAAATGATGTTAAAATTATATCATTAAAAATGTAAAAAAAATAATGATTTTAGACATGTGAAAAAATATCGTAGAACAAATCAAGGGAATTAAAAGTAACATTGCCGACCAACTTGTCTAGTGGTCAGCGTGCCTGACCGCGGATAAGGAGGTCTTGGGTTCGAATCCCGGTTCGGGCATGGATGTACTTTCTCTCTCTGTCTATCCTGTCTTTGTCCTTTCCTTGTATGAATGAGGTATGAATGGTTGCCTACCCTATAAACGGGTACCTATGGCATGTGTGTAGAGCAAAGTCGTACTTTCACCTTCATGGTGCTCTGATTAAAACGAAAGACGCTCCTAATCGACTTAACTCACATAGCATAGCGAGCTTGGCTTGTCCAAGTGTCATTAGTAAGCAACAACAAAAGTAACATTGGGGCCTTTACATTTTAAATTTAAAAAAATTACAATTTGAAAACCATATTTTAAATTTTTCTTTTTAAAAATGTAGTTTAAAAATTGCTTAATATAATATTAAGTTGAATGGCGTTGAATGAGAAGAAAACTAATCGAAATTTAAAGTCATATTGAAAATGTTCTAAAAATTTACAATCTATGTCTCTCATTATACCTTACCTGATCGATAAATCTTTGTACAAATTCTAGAATATTTCATGCATGTCAAATCGAAGCTAATTTTCAGTCCAGACAAAGAATAAAAATATTATTAAGAATGATATTTTATGGAAATTACTACAAACAGAATAAATCAGTTCCGATAACATACCTTAACTTTAAAAAGTGATGCAGTAGGAAATGACATGTTATACCAATAAATTTATCGATGATATTTTCACATTTTATTAAAGACGGAGACAAAATTTTAATATAAAAAAATTAAGAATTAGTCCAATTATGTATAACTCCGTCTACCTATAAATGACGATTTTTAATCACACACACACACACACACACACACACATGAAAATAAACCTTCATGTGAATGTTGCTGCTTTTTAATTAATTTTAATGTTGCCATCAAAAACGCAGTTAATTGCCTAGAGTTCACAAATTTCCTAATCGAAGTTTATAAGTAAAGACTGTTTTTTGCATATTTTTTTACTTTTGACAAGGTCTAAATGTTTATAATCCCAGTATATTTTCATATTTGACCTTTAGATCAAAGTTCATTACTTGTTGTTGTTGTCTTGTGCCAGCTAGACTGGCATTATGGGGTGCGCTGCTCCACTTTTCCAACTGAGGTATTATTTGGTGAGGAGTCTGACTTCATCAGTATACACATGCCATAGGTTACGTTTATAGGTTAGGCTGCCATTCACAATTCATTCCTACAAAGGAAAGGACGTAGGCAGAAAAATAGAGAGAGAAATTACATCATCCATGCAGGAACCGGGATTCAAACCCGAGACCTCACTATCCGCAGTCAGGCACGCTGACTACTATAAACGGTGGGTGGCAGTTTGTTACATACATATATATATACATATATTTGTGTGTGTGTGTGTGTGTGTGTAATTAGGTAAATTACTAGCACGTTATGTTTGTTAGCATGATTAATTTTGATTTGTTAGTTTGCAATAAATTAATAATTTTCGCTAACAATAAATATATTTTTATAATTCAAGCAATAAGTCAACTGTTTTATATTACATAGCGAGAAGAAATTACAAAACACATTTTCCTCCTAGGAATGTGATTTTTATAAAAATTCCAATGCAATAAGATCAATTAAACAGAAGCGGTTTTAAACTAGTAGTTTAAAATAATGTACACTTTTGGTAAATAAATATACTCGTGTTTGTGTAAATTTTATATATATTCTGAAGAAAAACACTTTTTATCCTAAAAATTGAATAATGTACCGAAAAGAATTGTAGATAATCTTCGCAACTTAATATAAAAAGCAAATAGCACATCATCTAAATGATTTTGACTATATTTTGTAAACCTTCAACGTGATGTATACTTGGTTTATTTTTTCAAAATTAACTTAGTTGTAAATCAAACTGAAAAATACTAAAATCAACATTGAAATGAAGTAGCTAAAATTTCCACCAAATGTAATCCCTGAAAAACTTTTTCATAACTTTAAAAATGCTTAAAAGATATGAAAACTCTCTCTCTCACATACACAATAACATAAAGAAATTTGTGAAGGTGTCTACTCCAAATGTGATTGCAAATCATGAAGATTTCACTAAATCTACGTATAAAATATTCTAGCTGGATAAATCTGTAGAATAGAAAGTGCCGCGATCAGTCGTTCAGTAGTTATGGTGTATCGGGAGAAAATTTCCTTTCTCTCCAGATCAAAGTCAAAATTGATGGAGTGGATACTCTGGTGGTGCCATCTATCGGAGGAATCTTAGATCAAAGTCGTACTTCGCGCTATTCTGATGAAAGGAATTAATGATTTCTGATCTCTTTCTGATTTATTTTCGTCGCAATCGGCTAACGACCTTGGCTCTTCTAAGTGTCATAAGTAACAACAACATTAAAAATGTTAATTCATATATTGAACGATTAGATTTGAATTGTGTATTACAAAAAAATATAATACCAGCTTAAAAAACAAAACTAAAATAAAAACAAACTCAATATAATATATATATATATATATATATATATATATATATATATATATATATATATATATATATATATATTGTTGTTGTTACTTATGACACTTGGACAAGCCAAGCTCGCTATGCCGTTGGCAGTGCGAATTAAGTCAAACGGCTGCGTCTTTCGTTTGGAACAGAGCACCACGAAGGTGAAAGTACGTCTTTTGCTCTAATTACGGTGCCTCGTCATTTTGAACCAAGGTCAGGTGACGAGGCCACACCTGAGCTGGCACCCTCCTCTCCACATCCACGCCACACCAGCGGAAGGACTTTGGACGTCACAGATTAAAGTAGACACGTCCCCAACCTACGGAGTTCCAGCAACCCAGTGAAGGAGAGTACACCGTGGTCACCCTCCCAACCACTGCCTGCGGCAAATGATGCTTCACTTTGCTGAGCTTACGGGAAGCGGCATGAAGCTACTGAGCCACTGGAGCTCTCTCTCTCTCTCTCTCTCTCTCTCTCTCTCTCTCTCTCTCTCTCTATATATATATATATATATATATATATATATATATATATATATATATATATA
This sequence comes from Latrodectus hesperus, assembly GCA_037975125.1. Taxonomy (NCBI): domain Eukaryota; kingdom Metazoa; phylum Arthropoda; class Arachnida; order Araneae; family Theridiidae; genus Latrodectus; species Latrodectus hesperus. The sequence goes on from JAJQOW010000022.1 coordinate 667,885, forward strand.
TATATATATATATATATATATATATATATATATATATATATATATATATATATAATATGCTGAAATAATACTAAAAATATTCTTGAATAAAATATTGGAATTTATCAAAAATAAAATACTGTCATTTTCAAAAATTCAAAGGAAAGTGTTATACAGTATCTCATTCATTTTGAGAAATAACAGTGAAGAACAACATTCAACATTGTGTATTGAAATGATAGCAATACTTGCGTATGCTTCTAGTTTAAATATGGTATACAAATATTGCTATCATGTTACATACGGAAATTGGAATAGTTTCTATTAGAATATAGTTTTGAAATATTTTTTTCTCATTCAATAACATTCTTAGAGTAAAATCAATCTTTCGTTTTTTTTTTTTTTTTTTTTTTATTTTTATTATTCTGATTGAAAGTAAGCTTTGTAAATAAATGTACTCCATAAATTTTCTTTTATATTTTGGTTTTGTTTATTTTAGCTGTCAGAATAACATAAAAATTTTATTTTACAAACAGAATCATAATATTTATTTATGCAAATTTGAAATATTCATGAAATCTCTTGAGAATGGGAATTTATATAAATTTTTCAAAGTTAATTTCTTGCCAAAATATTATGCCATTACCTTTCATTCCAAATTTTGATAAATTAGAAATTCCATTTTTAAATCAATTTAAAAATAAAATGTTGGTAATAGAGTAATTTTTATTGTGTTAAGCAGGTTCAGGTAAATCTGTACATAATTCATTTACAACTAAGCACTGAATATTTTGTCTTCAATAAATATATTTTTTATATGTAATCACTTTGACAAAATTTTTGAAAAAAAATTATCACATATCTGTGATTTTTCGCTTTGATGTTTTTTACGCTCAATTTGTGTAGCATTTTATTTATAGAGGCATTAACAATATTGTTAATGTTTGAAAATACTTTTCGAAAATTCACCCTATATATGATTTTTTCCAATGATCTTAACTTACTTTTATTAGTCATTTCAGTCATGCTTCAGATCTTTTATAATTTATGAGTTTAAAGAATAATCACTTATGTAATAAATAATTGCTTAAGATATTCCCAATATATATATTTTGATATATCAAAATATGCGTCGACCGTTGGGTTAGTGGTTAGCGCACCTAAGCTGTGGGATCCCAGTTCGAATCCCGGTTCGGGCATGGATGTTTCTTTATTTTTCTATTCTCTCATTGTTTTCCTTTCTTCTTCTGTGATATTGTATGAATGTGTCCTACCCTATAAACGGGTTTGTGGTGGTATTAATCGATCAACGCTACTCGCCTCTGTGACTTTTTTCACGGGTAACGACAAATGAGTAGCAGTTTCTGGCCTTGTTGTGGCATAGGGTTTGTCACCCAAGTGCCGCCGTTGGAAAAAAAATATCGAAATATATACCTTCTCAACTTGGATTCATTTTTATTTGTTATATTTCTGTCATTGTTTGTCTTATTGTGTACTTTGATAATTAAGAATTATATAGTATCTTTTATAGTCACAAATAATTCTTAATTTAACAACTTTTTAATTTTTATCTCTTTATTATAATAACATTGAAAATGATTTTAATTTAACGCAGTTAATATTAAATATTGTAAGAAATGTTACCTATGAGAGTAATCCCTGGTAAAAAGCGAAACGAGTTAATATTTTCCCCTATTTTCAAAATTTCTATTCATTTTATTTTTGGTAGAATGCTACGAATTCAAAGTAGAGCAGAGTGTACTAGAGTGAGTTGTGACTTTTTTTTGTCAATATGCACACACATATAGTTTTTAAAATATTTAAAATTATACGCAAAATTTATTTCATCAAAATCCACAAATTCACGTAATATTTTAAATGAACTAATTTAATGTACATAAACCTTAACAAAACCTCGAATTTGTAATGCTTGATAACGAAAATTATCAATCAAACTTTGACCCTTCGGATTTGAAAGTAATCTGTATGCTTATAACTTATGTTTTTTTTTTTTTCTCCTAGTATTTATTCAATAATATACTTATGAATTGATTGTAAAATATTTTTTTAAGAAAATATTTTCAATTATATAATTTTAAAATCAATAATATTCTCAATACTTATAATACAAATAAGCATTTAACTTTAGCAAGATAAGCAAAAATGTTTTATGTAGTATATAATATGAATATTATATATAGAAAATGTAATAAAATATACAATATAAATAAGGAATTTAAATAAGCGATTTGATAAACGTCAATTCATTTATTTATGTTCCTTATGAATAATGATGAATTGTTGTATATCAATTCATCAATTCGTTTATTTATAAGTAAAAAATCTGCTGTAAGATATAATACAAGGATGCATATGTAATTCTTAGTCTTCCATGTTAAATCAAATGCTGCGTCATAAAGTGAATCTTGTGCTCTTTTAAGGTCACATATATGAAATATTTCCCACCTCTTCAAATAATTATTATTTTTATTTTAAATTAATTTTTTTCATTTTTATCTTTAAACCAAAAAAATTATTGTAACATTAATAAATATTATTACGAATAACATTAATAATTATTATTTAAAAATTATAAACAGTTTCATTAATATTCAAAATCTAAAACTTCAAGTAGTTCAAATTTAGTTAAAAAAAACAATGTGTTTGCAATAATTAGCATTCGTAATCATATTTAACACTTTTGGCGAATAATTTTGCAAATGACTTCTGCTTTAATATGTAGAAAATATCTTTTTTTTAAAAAAAATGACATGAGACAATTTATAATATATTCTTTACAGTTTAAAAAGAAAAGATTGTAGAACATAATTTGTCATTCTGATTACACATTTCTAAATAATTTGTTATTAGACATGCATTTCTAAATAAAGAGTGAATTAGAATCAATTTGTCATTTAGAAATTCATATCTTTTTAAAAGGATAACGGGATACCAATTTTAAAAATTGGTGATAATCCAATCAAATTGATAAATATAGAAAATACAACCAATTATACTTAAGTTATGCAGTAACATGTGTAGATTACCTAATTCATGATATTTGTATTTTTTTACAATTTCAAGTTGATAAACCGAATGACGATATGTAACCATAATACATGAATTTAAAGAACACGAGAGTTTTCTAAAAATAAACATCAATTAAGATAAATAAAATTATTAAAATACTTGGAAACTCTCTCAAAAGAGCAGTTATGAATTACACACTCATTAATTTCTGCTGATTTACATTTTGGGAAATACAATTGTAATCCTTCGTTTCTAAATCTTGCCACGAACTTTGAAGACGATTCGAGAAACAAAGTTTCTCAAGGATATGTGGCAGCAGTGAGAAACAACCATTTACCGCTGTATATTTTCTCTGAAGCTCTCTCTCCATTCTGAAGATTAATGAAAAGTACGCTCACATTTATTGTACAGCTTTAATCTTCTGGGAAGTGGATGAGTTTACGAACAGGTGCTCGCTTACGATTGTTACTGCACGAATATAGTCTCGCGAATTACCATAGCGGGGTTGGCAACAGCACCGAAATACGATGTTTCCGTGATTGAACTGGAGGTATTGCATGCCTCGTGAAAATGAAGGTTGTGACAGAGTGGTGTTTGCTTAGTTTATAGCTCTAGCAGAGGTTTTGTGACAAAAGTATAATCTCTTAATTCTTCTGAATTGCGTGGGAAGATTTTTGCGTGAGAAGATGTATCGTTTTATGAAAGGTTTTAATGCTTTTATTGTGAACTCCAGTTTAAAAGACGATGGAAAAGAAGTTGATTTAATCATTCCATTAAATTATGTGATTGGGATCTTTTTTTTCTTCTGTTGTAATTAATTTAAATTTGTGGAACAAATTAACGAAAACTAAATTTGATACATGGGATTCTTGGGTGACTACTTTGAGCAAATATTTTTAGAGAGTAAAATATACAAAAGTTTATTTATATACGATGATTTTGGTCCATTCCTAAGTAACACAATGCTAAACAAAATTATAAAAAATGGATGATTTTGGTCCATTGCAAAGTAACACAATGCTAAACAAAATTATAAAAAATGGATGATTTTGGTCCATTCCAAAGTAATGCAATGCTAAACAAAATTATAAAAAATGGATGATTTTGGTCCATTCCAAAGTAACACAATGCTAAACAAAATTATAAAAAATGGATGATTATAGTCCATTCCAAAGTAACGCAATGCTAAACAAAATTATAAAAAATGGATGATTTTGGTCCATTTCAAAGTAACACAATGCTAACCAAAATTATAAAAAATGGATGATTTTGGTCCATTCCAAAGTAACACAATGCTAGACAAAATTATAAAAAATGGATGATTTTGGTCAATTCCAAAGTAACACAATGCTAAGCAAAATTATAAAAAATGGACATACAGCTTCCAACCAAATAATTTTTCACATCTGAATTAAAAATACTATTTACACAGTTGTATATAAAATATACTTTTTTTCTAATTTTCCTTGAAAGGTGTTTTAATAAATTTCAACAACAGCTATTGGTGCCTTCTAATAATATCAGGAAAGTTTTATTTTCAGTAATATTAAGTAAACAGAGCCAAATGTATAAAAATGGAAGTGAATTACCACTAAAATAATTAATGCATTAACTATTACTAAAATGTTAAAACCAAAACATTTTTAGAATGAGGTACATAAATAAAGATAATTGCTAATAAAATTTGAATAAACCTTCTAAGGTTTTCTCTAATTATAAATACATTTTACTCGTTTAATGAAAATGCATAAATATAGTTATTTTATTCACGGAAATTAACTTTAACCGTATTTGAAAATGATCAGAAAATTCCATCTTCATAAAGTATTTTGCAAGTTTTCTTATAAATTAAACTAAAATGTATAAAACTCAATAAAAGATAAGATGGTTTACTTATATATATGAAATAGTTAAATAAAAATAACTAAATTTGATAGAAATGCATATTTAAAGATCATTATAAAAAATGCTTTCTTACAATAATATCCATTAATATTTAGTTACCAATAAAAATTCAAATATTTAATTTTCCAAAATATTCCAGACACTAATTGTTAAAATATTATTTCATCATTGCATATACACTTCCTTAATTAAAATAGTTTCTGGTATAAAAATAATGAAAGTTGAATTTATATTATTAATTTCATAAATTTATTTAAAGATATTCATTATATAAAATGTAATAAAAATTTTTATCTCATAAAAGCAAACACTGTTGAATAGATTAAAACTAAAAAAAGTTAATTAGGTAGAATAAACAGAGACTGAAATTTGGAAATGAGAAAAAAGTATATTTTCTTATTTTTTGCTTAATTCAGAATTTAATAAAACTAATGAAGATTACATTAGTTATATTCTTGCGAATTCTGTGATCGTATGTTTACATAATTTTTTCATTAGCGTTAAATATATATTTTATAATATACCTTAAAGTTATAACAATTTTTTCTTAAATAAAAAGTTCCTAAGTACGGGATGTTTAACTTAAATGCATTTACACTTTTGCTTTTCGCGAAAATAAATTAATTGAATCACATACTTTGCGAAAAAACAAAACATAAGCAAATATTTAAACACTACGTAATATTTTAATCATAGTTTAATTGTAAATGGTTTAAAAATGTGATAGCATTTTATTTTGCTTGAAAATATGTTTTAGTGGAATTGTGTGTGGCATGTAATGCCATTTTTTTAGATATAATTCAATCAAATAAATTTTTATTCGTTTGTTTGTCATTCAACGGTCATTTTTTGCACACGAGGGCTAATTAGACCGGGACATACGGTTTAAAGTGGATTCCGAACCACTACAAATATCTATGCCCAAGGCGGGATTCGAACCCACGAACTTTTGAACCGAAGGCAAGAGCGCTAACCATTCGGCTGCCAGCTAAGCCAAAGAAAAATTTTTAATAGATCCTTATTTTTAATGAATTATACTATCATCGTCATCAACATCCATCTGCCATTTAGTAAGCAAATGTTCAATCCCGGAACGATAAAAATTAATAGCTGTTTGCCTAAAAAAATTCGAGATGGTATTTTGGATATTATTTAAATTTTCAAATTTATTTGCCAAGAAGAAAATCTTGAAGGGATCGAAATAATTGGAAATCCGAGAGTGCAATGTCGAGACCTACCACTCCAATTCAATTATTTTTTCTAGTGCTCGCTTTGAACAGTCCGATCTTATATTGTCATGTTGCCCTTCCTTATTGACGTCAATGCCCTTCCTGTTGACAGTCATCGGTCCAATTCTCCGCATCAACAGTTTGTCCAGGTTTAAGCATTTCAAAGAGAACAATTCCTTGAATACTCCATCAAACACTCAAAAGCGCCTTTTTGGGATACTAACCCCAGCTTCGCAGTTCTTCGTCGTGATTCATTTGAAGAAAGTCAGTGCGTTTTGCATTTTAGATAATCAAATAGGACCCACTTTCAGGGCTTCAGGGCTTGCTCACAGCCATGTTTCAACAGGACAATGCGCGACCACACGTAGTACGCATTGTCCAAGTGTTCTCCGTTCCGGGTCTTTTCTCTGATAGAAAGCAGGTGGTCCATGGTTGCTCAACGATTGACCCAGATTACATCCCCAGCAGCCATAGCAGATCAACTTCGGAAACGTGTGGAAGCTGCTTGATCTGCTGTACCCCAAGAGCACATTCAAAGTCACTTTGAATCAATGCCCTGGCTATTAATTTTGACAGAAACCACATTTTACAGAAGTCTATAAATTCAATCATTTTATACTTGGTCAACATGTTATCTACAAAATAAATTTTGTTGTGATATCTCTTGTCTTTCTTGGTGTTTGAGTGGCCAGCAGTGTGTGTGTGTGTGTATATATATATATATATATATATATATATATATATATATATATATATATATATATATATATATATATATATATATATATATATATATATATATATTCATATAATTATCACCCCACCACACTCTTCATTTAGTCATTTTATTATTTTATTGTGTTTTCTTTAAAATTTGTGTAAATTTATTGATTTATATTGTGTGAAAATAGCTAATCTTTACAAAATATTTAACTATTGTTTCATTCCCACATCTTTCGTAGATATATTTGTATATTTGGACTGTTTATTTCATTTGAAATAAATTATGTGCACTGCAAATAATATGTCTCATTTATTTGTTTATAAAAACACCTAACTAGGTAATGATATTGAAGTTTGAATGAAGAATATATTCGGTGATACATGCTTCAAGGTGCCGTCTGGTATCTCTATAATTTGGCACCAGATTGCATGTTGAACATGGTGATAAAAATATTTATTTGTAAAAACTGTGTAATTTTTTTAATTGGGTAGCATTGTATAGCGTTTTCGGCAACATTTTGTTTCACCAAATACATAGGAAAACATGTTTGGCGACAAAAAAATTGCCAAATTTCGCCAAGGGGTATCCTAAATTATATTTCTCCCATATATTCAAAGTATTATAATTTTTTTAAGAAGAATATATGTTGTGTGTACTTCTTATGAATTATTGTGAGCTTGTAGGTGATAGCCAACTGTGAACTTAGAAAAACATCATTTTGAATCAAATGCCATCAAATTTTTAATAAATAGAATAAATAATGACTTTTTTAGGTCACTCTAAAACCAGTCTTTTAGAGATTGATTGCAGAAATAAATAAGTGTAAATTATTTGCACACATAATTTTTTTTTTCAAAACCATTTTTTGTTTTATGTTATCAAAATATTTTTTAAATTAAATAAATTATTTTGCCTTAAAAATTGGTTGAACCTGATTAACCTAAAGGTTGCTTAAAATCTAAAATTAGTATTTGCTATATTAAGATATATAATTAGTTAAAATTTAGTACTTTTAACAGATTATTTATACATTATGGATCATCCTATTAATAAAAAAATGTTACAAAAGTCTTAAGTGTTGCAATTATCATGTTTGAATTAACACAATATAGTCAAATTCTTGTATTTATGTAGTCGTCTTAAAAATCACTTGAAACTCATTAAACTAAAGATTATCTAAAATCTAATTTTAAGGTCTTATTAAATTTAGATAATCAGCTAAAATTTAATTCTTGTAGCTGATTATCTTATACATCAGAGATCATCCTACTTAAAAAAAATATTACTTCGCTCGAGCAATTATTATATATCAAAACAATTTTAGACATTGACATATTCTTCAAAATTACATACAGCTAGAGTAAAAAACAAGGAATGTTACACAGAAGCAGAATTTAATAAGCAAAATTAAATATAGAAAAAAAAGCTTTTTATTTCTTTGATAAAAATGGCTAACATAATAAGAAATAGTTTTTACAATTCTTGCTAAGAGAATACCTCTTAATGTTCAATAAAATTAAAAAAATATATAATTATTTTTTTGTGATTGCAAACCCTGTTTGCTAAGTATCTGTAAGTTAATTACGTGATGTAATCATTTTAATTAATGCTTCCAAAAAGAAACATTTTGAAATAATTAAATGTGCATCGCCTTGCTTCTCAAGCACATTATAATAAAAAGCTTATTCCTCCCTTGAAATAAAAAATAATTTTTAAGGTTAAAAAAACAAAATTCACTTTTTTCTAAATGCAAATTACATTTATTTATTAGCGTATGATCTACACCTCGCTTATTAAGTAGTATATATTCATACCGTCTCTTACATAATACCCCAGGATTATGAATATAATATGAGACTTTTTATGGATATTTAAATATTCAAGAAGCTGTATCAAAAAGCACTAAACTATTATGCAAAATAACTTATTTATATTGCATAAATTTCAGAAAATATTTTAAAAAAATCATACTATTTATCTTTTTAATGATACATAGATACATTGAAGGTTGAGAGTTTAATCATATTTATCCCTTGTCCTTATTAGAAAACTCTGTATTTTCATTAATCAGCGTTGGGTGTTCATAAAATATAAATTATTAATTTCATTGCTTAAAAATTTTATCTGACTTTTGAGACTGAAATCTAAGCAATAAATGCTAATTTTATTCGTTACCAAGTTTATCAGTATTGAATAATTCATGTCTTTTAAGATTTAAACATGAGAACATAATTATCCTTGTTTGCCTCTTAATTAAAATAAGTTATATTAATTGAAGGAAATTAACCTGTAAAAATTCCTAATACCAAAGAATTTCGAATATTTAAACAAATTATGTATTTCTAAAAAATATTCTTTAATTATATAAATATTTACCTTTTCTTTTTAAACTACGTGATTTTAATTGTCTTCTTACAATAAAGTTGTAATATAAATTGTATAATTGCATTATAAAGGAAATAAAGCACGAAAAGAGTTATTGATTACTTAGACAGTTAAATCAAAATATCTAATATTAATGGCTTTAATTTCTCGGAATTCTAAACTAAATTATTACTACGTCATTTTTAAGTAATTTTTATTATGTGTTTATTATCAAAATACTTATTAAAAGACTTGTAATTAAATATCGACCAAAGATCTTTGAATTGAACAGTAACATATTTGTTATACCATAAATTATTAGCCGTCCACTGAAATGCTGTTGGAGATTTTAGAATAAGTAGACAGTTCAAGAATTAGATTATTTGACAGTTCACATATTTTGAGTGTGGGGCTCTAAATATTTATGTGTGGTCGTCTGAGAATCTGTTCAGACGATTACAAACAATATGTAGCTATAGATATATTGTGCATAAATAGTTTAGAAAAAATGCATGAAAGTAACAATTTCTAATCTTTGTGTGTTCTTAAGATAAATCTTTTATATAAGATTTAATAATTAGAGGAAACTTTGTGAAAGAGTGTATATTGATCCGATCTTATTGAACTAAAATTTTTCAGCCAATATAGAGAGATTTAAAAAATTCTATATTTACTGTTCAATTATAAATTATAAGATTAATGACAAATTATTTATAAAACTGACTTGAAAATAATATAGGTGAATCATTATTTAAAATAATTTTTTTAGAAAGCTCAAAGAAACTTAAATAAATCATTAATTGGTTATTATAATATATATTATGATATCTTATCAAAAATGTGAAAAATAAAAAATAAAAGCATTTGATCTTGTCAAATACTGTTAAATCTCAAAATGTAACATGTTCAAATGAAATATTAAAAATTGTATTATTATTCCAAAAGCAATGCAATGCATTTCGATAATGAATTGATTGTCAAGTTCAATTAATATTAAATGGATATTGTGTAATAAATATTCCATTTTTTTCTGAAATAATTAAATAGAAAATAAATTTTAAAGTTGCTTATAGTTAAATTTAATAGATTTAAGGATCTTGTTGATGCATCGGCCTTACTTCAAGAAGGGCTGGGTTCGATTCCCAGTGCCACTAAAGGACCACGGAGTACATGCGATATACGTGTTCGTTAAACCTGGGGAATCGAAAGCTCTACGGTTGATCATTGAGCAGTTACCGTGGGTGTAAAGGTCTGTAGAGAATTTCCTCCCCCTCCAGATCAATTTCAAAATTGAGGGAAGGATCCTCTGGTAGCGCCATCTATCGATGGAGTCTTAGAGCAAAGACGTACTTTCACCTTCGTGTTGCTCTGGTTAACCAAAAGACACACCCTTCTGACTTAATTTCGAATAGCCATCAGCTAGCGAGCTTGGCTTATCAAAATGTCATAAATAACAATAACGACAGATTTATATGAATAGATTGACTTATATCTTTATGTAAGGATTGTGCGGGAAAAATTATATTTGAATGAGGTAATTGAATGCAAGTTGCATTTACCCCAGTCAATCTTTAAATCCCGTTTCCTAGAACATAATTTTTCAAACTGTATCAGATAACTCATGTCTCTATTTTAAAAATGTGAAAATCATTGTATTAGAACGATGCATTGTTAGTTTATCATTTCAAAGCAAATTACGATCATTTACAACCACTGAGTTCAGAACTTGTCATGGTCATATGTCAATAAAGCCCTCTTTAGTCTTGGGTTCGAGAGTGTGCCACTGTTGAATAGCGTAAAATGAGTGATGAATTTCTGTTTTCTATGGGTACAGATGTTGGGATTAATCCTTGTAGCAAATATTTGGGGCAAGAAATGATAATGTGGGCAATGGAGAGGATGTTTTATATATCTGTAAACAGAAAAACCGTTTGAAAAGTGTGTCCTCTTAACAAGTGTTAAATTTAATTTGTCACACTTAGTGAATATGCTTACTGTATAAACTGCAGCAAGACATTTTTAATGTTCGTGCCATTGCGTTCCAAAAATTATTTTGACAGAAAATGCACTCTTGTTGCAAAGGAGTAAACCTAGAAAACTCTCAATCCCTCGCCTTTGGATCAGCATACTAATTCGTTGGACCCCACTCCTTTATATGAAAGGAGCTTGAAAAGATCTCAACTATGCTGAGCAGCAATAGATGAACTCTGTCCTCTGCGTGCTTATTTTACAGGATGTTACTCGCAGGTCCCATTTTGAAATCCCGAATATTATGAACATTCCAAAACATTCTCCCGGGAATCATTTTCAAGGAAATGCTTAATTTCCTTACCACAGACTTCATTTGTTAGATAATGTTCATCGCATTTTCGAAGCTATTCATCTATTAATTGATTACTGATCAATTTAGGTAATTCCAGCAAGACAATGACAGGTTAAGTGAAGGTTTAACAAAATGGTACAGAGAATATTTTCTTTTTACAACGCATTCCGTTAGCAAAACATTTTTGAAAATGCAAATGATGCTTTACCACCTACTGTACTAAACAAATATCCAGAAATTAATGCCGCTTTTGGATTGAGATTTCGTTATCTAGATTACTTCCAGAATATCTTAATAGTTGAAAGGCAATTTCTCGATTGTTAAATAAAGAATGTTATCGTTCTTGTATTTTATAATTTTTTGATTAAAATATTAGTAAAAGGAATAAAATTCAAGCTAATAAATTCATTCAAAATATTTATAAAATATGTACAATGACAGAAAAATAGATTTTATTTGTGTTGTATTTGATGACTCATGCAAAAGAAATTTGAAATTTGTATCATCTTCTTCTGCATGTTTCGAAAACAACTCTCCCACAAGACTTTTCGAAAGGAGTTATAAATCGCAACCATGTTGAAAGATGGCAAGGGGGCTATTATATGCTTAAAAGTCATACTGCCTCAAAGCCATTATGAATCTAAAGTGTTTACTGGCGAATAACTTAAAATGAAGGCACTCTATTAACGCACAAAACAACTCAAATCCCCCTCACTGAAATATCCACGATTACAGTTGATTAATTTTTCATCTGACCGCAAGGAGTCAGTGCGAGTGGGTGCTAATCCAGCGCACTCCCTTCCACCCTTTTACTCTGCGAGGGGGAGGTGAACTTCCCAACAGCAGCCCTCTCATCCGGAACTAAGAAACGGATCCGGAACTCGAGTGGCTTTTACCTAACCAGCCGGCCTTGATTAATGCGCTTCAATTATTAAAAGACGAGGAGCAGAGACGCACTTCGTTTAAGCTCGAAAGCACCCCTTTGGCTCCAACAACACAGATCCCGAGTTGCTTAATAGTGGCCTCAGTAATAAGAGGGTCTCATCGCTTAAGAGATGGCTGATCGGTTGCCAACGTAACACAATGCCGCCTGATGAATTATTGAGACCACCCCCGTGTTCTCGCTTTTATATTGGAAAACTTTAATTTTATGTCACAAGGCATGGTCACAAGAATGAATTTGATCACTATTTGTTTTCTTACCATGCTTAATTTATCGCCAATAAATGGAAATTTGTTTTTTTTAATAAATAATACAATCTAGAATAGAAAAATATTTTTTATTTGATGACAATTTTATGCTTTTCCATCTCTTGATTTCTAAAATGGTAAAATGTAAAATTAAATTGTTTTATACAAGAGATTATTGATGGATTGCCGCCCAACTTGTCTCGTGGTCAGCGTGTCTGACTGCGGATAGGGAGGTCCTAGGTTCGATTCCCGGTTCGGGCATACATGTACTTTCTCTCTCTCTGTATCCTGTCTTTGTCCTTTCCTTGTATGAATGAGGTGTGAATGGTTGCTTACCTCATAAACGAGTCCCTATGGCATGTGTGTACTGAGGAAGTTGGACTCCACACCAAATAATACTTCATTTGGAGAAGTGTAGAAAGCTATGCGCATATATATACACACATCATATTGCCAGCCTAGATGGCACACGACAACAACAACATTGATGGATTAAACAAATGAATAACAGAATGTTGATAATATCGTTTAAAAATCTTAATTATTATGTGATAACTGTAACATCGCTCTCAGTTTATGTATGGTAAAATGAGAGCATTACCAGAGATAACAATAATAATAATGCCACAACAGCTCTTAAACAGTAGTTCAATTTCCCCAAATGCTTCCTTTTAATATGTATTTGGGTTTATGCATTTTTAAATTTAGGTATCATTAAAACTATCGTACTTGAAACTATATGGTAAAAATTGACATAATTTAATATTTCCACACAAATACAAATATCTCAAAAACATTATATAACATACGGCCGGTGAATGATTATTTATCTTCTTTTTTATATTTTCGTATGATAATTGAAGAAAAAAATTGAACCGTTAACAATTAGCGTTTTGTCAACTCGGTGACTTTTGGACATATTAGGGTATTCGAAAATTACCACACTCATTTTTCTAATCGGACAGCTTATTTAACAAAGTGCATAATCTAATAATGTATTATCTTTAGTCATTATCTTATAATTAAGTGCTCTGAAAGGTCATACATTAATGGATCTTGTACTTATATTACTAGATTCAGAATATATCTGGAAATTTGCATGTCATTTATTAGGATAATTGTCCAACTGTAACACTTTGGACAATTATCCTACTAGATGAATTGGAATTTTTAATGTATTCCTTTTATCACACAAATCTCATTGAATTGAATCATTTATTTACTTTTGGGTTACCTTTACTAAAATTCTTGATTATAAATTTGTCCGGAAGATGTAAAATCCAAAATTATAACATTGTGCAACTCGTGTTTATGATCTAATTATTCTGAATCATATTTGGGATTTGCATAAAAATATTATAATTACAAAATCACAGAAAACCACAGAATGAAATTAATTGCTTTAATGACAATAGCTACAACAATTTAAGTTCTTGTAGCCTATATCATTTTAATAATAGAATTTGAGATCTAGTGTTATTATCTTTAAGTACGAATACTTCTACTTTTCTTGAATGCATTTAAGGCTTCGATATCAATGTACCACATTTATCACTGCAATAGATATCTGAGAGTCAATGTTGTTAATTCTACAAATGCTAAAGATTTTTTCTGAATCATTTTCGCCATGATATAAATTTAAACTTACACATATAAATAAATCTATTATTGTATAACATTTTTTCCCATATAAAAGATCAGATTCCTACATAAAAGACATTTCAGATCTAATCAATTCTTCCAAATTTTGACTCCAGTTACAAAGTTCTATTTTTTAAGGATAGCAAAAAAATATATACAGGTCAATTCAAAAAACCGCATAAATATACAAAAAGTATCAACTTTATTATACTAGATCAATAAAAAATTCAACATAGTCAGATATTTTTAATAAGAAGCTAAATATTTTAAATGACCAACTCTATAAATCTGGCATTGAAATCAGAATTTCTTGACACCATTTTAGATTTAATGTGAATAAAACATTTTTTTTCCAGATTTTGTTAATTTTAGAAATATTTATTAAAAATACAACTGTGAGAAAGCAATATAATTTTTATAAATGCATGCTAATATATTGAAAGAAAAGAATTCTATAATCAACAAAATTTCGTCAATGTTCAGTTTGGCACTTTTGTATCTTGTACTCAAATATTTATTCTAACTTTACAACACAAAATAAAGGAAAATCATAAGGACTAAATAAGAACATTAAAGAAAATTAATATTAATTTACAATCTTTAACTATCAAATTAATTCAGTTTCATCAAATTAATTAAGATTTTCAAGTGTTCAAAAAACACGCCTAACGAATAAATTGGAATTCATTTTCCCTAAGTTCAAATTCCTCTAATTCATTAGGATTCTGAAATTAATACATCTTTATTAGCTTACTCATTATTTGTAATCTATAAAAATTTAAACTGAAAAAAGAAATTCACATTTCAAAGTACCGAGAAGTAATTTAAAATTCCTCGAGGCTATCACATAAGCTTAAACTATAATTTCCATTTTTTCCAGTTCTATTTTTATTCGAAAAAAAAAATAGAATCATTAAGCACTCTGCCTTATTTCGAAAATTATATATATATATATATATATATATATATATATATATATATATATATATATATATATATATATATATATATATATATATATATTATATATATATATATATATATATATATATATATATATATATATATATATTATATATATATATATATATATATATATATATATATATATATATATATATATATATATATATATATATATATATATATATATATATATATATATATATATATATATATATATATATATATATATATATATATATATATATATATATATATATATATATATATATATATATATATATATATATATATATATATATATATATATATTATATATATATATATATATATATATATATATATATATATATATATATATACGATATATATAATTATGTTGTCAATCTTTACTTTTTCAACAAAGCCTCTCATTATTTTATCCAATTTTATCTCTTTTAATTTATTTTTACCAAAAAAGGGAATAAATTTGGAAGAAATTTATTTTTTTAAAAAAAGCTATCATTTTGTACTAGAGTTCCTGGAAGATTATAAAGACGCTGATTTCGAAACTTTCGATTTTATACTGATGATGGATAACAAAGTTACTATTGCTATCATTAGTTTTAAAGATTAGTTTTATTTCGGAGTTGTTTATTATATATATATGTATATAACATGCATCAAATATTGTATATATATATACATGCAATATTTGATGCATGTTATTCCAGATCATTTCTGATTTTGCATTGAAATAATCTATTAAATGTCAAATAAATTGTCTATTTAAGGCAACTGCGGAATATAATGAATTCTTCATCTTTTTTTGTACTATAGTTGTGTATATTTTTATGTACAGTTGTAGATTTCAATCTCATATCTCGATGACGAAAATCTGATAATGTTTAAAATAGATTTATCAAATAGTTAAAAGCTGTTGTGATGATAAAAAACTCATTTCTCGTGAAAAAATAATTGCTCATATTTCTCCAACAATTTGACATGAACGTTGTAAAATGCTCAATTAATAATGATTCATTTTCACTTGCAATCAGCCCAATGTGTTTTTTTTTAACATTTACATACCTTAAATATATTTTTCTTAACAAATTACAAGTAATCGAAATCCAGTGTGATCGGGAAAAAATCATTCTCCTCTTAATTTGAAATTTGTTCTGGACATTTTGGAAGAATGAATGAATAGGATACTTCTCAATTCAACTATAAAATCAAAAATAGTATTGCTAAAATAAATTTTTAAACTTTTGGAATTATGTTAAAATTTCAGATTGTGTGAAAATCTTGTACCAAGAATACTTTGACTACTACGAGCTGCTGTAGAAACAATATTGCTAAATAGAATCCTCGAAGTTTTATATAACCATGCTGTCTCAATGGGTAAATTTAATGGCTTCAGAGAATTTCCAAAAACTGTTTTGTTGTTGTTGTTGTTTACTAATGACACTTGGACAAGCCAAGCTCGCTATGCTATGCGAATTAAGTCGATTGGGAGCGTCTTTCGTTTTAATCAGAGCACCATGAAGGTGAAAGTATGACTTTGCTCTACATACATGCCATAGGGACCCGTTTATAGGGTAGGCAACCATTCACACCTCATTCATACAAGGAAAGGACAAAGACAGGATAGAGAGAGAGAGAAAGTACATCCATGCCCGAACTGGGATTCGAACCCTGGACCTCCTTATCCGCAGTCAGCCACCCTGACCAGTAGACAAGTTGGTCGACCAAAAATTGTTTTAAATCAATGATATGCTTGAAATATTTCATATGCCGCCCATCTTGTCTAGCGGTCAGCGTGCCTGACTGCGGATAGAAAGGTCCTGGGTTCGAAACCCAGTTCGGGCATGTATGTACTTTCTCTCTCTATCTATCCTGTCTTTGTCCTTTCCTTGTATGAATGGGTTGTGAATGGGCCGAGCTGGCACACGACAACAATAACAACAAATGTGTGATATGATTTACCTGACAAAAGAAATCCCATACTGTTGTCAAGTGGTACGGCTGTAACTTCAGGCTTCCATTACACCATTTTAATGAGTTATATGTGTTATATACTAGATCGTTACGAATAATTGTTGTCCACGTATCGCTACGTTTTATGTAGGTATTATAACGTACTGAAAATATTTGTTTTCAAACCTATTAAAAAAGATAATGTGAGAAATATATATATATATATATATATATATATATATATATATATATATATATATATATATATATATATATATATATATATATATATATATATATATATATATCAGAGTTATATATGACTTGAGAAATTATCTTGGAAACACAATAACATACACCATACCATACGGAAAAGTCTTTCTGTTTAACACATCATAAACAATGGTATTATTGGATAATAAAACTTATTGCGAACAGGAGATATATCTTAGATCCTTTGTCACGCACTAAAATATTTTATGTACGTAATAAATACTACAAAAATACTTTCTTGAAAATATTTAACATGTACTAAAATATTTGAGTAATAAAATTCTTTATACTTCATGCTGGAATTTAATCCTTTTCCACGAATGATTATGATTCTTTCTTTTCGGTAAAAGATCCATGTGAAATTCTCTTTTTTATTTTTGTTTATCGATAAATTGTGTTCATAAAATCCTTTTCTAAAGCTGTTATTATTTTTCCAGTGGCTCAGTGGCAGACATTAATATTCACTCGAATAAAGTTTTTTTCTTTCTTTTGAACGTAAACTCTTACATTATTGTCTTTTAATTTAAAAAAAACATCGCTAGAGCACAACTTTAAGCTTTATTTTTTATTTTGTCTTTTTTATAGTGTTTTATTTTTTAATTAAATAATAGAACGCAAAAAGAGGAATAAAAACTTTGTAGAGCGATAGTTCCTTGAAAAGCACAGAAAAAAACAATCGATATTTAGATACTTATGGGGTAAAATTGTTCATAAAAATAGTTTTATTTTTATGAACGTTTTACAAGTGAACAATATAAGGTTGTCTCTATAAAGATATTTTTTGCCTGGATTTGCATACATAAATTTTAACATGCTAAATAAAATGGTTTTTAATTATTAAGTTATTTCAAGTATAATTTAAAGTTTTTATACAATTAAAGTTAATATATATTCTTAGAAAGTGCACTTGAACTTTACATTTTTTATACTATATATCGTTTTAATTTAGGATTGTTTCTACAATTCAACAGGTGTTTTTCATTTTTGGATTTATATTTCGCAACCACATGATTTTGATGTTCTAATATATTGAAAAATATAATAATTACAAAAAAGAATACTTAAATGAATTGTTGGTTTTTAAAACATGTGATAATAATTTAATCAATGGAATTATTCTCGCGTAATTGTGTGTGTGCGTGTGTTTTTTATATTATTATTATTATTTTACAGTTTAATTCCATCGTGTTTCACAAAAAGTATAAATGTGACGGCTTCAACAAAAAGGCTTTAACATTTTATAATGCTTTTAGCCTTGTTTCAGCTACAGTTCATATACGTGTGCTGTTTACTTAGTTACATTTATTACTAAGAGATAAAAAATTATAGTATTCAAGAATTTGAACTAAATTTTTAATTACAATGTAATTTTGGAATCTGGAAAAAATATTGATTAATTGTCACGCTAAGATCATTTTTGCTCAAAATGTCTAATCTATGGCTTTACGTTTTTACTGTAAAACAAACAATGGTAAATATTTACACTCGAAATGGAAATCGGACTCTTTTCATTAACCCTAAATCTGATTGTTTCTTTCATTCCAATTGATATTATGATTACGTCACTTTATTACAGTTCTCATTGGTTTAAAATACCCACGACGTCAGATTACGTTTCATTTACGTCACATCGTATTAAGACGGAACCGTAAACCTGACTCTTCGACGAACTTGCTACCTGCCTTCAAATCTCATTTTTCAAACAGCATCCAACAAGACGAAGTTCGAATACTATACGAATTCATCGAATACTTAGTATCGTTGGTGATGAGAAAAAATTCCTTCATTAATTTTTCCAGTAATAAAAAAATATTGTTAACTATAATTTTTCCGTTTGTAAAAGTTTTGAAAACCATGCTGCTGTTCTATATAATTATAACTCACATTTTTAAATTTTTAGCGATATTGCTTAAATTGAACAGGTTGAAAATAGAACAGAAGAAATAGAAAAAAAAACGCTAGACAGATTTAAATTTTTAATTTTCTTAAATTGCGATAATAGATGATACACATAAATAGTATATCATCGTTTGGTATTATAATTTTTAATAAAATTAATTGTCGCCCAACTTGTCCAGTGGTCAGTGTGCCTGACTGCGGATAAGGGGGTCCTGGGTACGAATCCCGGTTCGGGTATGGATGTACTTTCTCTCTCCCTATCTATCCTGTCTTTGTCCTTTCCTCGTATGAATGTGGAGTAAATGGTTGCCTACCCTATAAACGGGTCCCTATGGCATGTGTGTACTGAGGAAGTCGGACTCCACACCAAATATGGTTCAGTTGGAAAAGTGGAGCAGCGCACCCCATATTGCCAGCCTAGCTGGCACACGACAACAATTAAATTAATTAATTTTTTTGCTTGCATTTCAAATAGCCAGCCATGCTGTTTCAATGGTTATAAATTTTCTTCCGCTGTTTATATTTCTTAACATGAGAAAATACATAGATTTTGTAATATAATGTATTTTTTCTAACTTGTTTGTTTTATGATTTTTATGAAATCATTACAAACGATGATTTTTTAGAATTTTCTGATAAATCACAGTTTTTTTTAGTTTTAAACTTTCAATCCCTTTCTCTTAGCTAAAAAAAAATAAAAACATTGAAGAATAAAAGCACTTCGAGATCATTATTTAAACTATAATATTTCATTAATAACTTGAGAGAATTATTGAGTTTCTTTATTACTTTCTTTTATAAAACATAAACCAGAAACATGTTTTTAAATTAGTGACGGCATTTCATTTATGTTTAGTTTTATAAAATTAAAGGAATACTGAACAAGTATTAATTTGTAACACATTTCCATCTTATTTCAAATGTTTGATTTCATGCTGAATTATAAATCTTGTTTAAAATAGAACTTAAATTGTCGTATGTTTTAATATTGCGCGATATCCCATTCAACAAGTAGTTGTTTCGTGAGAAATCATTAAAATAAAGTGCAATAAATTAATTTAGATTTAAAATGAAATAAATACAGTTATTTTATAATGTTGTTGTCGTATGCCAGCTAGGCTGGCAATATGGGGTGCGCTGCTCCACTTTTCCAACTGAACCATATTTGGTGTGGAGTCCGACTTCTTCAGTACACACATGCTATAGGAACCTGTTTATAGGGTAGGCAACCATTCACACCTCATTCATACAAGGAAGGGACAAAGACAGGATAGATAGAGAGAGAAAGAACATCCATGCCCGAACCGGGATTCGAACCTAGGACCTCCTTATCCACAGTCAGGCACACTGACCACCAGACAAGTTGGGCGGCAGTTATCTTATAATGTAATAATAATATGCTAATAAAGACTCAGATAATTTAAGATAAAAAATTAGTTTTGCTTAAATTATTACTTTTTGATTGAAAACCTTTTTTTTTATCTTTTTGATGCTAACCCAGAAAGACAAAAAAATATATCTTACACTATTTAAATGAAATATGGTACTGACCCATTCCAATACTAGTATATCATGATGATCATAAGATTTTATACATTAAAACGTTAAGGTTTTGTCCCCCTAATCACATCGAAAAGTTTTTTAGGATCGATTGTAAAAAATGCATGCAATCAGCAGTTTTCCACCTACCCTATCTAGTGGTAAGAGTGCCTGACTGCGGATACGGAGGTCCTGAGTTCAAATCCCAGTTGGGGCATGGATGTACTCTTTCTCTCTCTATCTATCCTGTCTTCATCATTTCCTTGTATGAATGAGTTGTGAATGGTTGCCTATCCTATAAACGGGCACCTATGGCATGTGGGTATTGAAAAAGTCGTACTCCACACCAAAATATGGTTCAGTTGGAAAAGTCAATCAGGCTGACACAAAACAACAACAATCAGCTGTTTACTGACATGTGAAAGTGTTGTTATTACTAATGACACTTGGACAAGCCAAGCTCGTTATGCCTTGGCTATGCGAATTTAATTCAATTGGGAGTGTCTTTCGTTTAATCAGAGCACCATAAAGGTGAAAGTACAACTTTTGCTCTTCAAATTCTCCGATAGATGGCAGCACCAAAGGATCTACTCCCTCAATTTTGGCATTGATCTGAAGTATATCATGATGTTATACTTCAGATCGATGAAGGGGGAGTAAATTTCTCCAGATCAGTGCACTCATGGTAACTGCTCAACGACTGACCACAGGACTTTAGATTCCGCAGATTTAATGAGCACGTAAATCGCATGTACTACGTGGATTTTTGGCGGCTTTTGGAATCGAACCCCACTCTTCAGGAACGGCCTCTGTGAAATTTATTATGTATCTAACTATAAAACTCACTGTGAATTCATCTACCTGTTGGCGTTATCACACTATCTGCAAACAAGTAACTGAAGCCTTGAAATAGAAAAAAACAAAAGAGATAATTATTTACCATTAATAGGCATTTCAGCCTTTGTAAGACAATTATTGGCGGCTTCTTTAACTCGGCATGGTGGAAGATTTGTTCATCCAATTATTACGGATGATAGAATCACTTCTTAAAGAGACGCTTCATCTTGTTTAATAGATGATTTTTAATAATACGATTTTAAATACGCGAATGCGCACTCTGTCTAAAATGTTTTTATTCTAGATGTCATTAATACATAGTAAATGTTAAAACTTTAATATTTACTATGTAGGCAGCAGCCTTCAGACAATATACTGGTCCACAATATAGTGAACAAGGAAATAAGTTGAAATTATGTTTTGTCTCAATTCCAACATACATGGGCTTACCACTGCTCCATGGTATGTTCGTGTGTTTGGATATTAAGATACTGGCCTCGACATCAATTATTGCTGGGCAACAGAGAATAATAGTGAGCTTCTGAATCATTACAATCATATTTTATCAGATCAATTGCATGTTATGCATGAATGTTTGACAAGTTGAAGTAGGGATGCTTTTCTTGTGACCAATGACTATAAATCCTTATTCAAGAACAATATCCTTCAGATGGAACAATATAAGAATGAAAAATTCGGTATCAGAACAGAATTTGCCCTTTAAACAATCCTCAAATTTGTAAAAATATATACAAACAAATATTTTGTTTTTGTTGTCGTGTGCCAGCTAGGCTGGCAATATAGAGTGCGCTTCTCCACTTTTTCAATTGAACCAAATTTGTAGTGGAGTCCGACTTCTTCAGTACACACGTGCCATAGGGACCCGTTTATAGGTATGCAACCATTTACAACACAATCATACACAAAAAGGACGAAGATAGGATAGATAGAGAGAGATAGTACATCCATGTCCGAACTGGGATTCGAACCCAGGACCACCCTATCCGTAGTCAGGCACTCTGACCACAAGACAGGGCGGGTGGCATATTATTATATAACCAAGATAACGAAGAATATGCCGACCAACTTGTCTAGTAGTCAGCGTGCCTGACTGCGGATAGGATGGTCGTGGGTTTGAATCCCAGTTCGGACATGGATGTACTATCTCTTTCTATCTATCCTGTCTTTGTCCTTTCCTTGTATGAATGAGGTGTGAATGGTTGCCTGCCCTATAAACGGGTCCCTATGGCAAGTGTGTACTGAGGAAGTCGGACTCCACACAAAAATATGGTTCAGTTGGAAAATGGGAACAGCGCACCCCATATTGCCAGCCTGGCTGGCACACGACAATGAATGGACGAAGATTATAAGTAAATATTTCCTAACGAAAAAGTTTTAACTAATTAAAACCCAAAACAAATATTCTAGTTTCAGCTAGAGTTTAGGATTATATTTTTATATTTTTCACATGACAGAATTTATATATGTTTAACTTTTGTTTTAAAATAAATTAAACATATCAGTTTAAATATTGAAATTTATACATTTTCTGATTAACATAGAATTGAATTTTATTTTCTTAAGAAATAAACTCTGATTGAGGAAGTCATTCTTTCTTTCTAATTCTTCTCATGCATACATTATTTCTTCTTTTTATTCTAAGCGATATGAAATTAATTTAGATAAAAGTAAAATAATTTTTAGTATAATGATCTAATATTCATTCAATTATGGCATTATTTATTATTTCTCTATTTTTATTTAAATTTATTTATTTATTTTATTAAATAATCAAATGATTTACGAATAGTATCAATTGAAATTTATACAAGTTCCATTTTGAAACGAGATACATGTATTATTTTATGACCTTTTTATACTAGTATCAATTTATAATTAGAAAAAATTTAAAATTTTGATTATTTAAGTCAAATTTTATTCTTTTACCTAGAGTCATTCGAATATCGTCTCAAAAATCAGAAGATTTTTAATGTCTCTTCTGAAGACATTAAATTAAAAAAGCAATAATTTTATTTAATTATTTCAGAAATCATAAGTTTTGTATTTATTTTTTAAAAATATACTATTATTTGTTGAAAATTTTTATCAGGCAAAGTGTTTACTTTTTGAAATTCTTAGCTCCTGAAAATTAATGTATACAAATTGGGAATCGAATCGATCAGGCACAGGTATACTTTTTCCCCCAAATCAAATCCTATCCCTCAAAGTCACCGTCACAATTAGTTCTAATCAAGTTAAGTACGTCTTCAGATTTCCCTTTTACATGGAAAGAGTAGGGAGAGTAGGGACTTTTTCTTACTTCTCCTGATTACATTGTTCCTAGTTACCACTCTTCTGGGAAAGATTTTCTTTTTTACTCCTCCATTTTATTAGACTATTAAGATAAAAGAATTCTTTATGTTTATTCCTAAATTCTTTTCTTTAGAAAGTTCCATTTTTTTCATCAAGTTTCATTCGTTAAGTACTTTTAAAAAAATCCATTTTGAGTCATAATTCCTTTTTACTTTTTTACTTTCCGTTTGGTGTTTGTGGCACTTTTTATGCACAAGTGTTTTGTTCCATGCTACCACATTCATTTACTCGTGTGAACATCATTATTAGTCTTAACTCTCGTGGCAACGTTTTTTTTCCAAACGACAAAGTAAATGAGGCACGTTTGTAGTTAGAAAAATGGTTTTAAGATTCCGTAATGCAGTTAGATATAGTAACTGTAATGCTCTTTTAAAGTTGCTTTTTTTTTTAGAAGCACTAGATAAAGTAGTTTTATTGGATTTTTTAACTGGTATTCATAATTACGACAATTCTTTTATGACTTAGAATTGAGAATCGTTTTTATAATGTGAATTTTTAAGGTGTGTACTGCTTGAAATTGTGCTCTTTCTTTAATTTTTTTTTATAAAAGGAGTCTTAAGTTACTTATCTAAAAACACTTTTAAAGATACATAGTTTGTTAAAAAATCCCATAAAGCAAAGTGGTTATTTTATAAAATTGATAACAATCTAGTATATTATTAGAAATCATATAAGCATATCATAATAAAAATTTAATTATTACAGTTTATTTGTAAGTAATTAACGTCGTAAGCATTTGAATAATTTTACCAAGATTAAATACTAAATTATAAGAAAGTATCTACTTTAAAAAATTAAAGAGAAGAATTAGTTAAAGTAGAAGTTATCTTATTTTAATAAAAAAGTATTGAAGTTGTTGCAATGCTTTTATTTTTTATAATTAACATGGTTTCTTTTTTATTTTAAATATTTTTGACTACTACAAAATATATTTATGTGCTTTTAAAATAAATTTAAAAATAAAAGTATATTATTAAAAATGTGTAGGGGTGTTTTCGTAAGCATTTTTCGAAACATTTTTTTATTATTCTATAATTTTTTTTAAGATATTACATATACTTTATTTAAGGAATTTTTAAAATATTACTGTCTCCCTATACAATTTTTAGAAATCTTTCGATTACTTGAAATATTAGGGAATTATTTGTAGAAATAATAACAATGAATTAAATATTTTACAATTTTTTTTTCAGAGATTCTTATTTCTAACAATTATGAGAGAAGAGATTCAGTTCAGTTAAAAAAAAGTTGCTTCAATTATTTTAAAAATTATTACAATTATTTATATAATTTCAGCTCTTTTTTAAATGAATTCACATTTAACAAGTAAAAAAAGTCCTTTTTTAGGAATAGGATATATTTTTACAGACGATATTTCTTATAAAAATCTAAATAATTTCATAAAAATTAACTCAAGTGTAATGCAAAAAATTAATTTGTTAGTTTGCAATTGTTATAATTACTATCGTCACTAAAAATTTTAAAAAAGGAAATTTTGATATAAATATAAATTATAAAATATCTCAATACGCATCATTAGAAATACTGCTTTGATAAGGATGTCCGAGTGTATTTATATTTTTATTATTTATACGCCTATAATTTATATATTTTTATTTATATACTTAAGTACTTTATCCTGATACTAATGAAGCTCTGTTCATTAACATAGGTCTACTGTTTCACAATTTTATGACCAATGATCGTTTATCTTAAAAATAAGAATAACCTTCTCAGAAAGTTCATGCTTTTATATTTCATGATAATTGTATGGTAAATATTTTTGTTAATAAAGAGAATAATCATATTTTTAATGACAGATAAGCCATTTGGGACATATATCGCTCCTTTTATTATAATATATTTCAACACGCTATTCTGAAAGTAAATGTATTAAATTAACAATAAATGTACTTTTTGCAAAGAATGTCTTTCATTAATTCTAACAAGAATGTTGCGACAACAAATCAAAAGATCATAAATTAAAAAATTGTGTACATTTTTTTCACAAATATGATAAACAAGTTTCAATTTTTATTTAAAATTTATTTATTGAAGCGAATGTTAATTCATAGTAAGAATTAAGTATTACTAAAAGATAAAAATATTTAAGACATAATCATGAAATAATTTTTAAATTCTTAAAAATTAACCTATATTACATGCAAGATCAGAAGCTTTTGAAATGCAGTAGTTAAGAAAATTTAAAAATGGTGTTCGTTTAAAATTCCGAATTAAAAATTTATTCTCTTACTTTTGCATTGATAGATAATCCTAATTCAGATTATTTTGTGCATGATCATTTAATTTATGATTAACATATAAGAATAAGTTTATGGGATAACTATAAATTTTGCGATCTATATTAAAAGTAGACATTTTTGTTATAAATAAATTTTTTAAGGGTAATTATTACAGCATGCATACCAAATTAACAAAATAAATAATTAGTTATCAATTATTATATCGCTTGATAAAATTTCTAAGTCAGATACTAGTATTTTTAACTTTTTTTAAATTCATATTTTAAGTTAATTTATATATGTGCTCGTTAAATCTGTGGAATCGAAAGTCCTGTGGTCGGTCGTTGAATAGTTACCATGGGTGCAATGGTCTGGAGAAAATTTACTCCCCCTTCAGATCAATGCCAAAATTGAGAAAGTGGATCCTCTGGTGGTGCCATCTGTCGGAGAATTTGAAGAGCAAAGACGTACTTTCACCTTCGTGGTGCTCTGCTTAAACGAAAGATGCGCTCAATTGACCTAAATTCGCTTCGCCAAGGCATAGTGAGCTTGGCTTGTCCAAGTGTCATTAGTAATAACAACAACAGTTAATTGATATATTTTATATAATGTAAACAGCATTGTTTTTATTACTCTAAATATAAATTGTATCAAAATTTTACTACAATACGATGGAAATTCGCATGTAATTTTATACCAAGAAATGTTGAAAATTCAATAGACCTATAAATACTGTCATTCTAAAAATAAAGAAATGCTTCCTTTTATCAATAACTTCTCAAAATATAAAATAATAATGTCTAAAAAAGAGACGACTGCAGTTTTGATTAAATTTGCCACGTGTTTCTATTCATTAAAAAATGCAGTGTAATTAATATTAAAATGTTTGAAGCAATGTTGCGTCACTTTGATTAATTATTCTTACTTAAAACTGGTAAGTTTTCTCGTTATTTATTACGCTTTTATTTTCTCATTTTAAACATCATTTACCAAATGGGTTAAATAAGAGCATTCTGGCATCTGAATATTTGGGAATTTCGATGTTTAAAAAGCAGATTAATGTACTTAGCTATTCTTTAATGTTGATTTATGAATCAGAGAATCAAATTTCTAAAGACATTGAGAAAGCATTATTCCTGCACACGATGAAGTTAAACACTTTTCTTTCATAATTCGTCAATATTATCTTGAAAGGAGACTGTTTACTACTCTCAATTTGTCTTGGTGTCTTAATGATGTCTTTTCAAAAAATTCGTTAACAAGACATTGTTGTTGTAGGTTCTAGAACCATCGGGCATGATTTTCATACCCCTCATGTATCCAGTCCGCATTCTGCTGATGGTAAAGGTGATACCACAGTCAGAATTAAGCTCCAGTAGACACAATTTTTTCCGCAGTCCCTCGCAGAGCTGATGTCTTGCGACGGCATTTGCATCGAAGCAAATAGTAGTCGTGAGAGGGGGATTGATAATTCTAAAATCAAGCATTAATTCATACTTAAATGATTTTTTTATTTATTACTAGCTTTTCCATTTTAAAATGCAATCAAATAAAGGTCGAAGTGGCCTGATTGGTTAGGAGATTCGTTTTCTTTGTCTTTAGGTAGGGAGGTCAAAAACTGACCCAATTGGATATCCATCGTTTTCACTAATGGCAACAGGGGCTCTTTAAATATGTCATAGTCGCCATGTCCTTCATGTGAAATGATACTTCTCAGATTGGCAGGCCAGATTTGGGTGCATTCTTCAAAGACCCTGGTTTCTAAATTATGAAGACTCACTTTCATGGCTACAATGGCGCATCCATTGGGTGCCCTGTATAAAGTGTAACATCGCCTTCGCCACATGTGGTGGTGTTACACAATCAAATTAACACAATAACACAATCAAATTAACTTCCATGTACAAAAATATAACCACAAAATCATAGCCATACTAAATGACTTTTCAAAATCATAAGAAATTTCCTATTTTTTATTTTCTTAGAGAAATGCACTGCCTGACACTAAAATGCACCACAAAGATGCCAGAAAAGGACGAAACTCGGCAAATAGATACATACATACATACATAACTGTGTGGGGAGACCCCGGACTGTACCTTAAGGTTAACGGGTGCCGTCTCTCCAATACCTAGTATGCTCCACACCTCTACGAGGTCCGTGAGGGCGCCACCATCGCGGCATTTAACAAGGCAAAGAATTTGTGCTTATAAATTGGTAGCAAGAAGGAGTTACAAAACATTTTAAGGGGATTTAAGCCCTGTTGAACATCAGGCAATAACATTAAATACTTTCTCTGAGTTAAAAATAAAATATAACATGATGACACAAACAATGGAGAAACAATTTACAATCAATGAAAAGACAGCTAACAATTTCTAGGGTAATTATGGCATTAATAGAGAGAGAGAGGACAGCAACGAACAATAAGTGATCTGTGTTTCGAAATGATATGCATAATGCAAAGAAAGAACTGGGTCGGGCCCGTAGGTTGTAGGGCCACCGTGGACGGCGATACCTAATCCAACACAAATAGGCACAAAATCACCACTATCTCAGACGCTCCCCACAAACGTTCCACAGTGCCTTGTTCCAACCATATTCGCCACTGCCGCTGTGGACACGTCCAGGTGTCTGCCAGCTGCGATTTGCCGAAAGGACCAGCCTGGCCTTCTCAATCCGATCACTATGCCCCTCGTAAAATCATCTGTTTGTTGGAACTGACTCCGTTGACGATTGCCCGGAATTCTATGTAATTACAGCCATTTTTAGCGACAAGAACAAACTTTCAACGATTATTTTCTAGCGAGAAAATTGAGTTGGACAGCTGCGCATTTCACATCATTTGCATAGCTCGGTAAGGTGCATCTACCCTGAAAATTGCATAATTTTTCTATCCACTCCTACTTGGTGTTGCATTTTCAGTGTTGCTCAGTCTACTTAATGAGTATGATTAAAATGAGTTGTCATGATTAAAATTATATGTGAATAAAAATAAAATTTTATTCAACATCTCTATCTAACTTTTTTGCCGCTCAACTTGTCTCCTGGTCAGCGTGCCTGGATAAGGAGGTCCTGGGTTTGAATCCCGGTTCGGGCATACATGTACTTTCTCTCTCTCTCTATCCTGTCTTTGTCCTTACCTTGTATGAATGAGGTGTGAATGGTTGTATGCCCTATAAACGGGTTCCTAAATCAGGTATGTACTAAGGAAGTCGGACTCCACACCAAAATAGGGTTCAGTTGAAAAAGTGGAGCAGCGCACCCCATATTGTGCCAGCCTGGCTGGCACACGACAATGAATGAATGAACGAATCTAAATTTTTTAAGTATTGATTTATTATTAAATTTCTTTTACTTGACGATCAATCCATTTTAAAATTCACATTTCCTATAACAAATGTCATATAAACTCTACAAATATTATTGATGAAATAAGTCATTCTCTTACTTGCTAATCCTACAATTCTCAAATCTTAGAACTAGCATAGTTTCTAACAATTTAATTGTTTCATTTTTCATCTTAATTTATGGTACACACAAATATGGGAATCAATATTTCACTTCTTATTTCATCAATAATAGTTCAACAAGTAAATTTAGAATATGTGTAAGAGTATCAATATTATTCAATAAATCATTTATAATTTATTTAAAAAACATATATCTAGAAAATTTATTTAGCAAAAGATGTATCATCCTTTTATATTAATGAAAATTCTGTTAGCCAATATTTCTTCAATCAATAATGATATTGCTTTTTTTTCTGAAAGCTTTATTAGTATCTCCTTTTGTATAAATTATAATGCAACTCCTAAAATGTGTAATATACAAAAAATAGGATCAAAATTAAATATAAAAAATAGCTTACGCTCTAGATTTAGAATTTTATTATTTCTAGTTCTTCATTTCTTAATAAATAGAAAAATGTAAATACTTTTAAATTCATATAATCATAAATATAACTCTATCCAATTTTTATAAAAAATAATTTTTAATAAAAAAAATTATTTTTAGTAATTATCTTTTTTATTTAATTAATTACTGAATTGAAGCATTATTTTACATGATTAAGATTACAATTGCTTAGTTTATCCGAAAGCATTCAATCGCTTTGAAATTTGCTCTCCGATCGAATTTAGACTTCAGTAATGATGCAATAAGACTCTGCATCGCTTAACGGTGATTTGGACTTCAAATTGGTTTTTATCCTCTAAAATCTAAACTGCACTTCAGCCAAAGAGCTCATCAGGACTTTTTCAGCATCTCATCTCCCGAGCAACACTTTGCAGATTAGGCATGGCCATGTGAATCCATTTACACTTAAAAGAATTCGAACGCAATTGTCATCTACTACAAGCAGTAATTGCTGGAACAATTGCCGCCATTTCTCGCTTACAAGCAGCACTTGCTCATTTTGCTTAAATCTTATCCATTCTTCCACTGGTACGTTTTAAATGGCGCTCAAACAATAATCGCCAGATACCATCTCGACAAGCTGCAGGGAAATAAAGTAAAAAGACATTATTGCTTTTAAGTTACGCGAGCCAGGACACGTTCTTAAAAGTACCCTTACACACAAAACATAAAAAGGAAAAAGTTTTTTTTCCCTCTCTTTTCCCCTGTGATCATTTTCTCAGTGAGAAAGAAAAGAACACTTTTTCCCCTTCTCAAAGAGAAGCAACAGCACATTACTGTTTTTCAGGTTCTGGAGAGGGGAACTTATCCCTACTTCTTCCATTTTTTTTTGTTTTATTTGGGTTGTAAAACGGTTGTGAGGTAGGGTACTTAACAAAAGGAAAGGAAAGAAGATATCATTACATGGAACTGCGAAGTTTTTTCTTTTCTTTTTTATTTTTCTTCTTTCGCACCTACATCATAACAGGTTCCTTTTCTTCCATCAGAAGCGAAAAGTCAAAAAGTGGAAGTGGTGTTTATGGGGCTGCCCTACGATTCGAGTATTCCGTTAAATGATAAGAGCTCCTGCATTGTTGGGATGTGTCACCTTGGATTGGGCACTTTCTGCCGTGACGTTGGCTGCCTCGGTAAATTGAAAATTGCTTTTGAGACATGGTTGGAAGAAGAAAGGCTTTTACTTTTCCTTTCAATGTTCTGCGAAGAGTATCTTGGTTTGTTTAGCTAGTATATTGTCAACTTTTATTTCATAGGCAATGCATTATTGCTAACTATTTTTAGACTGCTTGAAGCGAATTAATAAATTTTCTTTATTTATTGATGGAGTAATTTATAAAGTGCATGTATTCACACCCTGTAATGCCAAAAAAAAACTTTTTTTATAGAGTCCAAAAATATGTATGAAAGCGCTTATGAGAGTATGAGCATTGCATTGACAGGTTATATATATATATATATATATATATATATATATATATATATATATATATATATATATATATATATATATATATATATATATATATATATATATATATATATATATATACCTGCCGTATGGCAGTAATGATATATATCATTACTGCCATACGGTCACCCTTGGCGCTTTTTTGGCGCCAAATTTGGCGAACATTTTTACTGGAAACCCGGCACACTAGTATTTTGGTGACCCTATTTGTTATTAATTTCTCATGAATATTTACTGATTGAAATCCATTAATATAAAATTTTTATGGATAATTTAGCATACCAACTTTATTATTTTACCGTTGATGTTTAAATCTATAAATCTGCGTTTTTAGTTAATTTTGTAAAATTAGTTAAGCATATTGTTAGATACCAACAATGTATGAAATATTTGTGATTATTTCAGCCTTTTTCCTCTCGCCGTTTTTCCCGATCGGAAATTCGTCATACGGTCACCCTTTGGCTACTTTTTGAAAATATCGCCAAGGATGACCGTACGGTAAATTTTTACCTAATATTTCATAGATTTTACCGTCATTTAAACAGTGTAACTAAGCTCTCTTATGATTAAAAAAAAAGCGAAATATTTATCTCTGTGTATGTAATAAATTTATGAAATATTTTTTATCAGTTTTTATGCTATTGACAATTTATGTTCAGTATAAAATTGTAATATAGGGACACAAAATATGAATTTTCAGACTTTGTTTTCAATATTTTATAAATGCTACAAAATATAACTTGCGTTGTATTATATTTAATATTCACTGTCTAAATTGAACTGAAATATTATATTGTTTTTTGTTTTTAAGTTTATGAAATGTAATATGATTATGTCTCATATGTTTCTATTAAGTAAGAAACACTTTTATGTATCCGTTTTAGATAGAAAGACTATTGCAGATGCCTGTTTTATCAGTCCTGATCTTAAAGTGTCTTCTTGTATTTTCCGACTACAAAAACAAACTTAATTCAACGTCATACTAAATCAATTGAATTATATTAATTATTTAAACAATTTATTGAAGACCCAGGTTATTTTAATAGGAATATTTAGAGAATTATATGCTTGACGACATCTTTTGTAAGACAACATTACTGTACTAAATCAAAAACCTCATAAAAGGTTTAAAACTAAAGTGGTTATATCAACCCTTTCACAATACATCATTACCTTTTCCACACCATAACAAGTTAATTTAACTCAAATAGAGCTAATTTTAAATTTGCATTTTAACAGATTTATTTTCATTCAAGTTCCAACATAATTTTATTAAAATGATTAAGATTGATAGATGATTATGTTGTGAAAGAAAGTAAAATTGAAGATTAACAATTATATATTTTTTGTTTTTTGTTCGTAATGTAAAAATACTGGTAATGTAAATTATTCGTAATGTAAAAATACTGGTAATATCTTATTCCAGACCACAACTTTTCAGTAGCAGAAAAGAATAATGACAAGATTATTAAATCCGAATAATAATTCAAAATATACACTATATGAAAGAAAAATATATCTAATGCTCGTATGAAAAAAGATGCACTTTTTTTCTTAAATATTAATGCAAGAGGTTTTAATTAATTTTAAAACAATTATAGTATCATTTTAAAAAAGTATGAAAATTTAAAATATTAATCTTATAGAAAATATCGCTTTTTACTATGATATTGGACCAAATACAAATTAATCGCAGTATTTAGAAATATAGTAAAATTCTATAAATTCCCTTAGTGTGGTGATAAATTTATCAAAAAGTACTAAGCTTATTTTGAAGTTATTTGAATAAACGGATATTTTATAATGGTCAAACATGCTGCTTATGTTGTTTTAAGTAAACGAAAAATTAGTTTTTAAAATACCAAATGAAATTTTTCATAAAGTAAATTGCCTAACAAATTTAATTGCCTTACCAAAGAAACTTTATAAACCATAAATGGGTTACGTCTTTCATTTCAAATGAGAGATTCTGACTACAACATTTTATTAAAATTCTCATTGGTTTAAAACATCCATATCGTTAGATAATGTTTCTACGTCACACATAATTAATAAAGACATTATATTGAGACGACGTCGAGAATTCTACATGTCGATGAATTCGTCGCGTGCCTTCAAATCGCATTCTTCGAGAAGCAGCAAACAAGGGGAAGTTCACCATCGAAAATGTCGGAGAATATAGTCGTGGCTCATTTTGTTAACCAAATAATTTCTTACACATATAAGGACCAAATCATTGACTTAAAAAGTTTTTTTCCATTGATTCAAGTCATTGACACGTTGGCAATAGAGCAGAAGAAAAAGCAAAATGAAAAAGACAAGACAAAACATTCACTTTATAGTTAGGTAAATTGACAAGGACGATTTAAATTTTAAAAAACGATTTAAAATCATTAATTAATCGAGATCTAAATTAATAATTGCAATATTTTTTTCAATGGAGGGCACTTGAGGGTTGAACCCTATGCCACAACAAGGCCGGAAACTGCTACTCATTTGTCGTTACCCAGCGGGCACCTGTGAACCAAGTCACGGAGGCGAGTAGCGTTGCCCGCGCCATACCACCACAAACCCGTTTATAGGGTGGGCCACATTCATACAACATCACGGAAGAAAGGTCAGAGAGAACAGAGAAGAAACATCCATGCTTGAACCGGGATTCGAACCGGGGACCAACAGCTTAGGAGCCAGGAACGCTAATCACTCAGCCAATCGGTCGGCATTGCAATATTTGTATACAATCTCATTTAAATCTTAAGACTATTGCCTTGCTTAATCCAACATAATTTTTTATATTTCTTTTATTTTAATTCTTATCACTATCTTTTTCAATTAAAGTTTTTTAGATTTTTATTTATTGTGCATTGTGCGTAGTAGTGAGTAGGTAAAAACTAATGAAGTTGGTGAATATTCTCATTAAAGATGATATCTTTCGAATGTTTGATAAGTAACATCCACACACACACACACACACACACACACACACACACACACACACACACACACACACACACACACACACACACACACACACACTTATTATTTCACTTCAACTCATCAATACTCACGATTCTCACTCATCAACGATTTCAATTAAATGAAAATCTAAGTTTCATGTGCATAAACCATTTATAAATTTTGAAGCCTAGCATTTCCAAATCTAATCTTTTCAAAAAATAAATAAAATTCAAGTTGCGTTCTAAGCACTTAACGCACCTAGTGAAAAATTCAATCAATAAAATCATATTAAATTTTTAAAGTCATTTGAAACATTTTATCACTCCAAAATGTTATCATCTAAACAGATAAAATCTAAAACATTCCACAAACTATTCATTGCATATGAAGTATAAAGCATTATACGGCCGTAAAACGGTTTAATTAACATTCAGTTTACGCATTGCCACTTTTGAGAATCTAATATCGAACGTAAATTTTACGAGATAAATATCGCCGTTTTCATTTCTTTTTACGATCCAGTTTTACGAATTTCCACTTCGTCAGAGCGTCCATAAAAACGAAGAGGAGTTAATTATTTCACCATCGAGAAGTGATAACTGCACGAACTTCACTCCTGTGGGCATCAGGTCTTAGATAAGATACATCCTCATAATTTATCATTTATGGAAGGCCATATTGTCTTCATTTCTCTTGAGCGAGCGCCTCGGTCGCTTGGCGGGATGTGATTCCGAAAGCTTTTAACTTGAGGTTATAAATGATAGATAACAAACGAAGCTTTATGTCATTGGAAAGGGTGATTTCTGATCGTGAGTTGGTGAGAGAGGATTTAGAATATAAATAACTTCTTTGTTCCAAAACAAAAGATGGATCGATGATGACGTATACGTGATGGTGAGACTGTTGGGAAGACGATACATTAATCTACGCATTTATATCATTTCTTGAAGATTAATTGGCCACATGTCCAATTTGCCAAGTTGTCTAAAATAAAGTATTAAAGGGTCCTTAATTTGCATATATATATATATATATATATATATATATATATATATATATATATATATATATATATATATATATATATATATATATATATATATATATATATATATATATATATATATATATATATATATATATATATATATACAAGCTGACCCAGCCACGCGTTGCAGTGGCTCAGTTTTTATAATACATTGAATCAATTTTTTACTAATTCTTGGGTACAATCAAATAAATATTTTCTAAAAAATTTAAAATAGGTTCATTCATATGAGATTAAAAATAACCAGTATATACTTTCTGAATTTACATTTTATTCATCTTATATTAAATTATAGTAAGTAATCAGTGACTTACTTATAAAATATACTATATAAATTAAAAAAATCTAAAAATAAATTGTTATAAATGAGGTAGATAACATTAACATCGAACTATTATTTTTTTTCAATTTTTAATTATTAAAACTAAAAAATTTTTCCGCGGTATTATACTGAAATAAAAAAATTAAAAGAATTTATCATTTGAATAAATAAATTAGATCAAAATGTTCTACACAATAAATTAATAATTATCAAATTATAAAATAAAAATAAAAAAATAAAAGGCTGTCAAGAAATACTTACATGTTTTGGAGGTGGTATGAAAATTAGTAGAGAAAAAAAGCCATAAATAAAATTTTATTTTACTATTTATAATATTAAAAATATTCAAACTGAACACGCACAATAATAACACAATACAAAGTATAATTATGAAAGTGATTCACAAAAAATTGTTATAGTATGATTATACATCGTGAAAATATATATATCATGAAAATATATGAAAATATATGTACATCATGAAAATATAATAATAAAAATATATGTAAATTCTATATTTAACCACGTGATTGCGCGCGCACGTTAATTTTCTCGAAGATGTATAATCTAGAAAAATAAACACGTCGCCATCTGCCGAATACCTGTGCAACTTAGATGCTAAACCGCCATCTATTAGGAACTTACAGAACTAAACAATAAATAAACATTAATGTCGTATAATAAATATTGAAAATAATAATTAAGAGATAAAAAATATTCTATCTTTTAAGTTGGACTATATTATAAATGGTTACAAAATTTTATCAAAATCCGTTCAGTAATTTCGGAGTTTATCGGGAACATACATCGTGACACGAAATTTATATATATATATATATATATATATATATATATATATATATATATATATATATATATATATATATATATATATATATATATATATATATATCATACATACATACGAGGTGTGGCTATTAAATAATGAGTCTGTCGTTGTAAAAAGTTTTATTCTTATTTTATACATAATGATTTATTATCGCCTTCAATGTACACCTCTTCTCTATTCCTGCAACGCTCCATGCGAACTTTCCACTGTTGGAAACAGTGCTGGATGTCATCTTTTGTCGACTCCTTCAGTACTCTTGCCGCTTTCTCTTTAACAGCTTTCACGGACTCAAATTTTGTTGTGCCAGGTCTGGTGAGTAAGGTGGATGCTCTAACAGTGGGATGCTGTATTTGGCCAGTTTTTGCGAGTTGCTTGTTGTTCAAATGTGAAAATTTTTGGCACCATTTTGGCGCACACTTTTTTCATGATTAAATTGTCATGTAAAATTTTCCGTACACATTCATTATCGAGGTTTACAGTTTCAGCTATTGCACGAATACTCAATCGACGATCAGACCGAATCAAACTAGCAACTTTTTCGACATTTTCATTCGTTTTTGACGTTGAAGGGCGACCTGGCCGAGAATCATCTTCAACGTCTTGTCGGCCATCTTTAAAACGTTTGAACCATTCAAAAACTCGTGCACGGGATAAACATCCACTGCCGTACACTTATTTCAGTAAATTATAAGTTTCAGTACTTGTTTTTTAAAAATTTGAAGTGAAATTTAACAACAATTCGTTGCTCTACTATTACGCTAACCATTTTTTCGCCATAATAAAATAACAATGTAATGAAGGTTATGACTAAACCGTGTTACTTACGCAAATAAGGCTTAGGGCATCTTGAAGAGAAAGTTTTACACTAAACAGCTGACAGTCAATGGTGGACTACGCATGCGCACTTTTGCCGCTGCAGCTTCAGTCTCGTTATTTAATAGCCACACCTCATATATATATATATATATATATATATATATATATATATATATATATATATATATATATATATATATATATATATATATATATATATATATATATATATGGTAAAAATATATTTGAGAGTGCCCCTTGGTGAGATTGGTGATTTTTGTTTGGCGCCAATCCTGTCCGCGCGGAACGATGTGCAAACAGTAATGGCTGCCAAAACACAATGAAATTTCAAAAATAATGCAGTACGCACAAAAGAAAAAATGTACTCACTTTATTTTGCTGGAATATCCTCACTTTGAGGTACACAGCACCTACAGATATTGCTTAAATTTATCCTGAGAAGAAAACCAATCAGAACCGTGAATGGATTTCAGAATAGCGTTTAGGGTTACCATAAATAGAACAACATCGCCCAGCTTGGAGAGAATTCGAGTGGCACCCTCAAGTATAGTCTAACCATATATTTATATATATTCCAGGTGTATGCATATCAAATGAGACGATTACTAACAGATGTCACAACGCATATATGCAAACATTATGAAACTGTGACACGTGATATTTTTTCTATAGTTGACTTTTGATACTCACGTTTAGTTTACGTTTGGACGAGTTTCAGCTTTCATTGTGTTTTTTTTTTTTGCTATGTTGAAAATGTCAAACTTTATGCCTTCTGACCACGATTTGCGGACAGCATTAATTTTTTGTTACCATCTGAAAACAAATGCTGCCGAATTGCATCAAATAATTGTAGAAACATACGGTGGCAATGGTCTGAGCCGTGCGCAGTGCTACAGGAGGTTTCAAAAGTTTCAAAATGGTGATTTCGATGTAAGAAACGAGGCACGTGGCAGACCAGCAAAAAATTTGAAGATACTGAATTGTAAGTATTACTCGATGAAGATGATGGTCAATAGCATATATATATATATATATATATATATATATATATATATATATATATATATATATATATATATATATATAATATGCATGAATAAGCATAATATTTTAAAATTCTGAAATATTTGGAAAGTTAATTTATTTTGAAGTATATAGGAATAACAAAATAATTAAAGTAAAAATTCTTAAATTATTTACGATTATGAGTGAAGTTTTTGAAATTGGTAAAAAAGAAATTTTCCCTCTTTTTAGTAAAATATTTTGTAATGAACACATTATCACCAAAAAAACTTTAATTCTATGTACTTATGAAGTTTTTAACAATGAAATGTAACTTTTATCCAATTAAAAGCCTTATAAATAGATTTCAGACAGAAAAAATGGATATAATGAAATTAAAAACGCATTTCCCTGCAATGCAACATGACGTAATTTCATTTTTTTTATAACTTCACTTGAATTTTTAAATATAGTTAGAGATTTAAAATATTTCTTTCACAAAACACAGAATAAAGCGTG
The DNA here is from genome assembly GCA_037975125.1 of Latrodectus hesperus. Lineage (NCBI taxonomy): Eukaryota > Metazoa > Arthropoda > Arachnida > Araneae > Theridiidae > Latrodectus > Latrodectus hesperus. The sequence continues at coordinate 707,273 of JAJQOW010000022.1, forward strand.
AAAAAAATAATTATTTTAAAACGTACAAAGAAAGAAATTCCGCTTGAAGAATATGCAGTAGTATACGCTACTAATAATACTTTGAGATGTGGCTGAATTATAATGCAGTGATAAATTTAGTAATTAATTAACTTTTAATATGCTACTTTAATTAACTTTTTTAAGAAAAAAACTTAATAAAAGCATTTTTAGCCAAAAAAGTTTTTTGAATTTAAATTCTTTTTCTTCTAAGAAAGAATTTATGTTAAGGAATTTTTGATGTTCCTTTATTTTTCATATTTATCTTAGGCCAAAAACGCATCAATCACCTTATAATTCAGTACATAATCTATTTTCTAGACACTTTCCCTTAAAAAAATATAATTTTCTTTTCTTGTAAAATATCTTAGGAGCCGATAAACGCCAGTGTTTTAAAATCTGCCTAAAAGAAAAACCTATTTCGTTTTGCGTGAGGCTTAGGAATTCTTATTTAGATATAAAACTTTCCCACAAAATGGTGGAAGAAAAAATGTGAATTCATTTAACGCAAAAAGACTATCATACCGATTTTATCTATTTCTACCACTTTAAAGTATTCCAAAAAAGAATTCCATAATTGATTTCCATGTGCCAAAAGGTTTAATGCCTTAGAAAGTACCCATACGTATGTTCTAAATTTATTCAAAAAGTTTTCTATCTATTTGTATTTTAGACATATATATTGCACCAAGAAGTGGACCTCGGACATTATGTGTCTATGCAGTTTCAAATTTGAATTTTTCAGTTCCTTGAAATTCAAAGAATAAAATGTAGTTTATTTAATGTATAATTATAAAATTATCTCTACTTAATTGATAGATATTTTCAATGTAGTGTCTTCAAAATGATTCAGTCAAAATAACATGAAATATATGAGTAAATTGCGCTAAAGTATTCACTAAGAATAAATTTAATATTATGAATAATTTCATCTTAAAGTTAGATTCATTCATTCTCTGTCGTGTGTCAGCTAGGCTGGCAACATGGGGTGCGCTGCTCCACTTTTCCAACAGAACCCTATTTTGGTGTGGAGTCCGACTTTCTCAGTACACACATGCCATAGGGACCTGTTTGTAGGGTAGGCAACCATTCACACCTCATTCATACAAGGAAAGGACAAAGACAGGATAGATAGGGAGAGAAAGTACATCCATTCCCGAACCGGGATTCGAACCCAAAACCTCCTTATCCGTAGTCAGGCACGCTGACCACAAGACAAGTTGGTCGGCTCTTAAAGTTAGACAATTATTTGAAATATTCTTCTAAATGCTTTATGGGTTTCAAATATGATTCCACAACAATATTTCATTCAAAACTTCCAACATAAGCTACGTGTTCATTCACAATTGAAATAATTTTTCATTGACTAAAATTTTGTTATTAAAAGAGTGTTTCAAATTCAAAAGCGGATGATAATCAGTGCTAAATGTGGACAAAGCGAAGGTTTACTAATGATTTAAACTCTGCTGCGATTCAATCTATCTCCCTTCTCTCTCTATCAATCCATTGTTAAAATTAATTTTACCTTTAAAAATGATTTTACATTGCATAATTCTGATATATATTGATTTATTGCTTTAAAGCTATAAATATACAGGGTGTTCCAAAACGACCGCATAAACTTTGCACAGATAGATTCCTTGATGAGAGTACATAAAAACTGCCCAAAAAAGCGTTTCTGTACGATCCATAGTTTACGAGAAAAATACGTAATAAAAATGTATGACGTCACTGCCGGTGCAAAAAAAGAAAATACTTTATTGAACATATCAACAGCAGTATATACACAATTTAAAGCAGATGTTGAAAAGGTCCGCCGTGAATTCCGAGGTAGGCTTGAGCACGCCGTGGAATGGCTGTCATCACTCGTTGCAGCATCGCAGGGTCTACCGAAGTACAAACAGCATGCAGACGAGCAACTAAGTCGATTGGTGTTGGTACTACGTCTGGATACACCAGTTCCTTGAGATGGTCCCATAGGAAAAAATCCAATGGTGTAAGATCTGGCGAACGTGGCCGACATAAAACCAGACCCTAACGTCCAATCCAGCTGCCGGGGTATTCCACATCTAGCCAACCACGAACAGAAGCACAGAAATGCGCCGTAGCCACATCATGCTGGAACCATAGGCATTCCCATTACATCGGCCGTACATCAAGTACATGTCGTAGTAGTCACGAACGGAATACCTGATCACCATACGAAGACATCCGGTAGCTGCAAGATGGAGCTTTTTAAATACCAGTTAAACGGCGGCTTAGTATCATTCCATGCCACGCCGCATGTATGACGCGATATGCGCGGCGAACGTTTTAAACATTATCATCTGGAAAAAATATGCAAATACAAATACGTTGATATGTCCAAAAAAGTGTTTTTTTTCCCCTTACACCGGCAGTGACGTCATACTTTTTTTTCATATGAAAGGCTGAGTCAACCTTGCCCAGACCGAGGATCGAACCTCAGACCTGTGTCATGGGAGCGTGAAGCGGTACCACTAAGCCACCGGGCTTCAGCAAAAAAAGGCAAACTTCACCTTAAAATGTCTGAGAATAGTGTCGAGGTTCATTTTATTAATAAAACGATTTCTTATAAATTGACCAAAGCATCAGTTTGAGAAGCCGTTTTCCATTCATTCAAGACATTAACACAATAGAACGAAAGAAAAAGCAAAATAAAAAAAAGACAAAACATCCTTTTTATGGTTAGTTTAAATCCGCAAGGATGATTTGAGTTATTTAAAATTTAATAAATAGAATTCTAAATGTAAAATGAGATACCTTCACTTTGATAAAAAAGAAGATATATGAGGATAGAAAACCCGGGACGGTTATTCATATATTTTCTATAGGCTTCTCTAAACATTTTTTAAGTTCCAGGAATATTTAATGGATAAATAGAAATATTTTTTACTACAAGTCTATACTCATGTGCAATTCTAATTTCTCTTTCGTTTCATTTAAGTATGTAAATGGTTAACACTTTTTTATTTATTGTGGATTTTGCATACGATTTTTTAATTATAAATTTCAATAACTTACTAGTCTAAACAGAATTATAGACATAAATATTTCAGGAAAAATAGTTTTAATTATACTATAAATTTTTAAAAAGAGATATTAAAAAAGTTTTTTTTTTTTTTTTTTTTTCATAGCTAATATGTTCTTTTGCCATATCAGACTTTTCCTTGTAGCTAATTTAAAAAAAAATTGAATATTTATTCAGAAAATAATGCAAAATTCTTTTCTGCTCTATACAAAAAAATGCGTCTTAAGGAAGAAGATAGGTTCTGGTCATAAGCGAAGACTATGCCGGAAGTCTTATCATTGTGGTTGAAGAAAAAGATTTTTCCTGAAACGACCAAGTGTCAAAATCAGTTTATTAATATGGAGTGAAAATGTGGTCCAATCGCTATCTATCCATTATATAGATGGTCACATAATCTCCGGTCGGTGAAACACGTCAATTATTTTGCGGTGGGAAGGCCGGAAAATAACAATGAGGTGGTTATATCGGAAAAAGTGGCCGATGTCAGAAACTAAGGAATCGGTTAACGACTCTAATACATCTGGAAGAAAACTACTGCCCATTACTGGTCAAAATGGAAAGCAAGAATATATCATAAATTATATGGAAGAAGAGGCTTTTTGATGGAGAGCTGGAGAAGAGGTTAATCTGGGGTCTAAATCACCAGGACAATGACTCGGCTTTAGGGGAAAGTTTACATGGAGAAGCAAAGTTCCCCACTCAAAAACTTTCGACGAATATGAGTCCTTTTAACGTTCTGAACTTATAGCAATTAATTTATTTAAAAAGCACATGATGGTACCTAATTAATGAGGATGCTTTGTGAAGATTATGTTTATATGACTGACACCATTTTATTTGATGAAGTTTTATAGATTTTGAGTGGTAATAATTTATGGCTAAAATTAAATTCAATGTATAACACTTAACCTACTCACTAAGTAACTTTGATAGTTTTTATTAAAAAAGTCTGACAGAATAAAATTATAATTATATTTTTACAAGGAAAATCATTTAATGAATATCACTTTAAATTTTCCATTAGTATACTGATAATTAACGAGTTAGTCTGAAAATTTCTTAAGGGCCTATTCATAATTATAAAATTAATTTATTTTTGAACATTTTAAACGGACAAAATTGTACTTGAAGGTTGCGGCTCATATATATCTCTTACATCAAAGCTTAAAATAAATCTGAAATACTTATATTTATTAATTAAACTTCCTGCATCACACTAAATATCGTATTAATGTTATATAAAAATAAACTCTTCACACAAAAATGCTGGAAAAGCAATCGAATGTCTGTAGCCGGCGTTGGGGTGCTCCTGGGTAGAATGGGTGGTGTACGTCAGAAGAGTAATCTCCTGGTATGTCTACCCATGGCGTGAAAGCCACTCCAATATGCTCAGCTAAATCCTGGGGCAAGGGAATTAAGTCAGATCTTTGGTGCTCCAGTCTTCTCAGACAGTAGAACATAAAAGAATGGGTGTGCCTAGATACTTGACAACAACAGCACACTTTACAATAATGGAAAGTTCTAAGTATAATTCCAGACTGAACTGAACATAAAAGAATGGGTGGGCCTAAATACTTGACAACAACAACAACACACTTTACTATAATGGAAAGTTCTAAGCATAATTCCAGACTGAACTGAACATAAAAGAATGAGTGTGCCTAGATACTTGACAACAACACACTTTACTATAATGGAAAGTTCTAAGCATAATTCCAGACTGAACTGAACATAAAAGAATAAGTGTGCCTAGATACTTGACAACAACACACTTTACTATAATGGAAAGTTCTAAGCATAATTCCAGACTGAACTGAACATAAAAGAATAAGTGTGCCTAGATACTTGACAACAACACACTTTACTATAATGGAAAGTTCTAAGCATAATTCCAGACTGAACTGAACGTAAAAGAATGAGTGTGCCTAGATACTTGACAACAACACACTTTACTATAATGGAAAGTTCTAAGCATAATTCCAGACTGAACTGAACATAAAAGAATGGGTGGGCCTAAATACTTGACAACAACAACAACACACTTTACTATAATGGAAAGTTCTAAGCATAATTCCAGACTGAACTGAACATAAAAGAATGAGTGTGCCTAGATACTTGACAACAACACACTTTACTATAATGGAAAGTTCTAAGCATAATTCCAGACTGAACTGAACATAAAAGAATGGGTGGGCCTAAATACTTGACAACAACAACAACACACTTTACTATAATGGAAAGTTCTAAGCATAATTCCAGACTGAACTGAACATAAAAGAATGAGTGTGCCTAGATACTTGACAACAACACACTTTACTATAATGGAAAGTTCTAAGCATAATTCCAGACTGAACTGAACATAAAAGAATAAGTGTGCCTAGATACTTGACAACAACACACTTTACTATAATGGAAAGTTCTAAGCATAATTCCAGACTGAACTGAACATAAAAGAATAAGTGTGCCTAGATACTTGACAACAACACACTTTACTATAATGGAAAGTTCTAAGCATAATTCCAGACTGAACTGAACATAAAAGAATGAGTGTGCCTAGATACTTGACAACAACACACTTTACTATAATGGAAAGTTCTAAGCATAATTCCAGACTGAACTGAACATAAAAGAATAAGTGTGCCTAGATACTTGACAACAACACACTTTACTATAATGGAAAGTTCTAAGCATAATTCCAGACTGAACTGAACATAAAAGAATGAGTGTGCCTAGATACTTGACAACAACACACTTTACTATAATGGAAAGTTCTAAGCATAATTCCAGACTGAACTGAACATAAAAGAATGAGTGTGCCTAGATACTTGACAACAACACACTTTACTATAATGGAAAGTTCTAAGCATAATTCCAGACTGAACTGAACATAAAAGAATGAGTGTGCCTAGATACTTGACAACAACACACTTTACTATAATGGAAAGTTCTAAGCATAATTCCAGACTAAACTGAACATAAAAGAATGGGTGTGCCTAGTTTCTGCATTCCTATCTGTAGAAGTGCGTATTATGGAGTTTTACTGGTCACCTCCTTTACAACACATAATTACAGACTGCTATTGACAAGTCCACTCAAGAATGCCGCAATATACAACATTTTTTAACAGCCTTCCACTGCTAGGATATTTATTTAATGTCAAAATTGCTTAAATTTCGTCAAGAAAGCAAATAGATTAATATATTCACAATATTTCGCAGCGAGAGGCAGAAGAATTTTTCTAAAAGAACAGAAATGCCAATGTGAGACCCACTTATATTTTTTACTGAAATTTGTACATCATCTTGAGTCTTAAAGTGGGCGTTGAAGTTTTAATTCTAATTCTAAACATGAGAATTAAACCTACGACTTCAATAAAAACTTCTTAACTATCAGGCTCTGTTTGGTGAATAGAAGGATTTTTTTAACAGTTTTTCATTTTCTTAAGAACCAGATAAAAATCATTTGGTTTTCAAGGAAGATTAAGATTTTACGTATTCATTGTGTTTTTATAGTTTCCAAAGTTAAAAAAAAGAAGTTAAAAAAATATACACATTTGTGGATTTAGTTTACTATAAAAAATATAAATTTTACTGTATCATTAAAAGCTACAGTAAGACCTGCTTAAAGCGGTGTAGACGTTTCATCTAAATACAGCGTAATATGAAACATCGTTGAAATAATAATAAGTTAAATTAACATAATACTAATAATTTGAAATATAGAACACAGTAAAAATAAAGATATTTTTCCATATATTTTTTAATTAACAACCTACTTCATTTGCTTAGTAAAAATATTTTTATTTTAAGCTTTAGTTAAGTTTTTAGGAATAATTATGCAGGGTAACAAATAAACAGGAAGAATCATCTCTTTCTTTCTATAAAATATATATTTTCAAACTTTTTATAATTGATATAATCTGAAGCATAACACATGATGAAATCTTCACTGTCACAAATCGTGGATATTTTTTTCCATCAAAATTTATAATGAGCTTTAAAAATAACTCCAAATCTTCTTGTAAAAAGCTAAGATGTTTATCTTGCTTTTTAGCTTTAAAAAAATAGAGTAAAGAGCTCTTAGTTACTCAAATAACCGTTAAAAGAGAAAACCAAGATATTAACTGCAAGGAAAATTTTTCATAAGCAAGAATAGTCTTCGAGTTGCAAAAGAAGAAACACTTCATTAAAAAACACTGTATCACTTTCTCCTCTTTACTTCAAGGAAGTAAACAAAAAAATCTCGTATTACATGTTTTAGTAAAATTGGAGAGAATCCAAGAAGAGAGAGAGGAAAATATTAACGCTCCTTTATTCTTCTTAAATAAGTATATACTGAGTATTGTTAAAGAAAGGATTGGGAGGACTTATTATATGGAAAAAGAAAATCTTGTGATATTAACACTTCATTAGAATTTTAAGTTACTTCGTTAGAACTTAGACATTTTCATCAAACGATATATTTGCGGTTTAATAAACATATTTTATTGTTTGTAAACATAAACTCGTTTAAAAATATTTTATTATTTAGTTAGGTCTTTTGAAAAAATTCAAGAACTCGGCATTTCTATTTTAGTTTTTCGCAAGTGTTATCAAAAATATCTAAGAGATACATGATAAGTGTATTCCTCTTTTGTATCACTATTATTAAAAATACTACTACATATATTAATATCTCTTCCTTTTCTTATATTCTTGGTAAAACTAGAAGAAATATAAAAGAAAATGGCAACATCTTGAATTTTCAAATCAAACCAAGTTACGAAATAAAACTTTTATAAAGTAGTTTATATTTTATGTGATTAAATATATTTCTTATAAAAAATAACCAAAGTAGGCGTTAAAGAATAAGAATATTGAAGAAAATCCATTCCAGCATACATTGGCTTCCAGACATTATTATTTGAAGAATAAGTTCAGAGTTTTTCAAAATGTATGTTTGCACAACTAATCATTTCTCTCAAGGCCTTGGTAGCCTAGTGTTTAGGGTATCGGCCTTCCATCCGGTAGGGCGGTGTTCGATTCCCAATGCCGCGAAAGACCCACCTAGTACATGCGATATACGTGCTCGTTAAATCTGTGGAATCGAAAGTCCTGTGGTCGGTCGTTTAACAGTTACCATGGGTGCAATGGTCTGGAGAAAATTTCCTCCCCTTCAGATCAATGTCAAAATTGAGGAAGTGGATCCTCTGGTGGTGCCATCTATCGGAGGATTTAAAAAAGGGCAAAGACGTACTTTCACCTTTGTGGTGCTCTGATTAAATCGGAAGACGCTCCCAATTGACTTCAATTCGCATTGCTAAGGCATAGCGAGCTTGGATTGTCCAAGTGTTATAAGTAACAACAATCATTTCTTAATTCTAATGCCCGGATTGACTTTACAAACCCTCAACCCAAACAGAACCTTGGCGATTTTCTTATGTATCTGGCAACCTTGTTTTTTTAAGTCATACATATGGAGACCTATAAGAATTATGCAGAAAATTCTATTTTGGTAAGCCTAGTATTTACGTCATTGCGCACGTCACGATACGTCATCTTGGTAACATTTCTTCATCGCCAAAAAAATTCAGAATTTGGAATCATGGATTATACGGCACCTGTGCCACATATAATATATATATATACGATATGTAACAGTAACATTTACCAAGTTTTTTACTAGTTTAACAATAACAATTTGATTTTTATTAACAGTCTGTTAAAAATTAATTTCATTACCCTTTTAATTGACATCATTAAATTTAAATTATCATATTTTTCATAGCTTTAAATTTTTAATTATTTAAGAAGAAAAAAATTTTAATTTAAAATTGTCACAAAATGTAAAATTTTTCATTGCTTGTTATAACTATCCATAAAAAGTACGTTTGCAGTTAAATATCTTTGTTGAGAATGCAATTCTTTAATGGTTATTAAATATCTAGAAATTTATATAAAGCAGTTTTGAAACTGATAGTTATTGTGATGCTGAATTATTTTCTTTTATTAACATGTGCTGCATCCATTAATATTAAAATATAGCTGATCATATTTCACATAATTCCTAAAAATCATGTGTGTGTAGAAAAATAGATAAATATATCACAGTCATAAATATTTTCATATGATCATCACATTGTTTTTATAAAAAAAAATCTGATGAAAATATTTTCCAAGCTTCAATGTTTATTAAGAATTCAGAAATTTATACAAAACAATTTTGAATCCTATTATACTATGCACTGAATAAGTTTCTTTCAGTAACATATTTTTCATTCATAAATATTAATATAACAATATTGTTAATCAGGTTTTTTTTTTTTGAGTTCTTAAGAAAATCGTACGTAAGTAAGAAAAAAGATAAAATATCAAAAACTTGCATCGCATAAATTGATTTTTTTTTTTACCTTAAACTCAATGCTATAATATTGTTGGTATTATTCTGTATTTCTCTAATTATTTGAGTATATTATATGAAAGAAAAAAACTAACACCATGTGAAATACATTTAAATTTATTGTATAAATTCGAAACTTTCAAAGGTACAGTAGTTTAATAATTTAATGTAAAAAATATAAAGTTTTTTTTTCATTTATGTATATTATTTATAGTTACAATTTCTAGATGTATTCTAGATATAAAATTTATAGTATTTTGCCTGTACCAGAATAATTTAAATTTTATTTCATTTTTGCTTTCTTTCTATTTTACTTTTTATACTCATATTTTATCAAAACAACTCTCAAAATAATTAAGTTACATATTAGTTGAAACAAAGATTATTTTTACATACAAATGCAATCTTGTAAATATTATTTTTCGATAAATTACTTTGTGTACCTGATATAAATAGACATAAAATATTATAATGAAAAGTTATGTATTGTTGTCGTGTGCCAGCCAGGCTGGCAACATGGGGTGCGCTGCTCCGCTTTTCCAACTGAACCATATTTTTTGGTGTGGAGTCCGACTTCCTCAGTACACACATGCTATAGGGACCCGTTTATAGGGTAGGCAACCATTCACTCCACATTTATACAAGGAAAGGACAAAGATAGGATAGATAGAGAGAGAAAGTATATCCATACCCGAACCGGGATTCGTACCCAGGACCTCCCTATCCGCAGTCAGACACGCTGACCACCAGACAAGTTGGGCGACTATGAAAAGTTATGTAAGTGATAAGTATTTAACTTTGATTATGAAAACTTTCTTTACGTTAAATGCATGAAAACTGACTGGAACTGGATGATTTTTCTGCATCCTCCTGATTTTGGATAGGTAAACGTAGAGCTATGCCATCCTTTGTAGACTGTTTGGAATCTATACCACCTGTTGAATAATTACTTAAAATTATATTCCATACATTTCGCTTGAAATCGATAATGACGGAATCTGTTTTCAATAAATCACGAAGAAACAAATTTGGAACTTGCTGGCGAAAACGTGTAAATCGCGGGTAAATCTTTACTCCAACTAGTTTTGGCACTGTTCCTATCTCGCCAAGGCTCTGTAACGTTGAGTGTTTGTTAAGTCGCTGACCCGCGCATATATATGATATTCCTCCTATTAAGCACTGAAAAAAGGGCGGAAGTGACGGAAACTTGTAGTGGGGCACCCCGTGGTTATGCCATGCTTTCACCCAAAATGGTGGGTTTTCCTAATTTAGAAGCAGGGGGCAAGCAGAACATCCTAGATTTGGCCTGCCACATTCAGAAGTAACAACTAATCATAAAATGTGAATTTTTGTGTTGTAAAAAGTCTAGAAGTAAACACCGAAAGAATCAGGTTATCACTGGAAATGAGATTTCAGTTTCTAACCCCTTGTTTATTGAAAATCTGTAAAGCAATAATGAAGGCTGGATTCCCATGTTTTCCCGGAAACACAACATGTCTGTGATGGTATTCAGGATACGGTTGGAATATGGATTGAGATTCCTCGATATCTATGGCTTTTTACAGGTCAATTTTGAATTAACCGACTACGGCAACATCGTAATCAGAGTTTACGATTACAAGCTTGATGCACAAATCACCATACATTGATGATTATAAATCCGGAAGTGAGATTGATGCTTAAATAATTGATTTGTATTCTCGTTCAGGCGCTCCGGGGCTGAGTGGTCAAAGTATCACTCCGCTAATCGCTTGAGAGCGTAGGAGTGTGGGTTCGATTCCCACTATGGCCCTGGGTGTTTTCTTCGTAATTCTTCTGTGGTTGTACATCTGTTATTGTGCTATTTGTCCTATTATCGACGAAGACTTACAAGTGGATCTCAAGAATCAATCATACAAGTCTGAAAATATATGTAATAAAAAATATTCTCGTTCTGCTTAGACTTAAATCGATGATTTCCAAATGCATCCTAACATTTGCCATCTTTAATCCAGTCTAGGGATAACTGTCCATTCGCAGTGATTTTAATTTTGAGAAATTACTCGATTTTGTTGCCGCCTAACTTGTCTAGTGGTCAGCGTACCTGACTCCAGACAAGGAGATCCTGGGCTCGAATCCCGGTTTGGGCATGGATGTACTTCTCTCTCTCTCTATCTTTCTTTGTCCTTTCCTTGTATGAGTGAGTTGTGAATGGTTGCCTACCCTATAAACGGGTCCCTATGGCATGTGTGTACTAAGGAAGTCAGACTCCACACCAAATATGGTTCAGTTGTAAAAGTGGAGCAGCGCACTCTCATGTTGCCAGCCTAGCTGGCACACGACAACAACAACAACTCGATTTTGTTAAATAAGACTTTCATAACGAATGAACAATACATAAAACACCCCAAAATATGCTCGCAATAAACACGAGTCATTTGGCTTGGTGTTGCTCCTAACTATATGAGTACCTGCAGTCAGATTGACTATGGAAAAAAGTGTTCAATTTGCTTGTATCTTCATATATAATTACCATTAATTGGTATTCATAAAATTATGTATTATAATCGAATGATACATACACTTATACATTATATCATATTGAATACTATTTGTCGTTGATTTTGCTTATGACACTTGGACAAGCCAAGCTCGCTTTGCCGTCGGCTATGCGAATTTAAGTCTGAAGGGTGCGTCTTTCGTTTCACGAGTACCACGAAGGTGAAAGTAAGACTTAACTAATATTCCTCCGATAGATGGCCCCCCATGAAAATTCACTTCCTTAATTTTGATATTGATATAGAGGGGGAGGAAATTTTCTCCAGACCATTACACCCATGGTAACTGCTCAACGACTGACCATAGGACTTTCAATTTCATACATTTAACGATCACGTATATCGCTTTGTACTTTGGGGGGGGTCTTTGACGAAATTGGATTCCCCTTTTAACGGATTCCCCGGTTCCAGACGGAAGGTAGATGCCCTAACAACTAGACTACCATGGCCCATTTCAGCATACTAAATTCCCTTTATTCATTTTATAGTGTGCCACATTTTAATTAATTGTATGCTGTACATCGTCTTAATTGTTATATATATATATATATATATATATATATATATATATATATATATATATATATATATATATATATATATATATATATATATATATATATATATATATATATATATATATATATATATATATATATATATATATATATATATATATATATATATATATATATATAGAATGGATTATTTCATTGCAATAATTTGGGTTGTGTATGCTAATTAAATAGCTATAAAAATGCAAAATTTTTACTTACATAAATATTTTTATAATCAATTAAAGTATATGTGTATTGATGTGTATATGTATGCATTTGTGTGACTGTATATGAATAAAATTTAATTTTTTGTGTGGAGAAAGTACGAAATAAGAAACTAAGCATACATATTATTCATTTCTTCAAAGTTTCGAGCAAAGTTTACAAGTTTTACATTCAGTTGAAACGCCTTTTATTATTTTAAGCATTTCTGACTTATTATATATTCCTTAACTTTCTTCAGTTCAGCTTGCAACCTTATCTTTATTTTATGGAAAATGTTTCCCAGAGTTTCAGACTAAAAAAAATGTAATTTTAAAATATACAAAATAAACTTCCGTGCATACTTCTCGGAATCTAAATGTTTAGATTTGGCATCATTTATTTAAGTTAAACATGTTAAATATATGAGCAAAATCTCAAATATTTTTTGTTTTGTGAACATCATTATATGAGTTATATACGTTTTCTATATTTTATAGAGAGATTTCATTATAACTGTATAATTATGAAATACGTTTATTTTACTGAATATATCATTTGGAATTCATTCACACAGTGGAACACATACTCCATTTTTTTCTTTATTTATTAATATCATTTTACAGAAATACATATATATTTCTTTGGAATAAGTTACTTTAGAAGAAATTAATTCATACAGTTTTTCCTTAAATGAATTAAACTCATTTTTCTACGAAATAAAAAATAGAATTAATATTCTGATTTTTGATTTCTTTTATATTTATTTAACTGTTCGCTATCACAGATAAAATAGTGACTAAATTGATAATTTTTCTCAAAAATAATAAATTTCATGCTTTAAGGGGGGCTGCTCAAGATCTGGAAGAGTAAAAGCTCATCACTATGCACATAAATTCTTTGATTAGAATAAGGAAACAGGAGGTAAAACAAATCTAGTTTCAAACCAGTGTCCAAATTACAGATAAATGCGTTGTTATATTTAATCCAAATTTATTAATCATATTTGTACATTTGATAATTTAGTATTTGGTCCACCGATGGCTGAGAGGTTAGCGCTCCTGACTCCTGAGCTGTGGGTAACGGATTCGAATCCCGCTTCGGGCATGGATGTTACTTTCTTTCTCTGTTCTCTCTGTGTTTCTCTGTCCTTTCTTCTGTGATAATGTATGAATGTGGCCCACCCTATAAACGGGTTTGTGGTGGTATGGCGCGGGTAACGCTTCTCGCCTCCGTGACTTGGTTCACAGGTGCCCGCTGGGTAACGACAAATGAGTAGCAGTTTCTGGCCTTGTTGTGGCATAGGGTTCGTCACCCAAGTGCACGCCGTTGGAAAAAAATAACAATTTAGTATTTAAGTATTTAAGGAGCTAAATTTTCCATTTCAAATTGTGACCTCATTCGTTGGCTACAATTTAAAAATACAAATATTATTTGATAACGTTTAAAAAACAAAAAACAATTTAACGAAAATGTAATTATTATATTATTAGTAAAATGTACATTTTTTTAAATTTCAGTTGATGCTTATTATATTTAAAATGTGAATTTTAAATTCAAAATGTTATATTTTCTCTCATTTTACTGCTACATATTCCAAATTATTGTAGGATTAAGGAAACTCTAAATAATTAAATCTATTTTAAAAAAATATAAAGGGAAGTGATTTTTCTCACTATGACACTCCCCTTTTAAAGTTTCAGACACCATAAAATCATTAGTCAATGTATTATTATCTGTTGATTTCGCTTGCTTTTAGAAACCTGTCAACATTTAGAGTATTCCCTCGGTATCTACGCTGTATCGCACGAATTATACGAAATTCACTTCGCTTTTTGAATATTCATTCACTGAATATAAAGTTGATGGTGTTAAGTGCTTAAAATTAACTCGTATTAATTTTGTCACGAGAAATTAGCATTTAAAAGCGTAATTGGAAATAGAGGTATTGTGCACTGGTCCATGCGGAGAGTCATTAGCATACCATCCTTTGTTAATTAAGACTTTTCAACAGTTGGATGCTCCAGTGAACTCTTTTCCTGACTTAGAAGCAGAATCAGAAAATTATAATTACTAAGTTTTCTTTTAAATATATAGAAAACTCAGAATTGTTTAATGAGAATTGATATGCTTAGTTTTCTTGCAAGGGGGAAATTTTGAACATCAAAAAGTGGATAATTTTTTCTCTTAATTTCTACAAGTTGAAACCGTTTTACTTTTCTTAGTTAAGTTGCTGTAAAACCGTATATATCTGCTTAACGAGCTTTAAGTGAAATTAAACAGATCTATTATTTATTTATTTATTTTATTACATTACATATATTCAGACTTGTATGCTTGATTCTTGAGATCCGCTTGTAAGTCTTCGTCGATAGTAGGACAAATAGCACAATGACAGATGTACAAACACAGAAGAATAACGAAGAAAACACCCAGGGCCATGGTGGGAATCGAACCCACACTCCTACGCTTTCAAGCGATTAGCGGTGATGCTTTAGACCACTCAGCCACGGAGCGCCCAACAGATCTAAATACATTGTAATATAGGTTAAAATGTGAATAGGTTGTTGCCATTATAGTAAATATAGTTATTAAATAAAGTAAAAAAATACCTCCCAATTTCTACATGATATTCTAATACCTTTATCAGTCAAAAGCATTATTCTACAACTTTCCATTACTATTTAATGAAGTTATTGTTCGTGGACAGAAGTTAAGTACAATTAAATGAACTTCAGTAATAGACTATGATACATTCTATGATATAGACGGATTCAGTACTTCATAGTTTTGAATTAAAATCAAAATAGTGAGATCAAAACTTGTGATTCCAAAATCATCCTGGTGTTGTTACTAATGACATTGGACAAGCCAAGCTCGCTATGCCTTGGTTATGCGAATATAAGTCAATTGGGAGTGTCTTTCGTATAATCAGAGCGCCATGAAGGTGAAAGTACGACTTTTTCTCTTCAAATCCTCCAATAGATGGCAGTACCAGAGGATCTGCTCCCTCAATTTTGGCATTGATCTGAAGGGGGAGTAAATTTCTCCAGACCATTGCACCCATGGTAACCGCTCAACGACCGATATCAAGGCTTTGGATTCCATAGAATTAAAGAGCACGTATATCGCATGTACTCGGTGGGTCTTTGTCGGCATTGGGAATCAAACCCCATCTTTCCAGATGGAAGGCCGATACCCTAACCACTAGGCTACCACGGCCCCCAAATCATCCTAATTACACTAACGTAGAGTTATTGTGGCACCAGCATGCTTCTCTGTACCTAGTCCTGAACTTGTGGCTCTATGAATTAGATAAAATCAGCCGTGTGGAGTCTTCGTGATCTTAAAGCAGGAACCAAACAGAAGACCTCCAATACTTGTCCTGCCAACCCATATGATATCATTTCACTTGGAGTACATTGTCACCACGGCCAGTTTTTAATGTGCTTCTACCAACTTCCGCGAACACGACGAATCTTCTGTTAAGTATGGATTCGAACTCACTATCTTCCGATAATGAGAACAACGCCTTATCCAACCAGGCCACCGCGGTTTTAAGTAACGCATATATATATATATATATATACATATACAAAAATTTATATATATATATATATATATATATATATATATATATATATATATATATATATATATATATATATATATATATATACATGGTGTCCCGAAACAACCGCCTAAACTCTGCACAGCTAGATTGTCGTTCGGAGTACATAATAACTGCCCAAAGAAGCGTTCCTGCCAAAGAACCATAGTTTACGAGACAAATACGAAAATCAAAGGATGACGTCACTGCCAGTGCAAGAAACAAACTGTTTATTGGACATATCAACAACATTATTTTCATATCTTTCCAGACGTTCATTTTTAAAACGTTCGCATCATTAATGCGCGCGCTATGGAATGACCATCTTGCAGCTACCTGTAGTCTTCGTTTGATAGTCATGTATTCCGTTCATGAGTACTGCGACATGTACTTGATGTACGGCCGATGTACTAGTAAATACCTTATAAACTCCTAGGGAGTATGCCAGTCGATATCCGCTGTATATACTGCTGTTGATATGTTCAATAAAGTGTTTTTTCTGGCACCGGAAATGACGTCCTACTTTGTTTTTCGCATTTTTTCCCGTAAACTATGGATCTTACCGGAACGCTTCTTTGGGCAGTTTTTATGTACTCCCATAGATGAATCTAGACGTGCAGAGATTATGCGATCGTTTTGGGATACACTGTATATATATATATATATATATATATATATATATATATATATATATATATATATATATATATATATATATATATATATATTTATATATATATATATATATATATATATATATATATATATATATATATATATATATATATATATATATATATATATATATATATATATATAACGGAGAGTAATAAAAAGAAACTGTTAATTTAATCGCATATAGTTTATCAATAAGATTATATTTAACTGTATCTAGATCAAAACACCAGCATCCTGTTCATTAAATTACTATGTGTACCAATAAATGCTTTATCTTCTAGGACTTGGTATATATACTTAACCATACAACAACAATTAATTAAATGGCTAATAGATTGAGATACGGTTATAATAAAATGTTGATATTTGGTTCCTATTTCAAATCCCCACATCAAAGTATTGGGCACACAACACATGCAATTTTCAATATTTAGCACAATATATAGCACTTTTACTTGCCACAACATGAAACTTAATATCTTGACAATGATTTCATGATGCATCTAAGTTTTACGTCATTTACTTTATTATTATTATATATCTTTTATCACACATATAATTTTGTGCACTATTTATAAATTATTTATACAAATTTTTTGCTTATTTAAATCAAAATTAGAATGAGATGTTAATGATGAATTAAATTCTTTCCTTTAGAAAATTCTACATTTTAAGCAAACAGCATTTTTGTTTACACTAAAAATGTTGATTCGTTATTAAAATTCAATAAATTTATTTAAATTCAAACGTATTATTTAAATTAATATGACAGTAATAAATCTGTATATTACAGATGTATAGATTATTAAAAATATTGTTTTTAACTCTTTTTCCTTTAAAAGCAAAATTAATTTATTGCGAATAATTTAATGTTAATATATACATATGCTAAAGGCGATTGAGTCTTTCCTTCTAAAAATATTTATTTTGTAAAATAATCGAAAATAAAGTTGTTAATAATTAATGCACAATTCATTATTCTAATTGAAGTATTCAATAAGATTAGTTAAAAATATACTCTAAAAGTATCTAAATTACTTAATATTATACATATAATATATATTTTTCATTTTACTCAAGCTTTTATGAATTTACGTCAAAATAACTAGTTTCAGTGATTTTTCTTAGAAAATAGCTACATGTTAAATTACACTTCTATTATTATATTCTTTTTTAGTAGATGATTAAATAAAGAAATGAATTAAAATTTTAAAATTAATGAATTAGTCTTTATCTTCGAAGAATAGCTAAATATGAGGTTACATGTCTTGTATCAGCTATTTTATTTCTGTAGATGAATTAAATAACTCAAATAAAGAAGTAGTTTAAAATAAATTTTCAAAAATAGATTAAAATTAATTTTTTTATCGGACAGTATCTACATTTGAAATCACAAGTTTTGATTTAATTAGTAGATGATTAAAATTATAACTCAAACATAAAAGAGTGGATTAAACTAAAATTTAATGGGTTAAAACAGTAGATTTGTTGTTGTCGTGTGCCAGCCAGGGTGGCAATATGGGGTAGGCTGCTCTACTTTTCCAACTGAACCATATTTTGGTGTGGAGTCCAACTTCCTCAGTACACACATGCCATAGGGACCCGTTTATAGGGTAGGCAACCATTCACTCCACATTCATACAAGGAAAGGACAAAGACAGGATAGATAGAGAGAGAAAGTACGGCCATGCCCGAACCGAGATTCGAACCCAGGACCTCCCTATCCGCAGTTAGACACGCCGACCACTAGACAAGTTGGGTGGCAAAAAAACAGTAGAGTAATAGATCAAAATAAAATTTATTGGATAATATCAATTATAATTGATTATATAGTGAAACATAGAAATAAGTATAAAATTGACCAATCTAAAGAATTCCAATCTAATGAATTATATAATAACAGTAACTTAAGCACATGTTTTTCATGTGCTTAAGTAACTGGTATTATATAAATCAATATTCATAAGCATTAAACCTTTTTGTTTATACAAAAATGTGAACAAATTCATAATTTTAAAATATTTCCAATGAGTTTTGTCTCATATTTTAATCGATTTCAGAAATACTGACTTTGATAAATCAATTAAGTCAATATTTTAAAATATTTTAGCGCATTGTACTAAAGTTTCTAAAACTAGCACACATCAACTTTCAATTTATGAAATAAAACTGGTGAAATAATTAAAATTAGGAGAAATTTAATAATCATTACATATAGTATTTAATTTTCCTACAACATAGGGGCGTTTGCTGACTGAAATAGCACTAAATATTAATTGACAGATTTTATTGGATATAGAGTGTGCATTTTGATTCACACGAAAGCCATTTAACGATTGTACTCGTTGAATTCAGATTTATAATAATATTCGCATTAAACTACATGAATAGTTAAATTGCATTAACTATTAATAAAGGATTCACATTGAAATGAAGTTTTAAACCGAAACTCTGCAGATTTAAGTACTTAGATTATTCCGTTTCATAAATTTAGCAGCATTATTTTAATTCCCATAACGTATTTGAACTACCAAAAGATATTCGGTATTTGAGATTACAGCTGGCGTATGGAATGGATATGTATTGTAAAATATTTGTTGAAACTATTTCAAAACTTCAAACACTTTTCTGAAACATTTAGCATTAATGCTAAAGAATTATTTATGATTATATTTGTATATTAGAGTATTTAAGAGAATTAAAATATTTTTAATGTCAAAAATGTGTTCTATTTAATGCACTTCTCATACTCCTGAAAATAAGGATAACAATTTAATAAAAAAATTCACTATTAATTATTAAAGTGTTTTCTTAAATTAAAATATATTAATGTACTTGTATACAAAACAAAAAATACACCATTTCTAGTTTGGTGTTCAAATTTAATACAAACAACATTTATCTATTTAGACCTATATTAGCGTTAGCTAATAATATTAGTTTAATTTAGTGATATGCATTTAACTAGAGATCTGTAATATTGCAGTTGAATAATGTTGTCCAGTGTTATTGAATATCATTTACAATAATATAATTTGCTTTCGATATATTTTGCAATTATTATGGATGGGGTTACATGATTTCCTGAATCCTCAAATATTATGATTCAAAAGATTCAGGATTGAAAAACTGGAATCTTAATGAAATTATCTTTATATAATCATAAAAATACTAAAAAAATTGTTAAGAGGAAATAAATTTATTTTTGCTATAATATATTTAAGGAAATTTTATTTAATTTCCTTCCTACATTTAGTAATAATGAATAAAAGGAATTCGGTAATTTGCATGGGCAATTTGACTTATTAAAAAACAAGTCAAAACCCATTCTTTTACTTAATTATACAACTCTTTTTTTCCGTAATTGTTTAAAAAAAAGCCCTATATTTTTTACTTAATTCTTTCAAAATATAGTAATATGAAATAATTTGAAAAATAGATATCAGAAAAAGACATTAATTTGTTTTCGAAACCATTTCTGTCATGAAAACAAAACGCAAAATAAGATGGATTAAAGCGACAATTGTTGTTATTTTTGATAATTTAAGAGATTCAAAGCTAAAATTTATATATATATATATATATATATATATATATATATATATATATATATATATATATATATATATATATATATATATATATATATATATATATATATATATTAATATATATATTAATATATATATTAATATTAGGTTTGAATATTCTTCTTTTAATCTTAAGTTTATTTATATTCAAAGTAGGATAAAGGATTTAAAACTAGGGTAAAAGATAGTATATTTTGCCGTTATGTAATAAGGATAAATAATTTTTTTAATATAACTTGATATCCTTATTAACCCTTTCAAGTGAATAAACCAGAAGAATATTTTTTGGGTATA
Source organism: Latrodectus hesperus (assembly GCA_037975125.1). Taxonomy (NCBI): domain Eukaryota; kingdom Metazoa; phylum Arthropoda; class Arachnida; order Araneae; family Theridiidae; genus Latrodectus; species Latrodectus hesperus. The sequence continues at coordinate 728,185 of JAJQOW010000022.1, forward strand.
ATGCTGATCATGATCATATTCGTGAGAAAAACATAATATCAAATACTATTAATTCTATAAAAATATAAATCTTTTGTAGAATGAATAATGATTGATATTTTCCTGTTCTTTTAAAAATTACTTTTAATGTAAAATGATAAGGAATAAAACGCATTTATCATTTTACAAACTTCTTTCATCGGTGTTAAAAATACATGAAACTCAAAACTGCATTCGTACATACATAATGTGTGCAATTTAACATGGCTTATAATTATATGATATGGAAATATACTTTATATTACCTTTGATAAAATCATCTTACTAATAACAGTGCTTATGTAATGTATTATTGCTCAGTCTCAAGTTCTACTATCATCATATTGTATTTCTCTGTCTATATATACAGGGTGATCTTTTTTAAAGTGACAGTGTTGGAGCGTCCTGTAGCGCGATCTAATAGACGAAATGACACCAAGCTTGGTATTTAGACTAATCAAGACATGGGAAAAAAAATTCCGTAAAAAAAGTTTAATTTCAAAAGTCATCGCTAGGGCATTTTGTGGCGCAGCTGTAGTTTACAATAACGAGAATTAGCATAAAACACAGTTATCAAAGCAAAATTCAAATGTTGTGCGATTGACAGTGCCAGTAATAGGAGCTATAAAAGCAAGTAGTAGACAGCCCAGACAAATAATCTCAGCTGAAGTAAACGAGCTCCAGTGGCCATGCCTCTCACGTTACCGGAACGTGCGTTTATGTTGGTGGAGTATCAAATTTGTCTATTCTAAAGGACAGCATAACAAAGACAGTGCAGAATATTCCTTGTGACATGTTATGTTCGGCTGTGGGGTACGCTGTACGCAGAATGCACGGTGTTATTTCTGAGAACGGAGCTCACATGGTTTGTGGTCTAATTCCTCACCGGGGAAGTTAATGTAATAAATTAACATTAATAATTTAATTGTACAATTGTATGGGTCAGTATTTTTTTCTCACATTTTATACATTGTAAAGCGCCACAAAATAACCTAGCGGTGATTTTTTGAACTAATATATTTTTCACGGAATCCTTTTTCCCGTGTCTTGATTAGTCTGAATATCAAGTTTGGTGCCATTCCGGAAATTAGAACACGCTACAGGTCGCTCCAAACACTGTCACTTTAAAAAAGATCACCCTGTATATCTAATATCAGCTGACATAGGATTTGAATAAACCAGTTTTTCCAAACATAATCTGGTTTCGAAAGTGATGTGTTCCATATTTTATCTGGATTCAAGTAGAACTTATAACCATCATAAGCTTATTTGAATCTATTATCTCTCCATTGATTTGAAATAAAGAAAATAGGAACTTCATCTCTAAGTTGAATTTAAAATGTACACAATGCTTAGCATCGTTTTTCGTTTTTTTTACAGCAAAAGCATGCTGCTGAAAACAAAAAAGCTTAATGCTAAGGATCAAATGATTATTTTATGATTTCAGATGTATGAATTTAAAAAATTTTAAAAAGTACCATTTGTAATGAGAAATCCCAAATTATACTTGAGAAAATATTTATAAATTTGTATGACGGATTTATACATTTATAAAACAAAAAGAAAAAAATTAAGTTTAGGTAATTTATTTCATATATACACTATAAAAAAATAATTTACTTCAAACCAATTGTAAGATTATTTTTCTTTTCTCACACATGAATAAACATTATGGAGATTATATTGATTTTTCCCATAGATTACTAAATTCAAATTAGTATTAAACATATGCAAATTTTTATGAAATTATAAATTGTGACGAGCTGTATTGTCTTTTTAATGTTTTAATGTACACTCAAATATATCTAGACATTAAATTTGCTCTAACAATTAATGGACGCACACTCATAAAATACTGATGTACAAATACTCAATTTTATTTAATGCATTATTCATGATATATTGATTTAATAAAAATCAATAATTTATGTTTTTTTCTCTCAAAATATGTGGGCTTTGAAATAAGATTTATAGATTATAAGTACACAATTTTATTCAAAATAAAAATTGCTTAAATATGTCAGCAGAATTTATATCTTAAACCTAATAGTGGCTTCTTTATTCTTATAACAAATCACCTTGGTAAAAAATGAAATTTTATTACAAAAATGTCTAATAGTTGATTTTTTAAGTAAAATAAAAAATTATTCCAATAAATATTATGTAATTTGCATTATAATATATTGATCAAATAAATACTCACATAAATTGGCTTAAAACTAATAAAATTAATTGAATTTTAATCAGATTTATAATTGTTGGAAGATTTCCAAAAATTTAGTAATGTTAAATATTAGCTGTTATATTCATTAATTTTGGAAGAAACAGTTTTGTAGAGTATTCTATATTAATTGAGTTAAATTATAACATATTTTTATTTAATTCATATTTCGTATTAATTGCATAAAAAATGCATGATATTTACAATTAAAATAATTCATGTTCGAAATATAGAATTTCATATTTATTTTTTATTTTTCTAGGTAAGAATACTCAAATGTGTCTCCTTTTGGAAGTAAATAAATCAAGCATTTTGCTGAAAGAGAATAGGTAGAGTAAACCAAATTTCTTTCCAATTTTCATTTAATTAACATTAAAAAGATTCAAAAATGATATTTTCTATTCTTTCTGTATAGATTGCTAAAATTTTATGAACCCAAATATTTGCTGATTGTTGCCATTTTAGTCTTTTTTATTGGCTCTCTTTCATTTTTGGTGATTATTTGGCGATTTTTTGGTGATAATTGTCATCGATTTTAAATTTTTTTCTTTCTTTTAAGTACTGTGCAATTAAGGAAGTAAGAATATAAAGTCCCTAACTCTGTATTTCATTTATATAAGAAACTCATTAATAAACATCTACCAATTTTTCTTAACCAAACTTATATTTTTCACTTCTTGTCTACGTTAATCGATTAAACCAATGTCTTCTCTACCATTTGCTGTTAAATCCATTTAAATTCTTCAAAAATGCAGAAATATTTGCAATATAAGATTTTGATTTGCTGAATCTATTTTCTTAAATTGAAAAAAAATTCCTTCAGTTTTTTTTCACTCTGTATTCATTATATCTAGCTAAGTGTAATTCAAATTCTAGAATTTTTAAATTCATCAGAAATTTTCAAGTGTGTTTCGTTACACGCAATATATTTAAATGTAATTTCTATCTAATGTGCTAAGTAATATAAATAAATAGTTTATGATCGAAAAGCTTTATTAATGGTGTGTGAATTTTTATTACTATTAATAGTATTTGAAATAGTTTTACTTGAATAAAATATTCAGTAACAAACTATAAATATGTGTTTAAATGTATTTATATAACATTTCTTAAAAATCGTTTTTTCGGTTTAATAACCCAATATAATCTTATAATATACTTATAATTTAAATCATTCTTGATTTAATTTGAATATTCTTATTCTTTATTTTAAAATTTGCAATCATTCAAATATATAATCTCTGAAAAATCCTATACAGGATTTTTCAGTCATTCTAATGACTCATTTATTTTGATTGCTTATAATAGTTTTGATCTTTTGATAATTTTGATCATTGAGAACGAGATTGTAAATGTTTGTCATATTTTTTATAATTAGATGCAAAATATGACAAGCATTTATGTAAAGACATACAATTATAAGACAAACATTGTATTCTGTTCCATTTTAATAATTTCCACACTGATTCAATAAAAAGCTTATGTAATCAGTAGTTATAAAAAATTTATTAGTGTTTGCAAAGTATTAAATGTAAATAATTAAGTTGAAAATATAGAATGAACGAAAGCACACAATGTTTCAAACGAAATCATGCAATATATATACATAGTGCATTTTTATTTAAAAAATATTAAGTCTTGTTATAAAACTATTTCATTATAGAATTGAATTCTTATAAATATTCATTTGTATTTTTAAAAAATGATTATTTGAATGAATTATGTTAAGTAATCAAAAATACCTTACTTATAATTATCTAGCCATTTACAATAATTGAAACATTCTCATAATAAGACAATTTCAATATGTTTTTAAAAATTTCAAATTTATTTTAAATATATTTTGTCTGATTGGAATACACATAAAATGTGCCTAAGGATTTAGCCTAACTAAATTAAAAATGCTGTTCGAACTAAAATGTTTAAGGATTGACATTTTTAGCAAAATACTTGATATTAAATTTATATAAAAATTCAATGATGACATTTTATCTCTTAAAATTAAAAAAATAATGCAATCAACATTTAATTAATAAACAGAAGAGACATTGAAAAAAACATTAATTTGATCTCATTGTTATTTAGCATCAAATTCTGCGAATATTGGAAAAAAATATTAAAAGTTTATTTGAAATAATTCAGTTACAAAGACTGAAAAATCTTGGTATTTCTTAAAATAATTAAATTTGTTCTTTTCTTTTAATATAATTTAAGAAAACTTCTAAAAACTCACCAGGGAAAATTGTGAAATTAATTAAACAAAAAATAAAAAATATCGTGTAATCAAGTTTATCATTTTTAAGAGAAACAATTTAATTGTAAAATTTTATTCAAATGTAGAGACGTTGAAAAAGTCAAATGTATCAAATTTCAAAATTTAATTTAAAAAAATATGAGCGCTATTTATATGTCTTTAGATAGTATAGTTAAAATATTAGCAATTATGATATTCAAAGAGAATAACTATACATATTTATTATAAACTACAAACATTTTAATAAATTTCATTTTTATGTAAAAAAGTTATTAAAATAAATAATCTAAATTATTAATACTAAGTTCATTATTAATTTTTTTCATTCTCAAAGTTATATAATTTAAATTAATTTTGTATATATTAAAACTTTTAAAATTAAAAAAATGGAAATTAACGCAACATATATAAGTGATTACATTTTTGTTCTTATAAAAAGCTCGTTTTCAGCAAATAGGTTTTTTAGTATACATAAATAAAATTTTTATACTATGTATTCATCGAGTTTACATCCGGTATTAAAATGGGAATGTATATATAATCAAGAAATTTGTATAAGTATAATGACCACCTGAACCATACATTTTAGGAATTTTAATTATAAAGTTTTTTTTTCCAGTTTCAACTATAATGAACGTAGATTTCTGACCACTATAATGTTTCTTATATTATGATGTAATCTTTCCGGAACTCTACTAAATCCAATAATTTAAGTTTGTGGTTCATTTTCCTCTTTAAAATTGTCAATTATAGGTAACTTCTGGAGGTTAAAAAATAGCATATCCTTCCACATCTTCACATTGTAATTATTTTTAAAAAATAATGATGTATACTATTTTCTTCAGTGTTCGAAAAAGCAATGTTGTTTTTCTTTCTGCTGCGAATGTGTTTTCTGTTTTTCCAGTATGTCTTCGATCGGTAAAGTACTAGAATATGGATAAAAAAATTCAGAATTTAAAATTTAATAAATTCAGAGCTAAAAAGAAAACTGAAAACGATTTTAAAGTATTTTACGTTTAATTTAACTTCATTTTTTTGGCGGATCTATAAGTGAGACCTCATTTTGTGGTAATCACATTTTGGACAAAACTATGAAAATATTATAAATACAGTAAATATCTTTCATTTCTTCATATCTTAATTTTCACCCAGAAAGCTAGGCATTCTTTTTCCTCTGAAAGCCACTGCCCACTGATGCTTGTATGCTAAAATGGGAAAAAAAACTGTTTTAATCAATTTGAAGAAAAAATATAGTTTTTCATCAATTTAAATAACAAAGAAGAATTTTACTTTCTAATTGAAAAAAGTGACTACCAAATACTTTCAATATTACTAAAATCATTCACTTTTTTAAATTTAGTTTTAGAATTGATTTTCCGTTTTCCTTTAACATTATTTGTTTTTCTTCAGTAATGATATAATTCTCCACCTATTTTGTAATCAATTTTTCTGCGTTTTATTTTGCTTTGCTTTTTTTAATATTCTCAATTTCTTGTTTTAACTTAGTAAAATAAATTAATAACATTTTTAATGCCCTTTATAAGAATTTCTTATAAAACATAATAAAAATTTTCACATAGCTATAATTTATAATTATAAAATGTTTCAATTCACATTTGACTTCGTGATAATTTAAGGGAAGAAAACCTAATTTTGGTTTGTTTTGTACTTTTACTGAATAATATTTTTTTTTCAATGGTGGGCACACTTGGGTGACCAACCCTATGACACAACAAAGTCAGAAACTGCTACTCATTTATCGTTACCCAGCGGGCACCTGTGAGCCAAGTCACGAAGGCGAGTAGCGTTACACACGCCATACCACCACAAATCCGTTTATAGAGCGGGCCACATTCATACAACATCACAGAAGAAAGGACAGAGAGAACAGAGAAGGAAAGAAACGTCCATGCCCGAACCAGGATTCGAACCCGGGACCAACAGCTCAGGAGTCAGGAACGCTAACCACTCAGCCATCGGTCGGCTTACAGAATAATATCATTTTCTACAAATCTGCCAATGAATTCGATGAACATTTTGCGGTTACATTTCAAAAAAAAATTACTCCTTTATATAATGGTTCCTAATTTAGAAATAAAGAAATGTGTGGCAATCTTTATATTTGTCATTAAATTTTAAGGTTAAATCATTAAAACCTAATTGAAGAGTCATATAATAACTTAAATTTAATTGATAGTTGATTATAAGCGTCTATATCATCAAAATATTTGTATTATTTAAGTTTGGTGTTTTATAGGAATTTGTAATTGTATTATTTAAGTTTGGTGTTTTATAGGAATTTGTAAATCACATAATATACCCAAAGTTGATAGAAAAACATATTTTACTCGAGAGACGTACGTATCTGAGCCAGCCTAAGAGCATAAAACCTAATTGAAGAGTCATATAACTTACGACATTAAAAAAGACAGATTTTTTCCCTTCCTTTTTAGTATCCTCATAAAATATTCCCATATTCATCACCCCAAAAGGGAAAATGTTTACGAGTTTGAAAAATATGCTAACTAGACATGGTTTTTAAAGAGCGCTCTCAAATATGCAAGCTCATCAAATTTGCGTATACATATGAATAAAACCACGCAAAAAAAGGAAGATTTTTTGCTGTCGTAAAAAGCGTCGCGTTGAATAATATATTCAACGCTTAACATGCTCGAATATGTTTTTCTCTGATTATATGATTTGAGAGTTTGGCAACATATTGGAGTTATTCTTCTCTGAAGGGTTTTTGTTTCATCTGCGACAAAGTCGTAAGACTTGGCTGGAGTTGGTGTGTTTCTATGGCGAGACGGAAAATGTGACGTAGCTTCTTTTATCGTTAGCAACTTTAATTTATGATACAGAGATGAGTATTTTCCGTTGTAAAATATGTTAAATCCTTCAATTTCATTGCAAACTTTTGAAAGTTGATTGTATATTTGCATGAGCAGTTTTTATTTTCGTACTATATAAATTTAGGAAATTCATAAAAGAACAAAAACAATTCCGTAGATTTTATTAGCAAAATTGGACGAATCAATGAATGTTATTTTCCATAAATTAATGTCAATGAAGAGTAACTCTTCTCTCTTTATTGATATACAATAATGAGTTGTATACACATATTCAAGTATGAAGCTTTGCATTTTTATCCACTTTTACTTACAATGATTTATTGTTATTACTGTACATATGCCAACCAACTTGTCTAGTGGTCTACTTGCCTGACTACGTAAGGAGATCCTGGGTTTGAATCCCAGTTCGGGCATAGATGTACTTTCTCTCTCTATCTATCCTGTCTTTGTCATTTCCTTGTATGAATGAGGTGCGAATGGTTGCCTATCCTATAAACGGGTTCCTATGGTATGTATGTACTGAAGAAGTCGGACTCTACACCAAATATGGTTCAGTTGGAAAAGTGGAGCAGCGCACCCCATATTGCCAGCCAAGCTGGCACACGGCGACAACAACAACTGTAGACATATGCCTAAAATTTTGGAAATTACAAATAAAATTATGATCAATAATTTTAGTGAATATTTGTTACTTTTGATATTCCTATTAGTAAAAAAAAACCAGACATACTAAACTAAAATTTTAAATATGTAAAAAGTTTTTTAAAAAGAAAAAATAAGAATTTAATACCTAATTTCTCAAAATCTCAGATTTGCCACGAAGCGCAAGGCATTGTTTAAAAAGGTTTTCCATCTATAATTGCAATTTTGCAAAACTAGCAAGCATGTATAATAAATGTTCTATTGCCATTTTCTGCCGCCCAACTTGTCTAGTGGTCAGCATGTCTGACTGCGGATAGGGAAGTTCTGGATTCGAATCCTGGTTCGGGCATGGATGTACTTTCTCTCTCTATATCATACTTTGTCCTTTCCTTGTATGAATGTGGAGTGAATGGTTGCCTACACTATAAACGGGTACCTATGGCATGTGTTTACTGAGGAAGTCGGACTCCACACCAAAATATGGTTCAGTTGGAAAAGTTGAGCAGCGCACCCAATATTGCCAGCCTGGCTGGCACGCGACAACAACACCATTATTGCCATTTTCTTATCAAATCATTTTCAGAAGAGTCATCTTTCTCTTATTATGTTGTATATTTTTTATTTATTGTCGCTATGCTAATGAGATTTTGAAATTAAGTTTGTTTTGATCCGTTCGTTTTCTATTTCTGTCCACCAAAACCACTAGAACAGCTTGCAATTTTAAACCCAAGCCAAGTGATGATAAAGACAAGTAATATAATGTACCCATATTCGAACTTCCACATTACATTAATAATACAAGACAAAGTCATTCGAAATTTTAAGATGAGTAGATATCTTGAGGATAACTCTGGCTTAGAGACATTCTGGTATCGAACGCACATTCTTTTATGCAGAAAAGAGAGACTTTCTTCAGGCTACCGCAGTATATTTATTAAAATTAAAAGAAAATTTTAATGAAAATATTTAAGCTTTAAGTTTTTGTATGTCGAACTTACATGTAATGTTTATATTTACACAAATATTTCACAGTAATGTTCCTATGACAACGCTACAAAGTGATGTTATATTTTGTAAAATAAAACAGATATACACAATGTTGTCCAAAACGTCTCGTAATAGTCCCATAAATAAAGAAAAAATTTAAATAGAAACTTTTATTGCATATTTGAAGTAATCTATGCTGAACTCAAAACATTTTTACATTGAATGCAGTATACGTTTGAGAATTTTTGGAAATAACTCAAAAAAGGAATCGCTTGAGTAAAAATGAATACCATTAGAAATATTGCCTTTTACATCAATTTCAACTTGAGGAGTAGGCAATAATAAAAGAAAGTTAATTGTGAGCAATTATTAAAATGGTTGTTGTTGCTTATGACACTTGAACAAGCCAAGCTCGCTATGCTTTTGGCAGCGAATTAAGTCAATAGAGAGCGTCTTCCAGTTTCAATAAGAGCACCACGAAGGTGAAAGTATGACTTTGCTCTTTTTAAGGTGCCTCGTCATTTTGAACCACGGTCAGGTGACGAGGCTAAACCTGAGCTGGCAACCCTACTCTCCACATCCACGCCACACCAACGGAAGGACTTTGGACGTCACAGATTAACGTGGACACGTCCCCAACCCACGGAGCTCCAGCAACCCAGTGAAGGAGAGTACACCGTGGTCACCCTCCCAACCACTGCCCGCGGCAAATGATGCTTCACTTTACTGAGCTTACGGGAAGCGGCGTGAAGCTACTGAGCCACTGGAACTTAAAAATTAAATTTTGGTAATAATAACTCATATTAAAATGGTTTACAGTTGGTACAGTTGGTAATCAGTTTTGAAATATTACTCTTTTTCCTAATTTTTTCTAATTTTTGTAACTTTTTCTTGGCAGGCTTGGGTTTATTTTTTTTTTCATAAGACTTACTTATTTAAACTCATAATTTTTAAAATTCTGATAAAAATGGAAAACAGTTGAACGTATGGTTACTCACACCAAACTCTCAGCTACAATTTGGTTATTTAACGGTCTCTATTTAACATCTATTTTTAACTAGCCAATTGAGGAGACATGATATATATATGCTAAACCTTGATACACACCAAGCGCCTATATTCTCGGTTCACTATTTACGATAAATAAGACATTTGGCAAAATTAAAAATATATATGCTTGAAATATATGATTTATATGACCATTCATACATTTAAATTCTTAAGCTAAAACCTAATCATTCGGTACACCATTTTCACACACAGAAATTGTTTTATTATTCTTGTACATCATGAATTCGTTAAAAGAAAAAATGTGAGCAGTCATCTTGCATGTAATGCTCTGGAGATAATTTTCTCCTTCTCTAGTCACAAATCAAAATTGAGGGACTGGTTCCTCTGGTAGTGCCATCTATCGGAAGAGTCTTAGAGCAAAAACGTACTTTAACATTCATGGTGATCAGGTTAAAGAAAAGATGCTTCTTTCTGACTTAATTTTGCATATCCATTGGCTAGCGGGCTTGGTTGACCAAGTGTCATAAATAAACAACATCAGAAGAGTAATTTATTAACTCATTTAATTAAATTTTCAGATTATAAAATAAACTATATAATTTGCTTTTTTTGTACCAGAAAAATGTTTGTTAAAAATATTTCCCTTTTTGAATTATTTATTCTTTTTTTTAATTGCAGAATGTTTTCAAATTTTTTAATAAATGAATTTGATATGTGTTGGTATATATACTTGATCACATTAACCATTAAAGTTATTATCTTATACAAATAAGACCAAAATAAGAGTTTTGGGATTTATTTCGAAAGAGAAAAAATATCTTTAACAATGGCTTGGCTAATTACATCTGAGTTTAAGACGAAAATATTATGAAATGCCAAAAGAAACTACTATTTTTTCTATGTGATATGACCATTAATGCATCGTCATAATTTTGCTGCAATATTTTTGCAGTCTTTTGATAGTTATTTTTCTAAACTTAAAGAACAAAAATGCATATTCTTCTATTGATAGATTTACACTATATGTAACATGATCGATTTAATTTGTACTAGAATAATCAGTACATGATCGATTTAATTTGTACTAGAATAATTAGTACATGATCGATTTAATTTGTACTAGAATAATCAATACATGATCAATTTAATCTGTACATGAATCATCATTACATGATCAATTTAATTTCTACATGAATCATCAATATATGATCAATTTAATCTGTACATGAATCATCAATACATGATTAATTTAATCTGTACATGAATCATCAATACATGATCAATTTAATCTGTACATGAATCATCAATACATAATCAATTTCATCTGTAGTGAAGTGACATGAATGTAATATTACATAACAAATGCCAATGTTGAAGTTTAATACATTAGAACATGATGTTTAGGATTGCTTTCTAATATTTGATATGCTTAAATCAAAGTACCATTCAGACATTCATTTATAAGCAGTTTGCCAGCCTTTATATTCAATTTTAATGTAAACAATAATTATGTAATCATTTTCTCATTAATTACCATTTAGTGATGTAGAAGAATATATTTCAACACAACAGCGCCATTAAACAGAAACAATACAAATTACAAATACTTCCTCTTCAAAAGCTAATTTATTATTTTTTCGATGAAATTCATTTCCTTCACCAAACAAAGTCAACTCAAACAAATTGCTATAATATTCAATGGAGTGGGTGTAATTTTGATGACAAGATATTATAAAACCTGTACAAGATATTGAAAATAATTAAAAGACATAAAGAACACCTTTTGTGCACAGCTGGAGGCTCACCTTCTCCACCAGAACCATCTCTCTCTAATTCCAGCATGGCTTAACTGTAACCACTTTGATCAGTGGAAGCCACACACCAAACCAATCACTGAAGCAATTTCGTTAATATACTTATGGTTCTCCCCCTTCGTGAGTTGTTTGCATTATTAGGTATCCGGGAAGTTAGAACAATAGATAACTGGGTGAAAGAACATGACTTGCCACACCCGGTTAAGACTCACCAGATGCTGCCAAAACAAAGTCAAAATAACAAAAAATATTCAGAAAGAGAAAAAGAAAACTTTCCCCTTCCCTTACGAGCAGAATTTTGTTCTTATAACTACTTACAGAGCTGGGTGTTGGTGATTTACTGAGAATGCAAATTGATTTTAATATAAAAAATGCGATCCCCAGATGGTTTTTCTTGTTAATTTCAGCAATTTAAATGCTTACTGGGAATAATATTTTACCGAAGTTTTGAGTCTGGGAAAGAAAGAGTCAAAAAGTTTCTGTAGTTATAAATTAATGTGCATACAGTAAAAATGTGTTTCCCTTTCGATGTAGTAGAAACGTTTTTGGAATTTTATTTTTATTAATTTCAAATGTTGGAGTGTAAAATGCCTCTGTTCTTACAAGCAAATAAAGATTTGATAAAAAATATTCTCTTGAAATATTAAGAAGTTTTATTTTCTAAAGTTTTGAAAGAAAAATATAAATCACAATGAAGTAATGGAATATTCTATTAATTATCTTTATACTATATTTTACAAAATAATTGAAATTTTTGTTTTATCAGTACATTTTTGTTTACTGTTGTATTCATTTTGCACAAATTAGTTACTTTTGTGTGTTTTGTTGTTGTTACTAATGATACTGTGACAAGCCAAGCTCGCTATGCCTTGGCTATGCGAATTTAAGTCAATAGGTAGCGTCTTTCGTTTAATCAGAGCACCATGAAGGTGAAAGTACGACTTTTGCTCTTCATATCATCCGATAGATGGCAGCACCAGAGGATCTACTCCCTCCATTTTGGCATTGATCTGAAGGAGGAGTAAATTTCTCCAGACCATTGCACCCATGGTAACTGCTCAACGACCGACCACAGGACTTTCGATTCCACAGATTTAACGAGCACGTATATCGCATGTACTCGGTGGGTCTTTAGCGGCATTGAGAATCGAACTCCACCCTTACGGATGGAAGGCTGAACCCTAACCACTAGGCTACCACGTCCCCGTGTGTGTTTTGTAAATAGATTCTTTAGTAACCTAGTAAAATTGCTTATTGCTGTTAATTCTTCTATTATTCAGTAATTCTCATGTAATTATGTTATTGAGGAACATATTTTTTTTACATAATTCCACTTTAATTTAAAATGGTTTGTTCAAAAATTTTGCTATGCAAAATTTAGAAAATCCGTTTAACTTCAGTTTAATTTCTGTGATTACAAAAACTTTCCTCATTATATCATCGACATATTAAGTAACATAGGCATTCATTTTTTCGATACTTTTCAAAAGCATAAAATATATATTTTATTTGTTTCATTTTTCTATAACAATGTATAAACAATAATTTAATCCTAAAGACATGATCAGTATTATTATTAAAATATAGATGCAATGACACTATTGGTTTTTCAGGCGTATTTATAATGAAATTTTTGAATAAGCGACTTCCATTAATTCTGTATATAATAATTTTCTATTATTTTTGAATGAATCTGAACGCATATCAAATCATTAATAATGTTATATTTTTAATATAAACACTGGTTTCAACTATTTATATTTTCTCCAGAATGTGAATTTCATCTTTAAAGTAGGTTTATGTTTGCGTTTTCTTCACACTATCTTAAGGATGCGGGTTTGAATTTTTAAAAATACCTTATATACTAATACAGGTAGTTAAATTCCTATATGATTGATAAGAATGTTATAAATAACTCTTTCCCCATTATCACATACAGATATAGTTATTTTGTCATTCATAAATGCATTTCTTTTTATTTATATCTCATTGTTAATTATTTTCCTTACAAACAATACTTATACATTCCTACATTCCTAGATATGAAAAACAAATGTGTCATCAATACTTAATTGTTAAATGTGAATTAATCATAAATAATAATAAAAAGAATGAAATAAAAAATGACTCAAATAATATTAAAAAATAAGTTCTAAATTTGATAAAATACAAAAATTTAAGAAAATATCAATGAAAGATATATACCATTTTACTTTTCAGAATTTCCGAAAATATATATTTCAAAAGCTCCCATTCTCCTTTTTTCAGAATAATCCAAGCGATTTTGTAATTCGATATAAATAGCTTTAAATGATATCGATATTCGAAGCTTAAAAGTTATCGATTTACATTGAGAGTATTTCTAAAAAAAGTTTTTTGAAGGAATATTCTTTAGAGTTAGAAGCCCCGTATGGAATTGAAAGTTTACTCTGAAACGTGTACGATAACGAAAAACAATTAAAAAGAGACTTTGTATCGGAAAAAGTAAAAGCGAAATATCACAATAAATGAAATTTTTTTTCGTTTGGTTTTTCAAAAAAAAATTCGTTTTCAATTTCGAATGTGTACTCTCGATCCCATGAGCAATATGTGTTGATATTACATTTATCCAATTCATTTTTAGCTTGTTGATTTAAAATTTTGCAGTATTACCATGTATTCCATAGGGAAAATAATAAATAAGCCGTTTTTCTAGTCTTTTAGAATTTAGAAAAGAAGTGTTTCAATAAAAACTTAAGTTATATTTGTCTTGTAAAATTTCAAAATTTTCTTCGATTAAAATATTGATGTATATAGTTTTTCCAATACCAATTATATATTTCAATGTATGTGTGTGGTATTACCCAATACAAAAAAATAATTGTGTTTTTAATTTAGTTTGTAGAAACGTGTTTTCTTCTTTCATAATATTGATAATATTTAAGTATATTTCTCTTTCATTACTTTCATAAATCTAAAAATATAGTTGATCAGATTTTAAGCCTGTAAACCATATATCCGAAATCAATATATATATATATATATATATATATATATATATATATATATATATATATATATATATATATATATATATATATATATATATATATATATATTAGGTTGGAGAATAAGTTCGTAGCGTTTTTATCAAAGACTTTTATTTAAACAAAAACAATAATTATATCATCAATAAGTTAATCAATTATATATTCACCGTTGCTGTTTACAACTTCTTCCCACTTTTTGACCCATTTGTTGATACTGTTCCGCCAAAAATGGCCTGGTCTGGTGTCAAAGAAGTTATTGAGCCAGTTTTTAAGGACCTCTTTGTTATCGAAGGTAACGCCCTTCATATGATTTGACAAGGAGGGGAAAAGATAGTAATCTGTCTGTGCAAGGTCCGGAGAATACGGTGGCTCCCATTCGAGCTGTTGGAGTGCGGTTGACGAATTGTGCAACATAGGGCCTGGCGTTGTCATGATGGAATATGGTTTGAGCATGTCGCGCGATCAGGTCTTTTCGGTCGAGTAGTCTCATTCACGCGGTGTAGCTGGGCAATGTAGAGCTCCTTGTTGACTGTGGCATTCTTTTCGAGTATTTCCCAGTGCACGAAGAGGTCCTTAAAAACTGGCTCAACAATTGCTTTGACACGAAACCAGGTGATTTTCGGTGGAACGGCATCAATCAAATGGTCGGGAGGTGGGAAGAGGTTGTAAACAGCAGTGGTCGTAGGTAGCTGCTTAGGAGTTTTTCTTAGGATACGTGAAAACTACTCACTACCAGTGAAAAATTTTACCAATTAGTAATTCACATTCTGTACATGGGTCGTAGTAGCTCTGTTGTTAGGGCATTTACCTTCCGTTCGGAAGGGTGAGGATCGATCCCCAATGCCTCCAAAGACCCACCTAGTACATGCGATGTACCTGTTCCTTAAAGCCATAGAATAGAAAGTTCTGTGGTTGTTCGTTGAGCAGTTACCTAGAGTGTAATGGTCTGGAAAAAGTTTCCTTCCTTTTAAAATTAATATCAAAATTAAGGGAGTGGATCCTCTGGTGGTGCCATCTATCGAGGAGTATAGGGAAAAGTCATACTATCGCCTTCACGATGCTCTGGTTAAAAAGAAAGACTCACCGTACTGACTGAAATTCGCATAGCCAAAGACATTGCGAGCTGGACTTGTCCAAATATCATAAGACACGCTCTGGGCATTAAAACTTTTTACAAAGGCCTTAGGACATTAGGCGGTCTACTTATCGTTATCCGATGACGGGTTCTGTTCCAGCCACCGTTGAGAAACGGGAAAAGAATTGGTTCTCCTTCCTTCTTTATGCACATCTGTCAGGATGCCTGCTTATGATTGTTTTTAGAATCTCTTTCTATAAGACACATGAATCAGAATCACTATCAATGAAAATTCTTTTCGGCTACTGAATTATTTTGGATGAATGTTACTTTATAATTACTGAAAGAATGTTATATTAACTAAATTAAAAATAGTTGGCACTCATTGAGAAATTTAGGCGGTAGGTAATAAAATGCATCTTAGCTGTCACAGGTCTTTGGGCTAGGCAGTTTCCTTCTCTGTGTCGCGAATTATTAATCAGCATTACTAATGGTTAGATAGAAAAATAGTTATCTCCTATAGTTCCATAGCGTCCTGTGTCAAATCGTTGATATTATGCAGTAACAAGCATGGTTCGATCATTGTTTAATCATTGCTATATCTTTATGCAAATTACTTAATGTTTATTTAAAATTTAATCATTTATTCAATATTTCATGGATTCTCCATTTCTGCCTTATATAAATTAAATATACCATTCAAATATGTGAATGGTAAAACATTTCAAAACAATATCTTAATTTTATGTGAAAAAATTAATATTTATATTTTAGTAACTTTTAATATGAATATATAAGGTTAATTAGTATTAACATATTATCTATTCAGGTTTACAGAATGTAAATTATTATGTCAGTTGAAGAATAGCTTAATTTAAATAATTTTTATAAATATCTGTACTTTATCTTAAGTTTGATGATTTCATAACAGCGAAGAATAATTAACACGAGTTATTTAAACAGAAACTATATTCTATAATTATTACAATAATTACTTGTTTAATCCTAGTAATTATTGATTTAATAAAACAATATCGA
Organism: Latrodectus hesperus; assembly: GCA_037975125.1. NCBI lineage: Eukaryota > Metazoa > Arthropoda > Arachnida > Araneae > Theridiidae > Latrodectus > Latrodectus hesperus. Next base: position 745,126 of record JAJQOW010000022.1, read on the forward strand.
TATACGATAGTTTCAATTTTATAAACATTCAACTGATTGTCAATTTTTAACAACTTATTTAAAAATACTTACCTACTTTTCTTAGAAATTCTTTCAGCTATAAATGCTCTAAGCCGTTTTTGATTTCAAAGGAAATATCGACTCAACATCCATTTTCTCTATTTCCTTAGATCCGGTTGGAGATATAAATTCTTCCGTAAAAGCCGATACATCATTTAGGGATAAAATTTGATTTCTTGAATTCCAAGCTTTCGATTTTCTAGCTTGAAATGAAAAGATAGTCGTAATTCAAGAAGAGTTATCCCGTTGCAAATATTTCATTTTGAAATTCTTCACAAATATCACTATGTAAGCGCACGAATTTGCGATTCAATTTATAAAATAACTCCCATTTTGCAAATGCATCAAAAAATTGGGTGTTTAATAATTTAATCCATACTTTATCTTGCTGTGATGGTGTATTACAAAGTGTAAAACAATATTGCAATACTCGAAAAAAATGCAAGGAAAACTTAAAAAAAACTGTACAACTTATTAATTTAAAAAAAGGTATTTTTTATTTTAATTGAAGAAAGCAAGAACTGAAACAAAAATTCTCTACGTAATTGCGTTTTTGTAAACCCATATATTATAGATCCTACATTAATCAACGAAAATCAACAAAACATTAATTAACTAAAAAATCAACACAAAACACATTAATCAACAAAAAATTATTGAAGAGAAACAATTTCATGATTTGTTATCAAAAGAGGTAAGAGCAATAACCTTACTGTTTAAAGCATTTTTATTATTCAAAATTATTCAAAATATTATTTTAAAATTAAAAGTATGTATAACAATATTCTACGATTGCAATCCATGTTTTAATAATTATAAATTATGCAATCTTATCGCCAATTGCATTAACGCTGAAATGATTTTTAACATTTTTAAATCATACAGTTCTATCACTGATAACATTAATGCCGAAGTACTTAGCCTTACTAAATTATACAGTATTGAACCCTTAAAGAAATTTCAGCCTTTTCAAACGATTAAGTTCGAGCACCAGTTTTATTAACGCTGATATTGCAGCATTTGTAAATAACAAATTTCTATAGCCTCCTACAATAACGCGAAAATAAATTTTAGAATTTGCAAACGATTCAGCTCTAGCACCAGTTTTATTAACGCCGATATTGCAGCATTTGTAAATAACAAATTTCTATAGCCTCCTACAATAACGCGAAAATAAATGTTAGAATTTGCAAACGATTCAGCTATAGCACCAGTTTTATTAATGCCGATATTGCAGCATTTGTAAATAACAAATTTCTATAGCCTACTACAACAACGCGAAAATAAATTTTAGAATTTGCAAACGATTCAGCTCTAGCACCAGTTTTATTAACGCCGATATTGCAGCATTTGTAAATAACAAATTTCTATCGCCTCCTACAATAACGCGAAAATAAATTTTAGAATTTGCAAACGATTCAGCTCTAGCACCAGTTTTATTAACGCCGATATTGCAGCATTTGTAAATAACAAATTTCTATAGCCTACTACAATAACGCGAAAATAAATTTTAGAATTTGCAAGCGATTCAGCTCTAGCACCAGTTTTATCAACGCCGATATTGCAGCATTTGTAAATAACAAATTTCTATCGCCTCCTACAATAACGCGAAAATAAATTTTAGAATTTGCAAGCGATTCAGCTCTAGCACCAGTTTTATTAACGCCGATATGCTGCATTTGTAAATAATAAATTTATATCGCTAACTGCAATAACGCGAAAATAAATTTTAGTATTTGCAAACAATCCAGTTTTATTAACGCCATAATATGCTGTACCATTTGTAAATAATAAATTTTTATCCTCGATTACAATAACTCCAAAATAATTTTAGTATTTGGAAATAAAACAGTCATATCGCTGAAACATTGTCATCCAGTTAGTTGGTGAGAAATAGCGAATTTTATATCAATTAAATTTAATATATCTTCCTACTATAGCTGGTGAGCTGACCGATTGGCTGAGTGGTTAGCGTTCCTGAATTCTCAGCTGTTGGTCCCGGGTTCGAATCCCGGTTCGGGCATGGATGTTTCTTTCTTTCTATGTTCTCTCTGTCCTTTATTCTGTGATGTTGTATGAATGTGACCCGCCCTATAAACGCGTTTGTGGTGGTATGGCGCGGGTAACGCTTCTCGCCTCCGTGACTTGGTTCACAGGTGCTCGCTGGGTAACGATAAATGAGTAGCAGTTTCTGGCCTAGTTGGGGCATAGGGTTCAGTCACCCTTGTGTGCCTACCATTGAACAAATAAACTATAGCTGGTGAATAATTTTGTCGTACTGATGAATTGACTTTATTTCAAAATACGAGGCCATTTTGATATTTTACAGCATCTCTGATGGCAAATTTTTGAACTGTAACCAAGAAGTGGTTTATTAGGTATTTTATATGAAAGTTTCTCATATTTTTAGCATACTGAAGTTGAGAAATTAATTATTATAAGAACCTATTGAAAAATTCATAAATATATTCTGAATTCATCGATACCACGTAAAACAATGATGCCATTGTTTTTAAATGTAACAAAATAAATAATTTAATTCGAATATTTTAATTAATTTCTTTCATAAGAATCAACCATTTAAAATCAAAACAGTAGTTTCTTAAACTTTACATAAAAAATATATTTTTTGAAAAATGTTAAAATTAATTTTTTTGAGTGATTTCGATTCAATTTTAAGTTTGCTGATTGTTTTTGCTTTCGCAGCAAAAGCATTTACAGTAGAAAACATAAAAGAGTAAGGTTACTATAAATCATAAATCTATATTTACATCAGAGTGTAAAATCTGCATTAATCTTATTTCGATAAAACAATTTCAATACTGTTTTTAAGCTATATATTATTCTATATTAATATTTACGAAAATAAAAAAATTTACTTTATCATACGTTAAATTCGAATAAGTTTTTAGAAAACTTAGAAACTATTAAATGTTTTACACAAGAGTTTTAATCCATCTTTAAGTGTTTCGTTTTTAAGCACCTCTTTCCATTATAGAAGAAGAATGACAAGTTTCTTTCTAAAGTTAAGTAAGATGAAAATGCACAGTAATGAGTTTGATGAAGAAAAAAGTTTTTTTCTCTTTTTTCAAAGAAAAGAGTTTTTAGAATTTTTTTAACTGGAATTTTACAGCTTTTTTTTCTCTAAAGAAAAAAAAAAGCTGTAAAAGTAAGTGAACAAAGTATCTTAACTTTCTGTAAGTATGTAAAGAAATTACTTTATAAAAATATTAATTTTACTTAAAATTAAAAGCTTTATTTTTGAAAGCGATTCAAGAAAATTATTTATTCAAAGATTTATTAGATTAGAAATATTTTTAAAGACACATTTACCATATTTTTAGATTAAATTCAATTAAAAATGCAAGGTGTGATTATAAGCTTGAGTTTGTTATAAAATAAAAATATAAAAATGTTTAAAAAATACCGTGTTTCTTTTTTGAAAATAGAAGAGCAGTAGAATTTGATCTCTCTTCGAAAAATCTTTCTGATTTATGCCAAGTGATAAAATGATCGCCAAATAACTTTTTAACGTATAAAAAATGATACTGAGAAATACGGAAAAATTCCGAACAAAATAAATAAAAATCGGTGTACTTAATTGAAAATTTTCTTTTTAAACTAAAAATATTTAAAATGAGATTTATAAATAAATTTCTTTGAATATTATTGAAAATAATCATTCGAATGAAGAGCATGCACGTAAATTTAATGAATGAAATATTGAAAAGGTTTTCATTTTTAATCAGATAACTTTTACTTGATTATACACTTATTACATTTATTATTTAAACTTTTTTTTAGCTTTTTTTCAGTATTTTTTAAAAAAATATTCTTAAATCCATATTTGCATGTGACAACTGTTCTGCATTATTTTTACTAAAAATAAATTAAATAATTTTACTGTTGAATAGAAAAGACCTTATACAGAAATATAAAAATGAATTCATATAAGAAAATAATTCATAGAAGAAAATTCTTGTAAATAAAAAAATGTCAAAGTACTTCAGTGAAATACGAGCTATGAAAGTATTTTAAATATTTATGGAATGAATTATTTTTGCAAAATATGATTTTTTAAACATATAAAAAATAGCTCAATTATGAAATAGAAATTGAAATATAATATTAAAAATCTGTAAGATTTAGATTAAATAATTTTAAATAAAAAAATCCTTTAATAAAATTTTTTTACTGGGAACACACATTATTTGTAAATACCATAATAAGTAATCCTTAAGTCCAGAAATGCGTTTTCAAGCAAAAATTTAAAATAATAAGACTTTATAGTTAATTTTTTAATTTCAATAAATATAATTATTTATTAATAATAATAATAATTTATTTAAGGTAAAATAAAATACTTATCAAACGAAAATTAAAAATTTGTGAGTATAAAAATTGTCATTGGGTCATTTTTTTTCTTTTTATAAATAAAATTATACAAATTTGAATGATTATTGCTTTACATTTCTTTTTACACACAAAATCAAATTCAATTGGAATATACTATTTCAATTTATCTCTAAATTATTACAATAGCCACATATAAGATTGGAATTGAAATCAAGATAAAGTGCAGATGGTATAACGTTTAATGAAATTTACTTATTACTTACTAATTTTTTTATGTCGTTAAACGTAAGGATTCCTCCATAAACAATCACAATTTGTTGAAAGCATTGACTTGAGATTGTCTAAAAGGAATATATTTGAAATCTGAAAAGACATTTTTAACTCCATAAGCAATTTTAATTTTAAAGTATATGAAAAGAAATGAAAACTGCAGTAATTATTCTTTTCATAAATGTATTCAAATCAAGTTTAGATATATGGAAGCGAGCAATTTTTAATACTGAAAAATTATTGTCACCAACTCCTTCTGATGTATTATTTTCAAAACACATGAATAAGCATTAAAAATCAAATTTACTAATCTGATTTACTGTTTTGTTTTGTTTGTTACAAATTATGATAATGGCTTTAATGCACTTACTGCCACTTATCCCACAAAAATGAATTCGAGTCCTTTAACTTATTACTAGAAGGGAAGAAATAAGATTCATTCAACTGATTTTCTTTCATTAAGATTGAAACTATTGGAAATAGTTTCAGTTGTTTTTAGTTGTTGCTTCTTATATGTTGTCTTAATATATATATATATATATATATATATATATATATATATATATATATATATATATATATATATATATATAAGTCAAGTTAAATCAATAAGTCTAAGTCAAGAATTTGTTGCTAGAAATAATCAGGCTTACTCATTTTATTTCTTGTTTCATTTTGTTTGTACCTATTGAAAATAGTTAGTCCAAGTTCAATAAGTTATTATTAAAAAAATCAAGTCTACTCACATCTGATTTCTTCTTCTCCTTTTATTTATTTATTTTTATTTTGTACTTGCAACTATTGAAAATAGTTTCAGCTACTGTACAAAAATGAATAAATGTTTATGAAAATATTATTAATAGAAATCAAATTTACTCATCAGATTTCTTTTTCTATTTTGCTTGTAACTATTGAAAATAATTTCAGCTACTGTACAAAAATGCTATTGTCATTGTTACTTATGACATTTGACAAGCCAATTTCTGTACGCCGTTGGCTAGGCGCATTTAAGTGAGAAGGGTGTGTCTTTCACTTAACCAAAGCGCCACGAAGGTGAAAGTACGACTATGCTCCAAATTCCTCCAATAGATGGCACCACCAGCGGATCCACTCCCTCAATTTTGACATTGATCTGGAAGGGGAGAAAATTTTCCTTCAGACCATTGCACCCATGGTAACTGCTCAACGACCGACCATAGGACTTTCGATTCCTTATATTGTACAAAAATGAATACAACTTCAAATTATGTATTTAAATTTTTAATTCAATAAATAGTACAAAATTTCATAAAATTGTTCGATTTGAAGATTTGTTGTCAGCAATGTATAAGAATTTGACGTTTAAGAAGGTAATGTCATTATATATAACTCTGACTGGTAAATAGAGACTACAGATATTTAAAAAATTAGTTTTTGCCAGTGTCAATGAATCCATACACAAGATAATTTTAGATTTTCTTTTTCATCTAAAGTTTGCTTTTAGGAATAAATTATAAAATTCCTCATTTTTATGTTATATTAATTTTATATATATGTTACTAGCTGCCCAATTTGTCTAGTGGTTAGCGTGTCTGACTGCGGATAGGGAGGTCCTAGGTTCGGGCAAGGATGTACTTTCTCTCTCTATCTATCCTGTCTTTGTCCTTTCCTTGTATGAATGGTTGCCTACCCTATAAACGGGTCCCTATGGCATGTGTGTACTGAGGAAGTCGGACTCCACACCAAAATAGGGTTCAGTTGGAAAAGTGGAACAGCGCACCCCATATTGCCAGCCTGGCTGGTACACGACGACAACAACAACATATGTTACTTAACAGATATATCGTAATAAAAAATATATTGTTTTACATATGACTCATTATACCTAATATTCAATATTTTGCATATTATAGGGAGGGGCTTTTTAATATTTGTAAAAATTAGCTTTACACATCTCTAGCATAAATAATTAACAAGATAATTATACTCTCTACTCGTGAGAGTTGATGAAATTATAGTTTATAATACTTTTTTATGATTTTATGATACATTTTTACGATTAACCAGCTATAAGATGTTTTTTAGTTAAAATGGCATAAAATAGTTAAGAAGGAATTAATTATTGCAATTTATTTTTCCATCCCGTTTGTTATATAATATATTTTAAATTTGAATACCGATCACAATTTATAGGAATTAGAGATAATAATTTGAAATTTTAAACTATATAGTTATAAATCAACTACAAAGATTTTTAATGAATATTTAATCATATGAAACCTCCACTAATCTAAAATTGAATGTTTGAACAGAGCTGGAATATTTTTATGGAATTCAATTAAAGTCGATGAGTTTAGACGGATATTAAAATCAAATTTTCATTTAAATTTAGTTAAGATTATTTATACCATCATAGGGCAAATGTAATTACTTATAATAGTTAGTTATTGACAATAATGGTATACATTAACCACATTTTCTAACATATTCTAAATTGAATCGATTCTTGTGAATTGATGTAATTGTGTACTGGTATTTATAAAGGAAAAATAAAAAGTGATATTTATTCAAAGATAATTTCAGTTTTTAAATTAAACAAATTAAATTCGGTGAAATTTACTTTCGATAGTAAAGTTCCTTTACAATTTTAAATAAATTTAAGTGATATTTTTGAAGCAAGATTTTTACGATTTTATTTAATACTTTTTTACAATTATTTTATTCAAGATTCTTTAAATATTTTAATTTCTTTCCTTCTAATAATAATTTGATACATTTTAAATATACAAAAAACACGAACTGAAATTGAAATTAAAAAAGTTTCGAGAAATTCCCTGTCTGTTGATATTTAGAATTAATGAAATATAGGATAGAAGTAGTTTTTAGTTCAAAAAAACAACAAGCATCCAATTTGTAAAAAAACATTGCTAAATTGCTCTAATATATATTTTTGAAAGAATTTATGAAAATCGATTCTGTGTTAGCTCAATGTTACTTATCATAGTATTATTTTTTCTTATAATTATATTACAGAATTGTATTTAGAAAATAAAATCGGATTGTCATTTCATATAATTTTTTTAATCTATGTTTAAGAAATGATTTTTAAATAATCATATTTTTTGGTTTTCTAAACTAATTATAAACTCATATCAATTAATCAGTTACGTTCATATCTATTTACTGCGATGAAAGGAATCTTAATAATATTTTCTGCGAAAAGCTATATTTGTTTCTTTATTTTGCAATTTATGATACATATTTCTTTTTTAATTGCATTATGTAAACTAGTATTTATCAAAAGAGAGGATAACTTTTTCAGTTTGTTGGGATATATAACTTGTTTCTGGTTGTACATTCTAATTTAGGCAGTGTTAGACTTTTGTAGTAGTTTTTTACACTCAAATATTTTAAATAATTAAAGGCAATCTTTATATTTTAAACAACATTCATTAAGTTTTAATATCATAAGAGATTAAAACTTAGAGACTCATTCATTAATAAAATATGATAAATAAAATCCAAAATGTGCGTACACATTCACCATAAATTTTGGTTTAATTATTTAATTAATTTTTAATATAATTATTATTTCTCAATAAACTTTAGTATATAATTAGCAATGCTTTAATTACAGTATTTTTATTGTAAAAATATAATAACATGCACAAATGATTTCTTTTATAAATTGCAAACGTTTAAATTAAATTTTAATTTGCTAAAATTATAATAATAAAAAGTTATATACTTGGAAAATTCGCTGAAAAAATTGTCTCGCTTTATTTATTGTTAATATTTTATTACATATATATATATATATATATATATATATATATATATATATTGGGATTAATACAGAAAATGTTGTCTAATTTTTCAAGAAAATTTACGTGTGAAACATCATTTATTTCAACCATCAATTTAATCGATAGCTTTATGTGGTTCAAATGTAGCCACTAGTCATACCTGTTTAATCAATAATTAAATGTTTATGTTTTTTCTTGTGTGATGCCAATCATTCATACAGAAATTTTTATTCGTATATAACTTTTCAATTTAATACTGCCTATCCTTTTAGTGTATTTCAATGAAAATAAATTTAGAATTTCTAGCATAGGTATTCTAAGTATATTTTCATTACAAATATACATAAAGCAAGTACATAAATTTTACATAGAGCAATATTATATTACAATATTCATATGGTTTTCTTTGCACTGAAATAAAATAAACTAATTAACGTATTAAATGAATTAAAGTTAATTTTATAATAAAAACAAAAATCAGAACGATCAGATATATAATTGATACGTAGAAAATTAAATGATCCTTTATATGAGATTATATATTTAAAATGGTAACTTTAATTTAATTGTAAATTTCGTGATAATCATGGCATCGCTTATAATATTTTTGATTGTCTGTATTGAATTAATCTAAATAAAAACTCAAATGAATTTTATATGTGATTATATAAACTGAAACTTCAAACAATATTCATATTTTTCTATTGAGACTTAAACCAGATTCTTTAACAGTAATATAAAAATTGGATGTCATACATTCAATGACACCAGTAGGAGTTTGAACAGGTGTTGGGTCTGAATCCGTATAGTAAGTACATTAAATTTATCAAGTGAGAAAGTTATTGGAAATAAATTAATGCTTGCAAAATTGGAATAGTTCTCAAATTTAATTCTGGGGTTATTTAAATTTTAGAAAAGCATGAAGGGGTATTTAAAAAACCAAAATTCAACTAAAATCCAACAGATAAACTAGTCATTCATAAACGTTTTTTTAGTAATATTTAATCCATGTCGAAACAGTTGATGAGATTAATTCATTAAGTTAATGCCTACTTAATGAATATCTTTCTGTGTATGGCACAAAAGTTAAAATACAGACATGACAACTCTGTATCCAATGTTACCACTTAAATTTGAAATACTTTTTTAGAAATGCAACCAAATCTATATATATAACTAAATAAATCTATTTACAGCGCGAGTTTAAAGATCGACATGACATCACTGTAATCAATGTTATTAGCGTAGCATGTCCATTCTTCGATCTTGCGCCACAAAACCCCACCAACCATCCAGCCAACCAGTAGCCAATGTTACTGTTTGAACTTGAGGCACTTTCTTAGTAATGCAACCAAATCTACATAACTAAATGAATCTATGTACCACGCGGAAGTTTAAAGATTGACATGACAGCCCTGTAGTCAATGTTATTGGTGTAGCATGTCAATTCTTGGACCTTGCGTCATAAAATCCCACCAACCATCCAGCCAACCAGTAGCCAATGTTACTGTTTGAACTTGATGCACTTTCTTAGTAATGCAACCAAATCTACGTAACTAAATGAATCTATGTACCACGCGAAAGTTTAAAGATTGACATGACAGCCCTGTAGTCAATGTTATTGGTGCAGCATGTCCATCTTGGACCTTGCGTCATATCATAAAACCCCACCAACCATCCAACCAACCAGTAGCCAATGTTACTATTTGAACTTGATGCACTTTCTTAGTAATGCAACGAAATCTACATAAATAAATGAATCTATGTACCACGTGAAAGTTTAAAGATTGACATGACAGCTCTGTAGTCAATGTTATTGGTGCAGCATGTCCATTCTTGGACCTTGCGTCATAAAACCCCACCAACCATCCAACCAACCAGTAGCCAATGTTACTATTTGAACTTGATACACTTTCTTAATAATGCAACCTAATCTATATAAAGAAATGAACCTATGTACCGCGCGAAATTTTAAAACTAGCATGCACTAGTAGCCAGTGTTACAACTTAAACTTGAAAGATTTTCTCACTAATGGTACCAAATCTATGTAACCAAATGGATCTATACATGTCACAAGAGTTTACAGATTTACTGCAGTCAATGTTACCATTTGAACTTGATACTCTATCTTAGTAATACAACCAAAATCAAACTCCCAACAGAAATTCATGATGTTTTAAACTGAGGCATATGATGGAAAAGATTTGAAGTTGCTCTATGAGAATGAAAAATAATTAATTTCTAAAATTAGAAATTTAAACTGATAATGGTCTAAAATAATTTATTTCTGTTCCTAAGCATTTATTTCTCTTCAGATATGGGGGGGGAACTAATACTTCTTCAATATTTACTATGTAAATAAAACTGAAAAACAAAAGGCTTGTAAGTAAAAAGTGAAATGTCCCTCATAGGGTCGCAGAAATACTCCATTATTCATAGTTTGACAGTGATTTCTTTTTTCTTTCTCGATTCTTTTCTCTTTCTTTCAATTTTATAAGTCTTCCTGACGTAGGCATGTGCGAATCTTATTTTGTTATGCAAATATTATCGACGTAAACTGGATAGGAGAGGAGTTATCCTGCCTTCAGGAGTGAAGAGCATCAAATTTGTCTTCCATGTTGCAGAGGAGGAACAAGCCCCTGAACATTGAGTGAACGGATGTCGTTCTTATTCCAAGTCGCGTAAAATTTATGATCGATTTCTGTGTTTTGCCCTTAAGTTGCTTAAGTTTGGAGTTTGTAATACTTAAATAAAAACAATAAACTGTTAGTTTTGTAGTTTCAGAGAGGTTTAACGCCATATAAAATTGCATATGCAAATAGTAAAATTTCAAAAATTCCGTAGGAAAAAGCAAAAACACATTTTTCAAGTTTCTTATAATTATACTAAATCCTGCAAATCTAATATTTCATATAAAAATGTCAATTAATGTTCCAGGTTCGACAAAACTATTAAAAATAGCGGTATAGTTAAGTTAATCTTTCTTTTGTAAAATATTCTTTTATTTCAGATGATCTTAAAAAAAGGACAGTTATTTGCGCAAAAAAGAAATAATTTCTTTTATTAACTTTCATGAGCTTTCGCTATTGATTACTAAACGGAAACAAAAGACGAATTACTTTTTAATAAGACACTGAATGAGATGACTTATTGGATTTATTTGTTTTTTCCTACCTGACTAGCGGGAATCTTAATCCTTCTTAAAAGTGCTTTTATTATTTTTTTATTTCTTCAGCGAAAAAAGAAAAAATATATATTCATTCGGAAGTCAGATAGGAAGAATTATCTGAAAGTTACGAAAAAATCTCCATGTACCAAGAATCAGCAGATGAAATAGATACGGTAATACATTTATTGTCAGAAAAAAGAAACCAATCTAAAATACAAATATGTTATTTTGATTCTTGTACATATAAAAAAATTTTTTCACAAAAATAAATAAATGTTTTTTTATTTTTATATTTTCCTATGTTAAGAAATTGTTTAACGCAGTTTATATATATATATATATATATATATACATATATATATATATATATATATATATATATATATATATATATATATATATAATGTAAAGACAAAAATAAATTAATCGCCCAAATATACGTGTTGTTTGATTTCTTTGTTTGTTACTCGACGGTCATTTTTTGCACACGAGGCCCATCACTTACGGTATATGGATTTTAATCTCCACAAATATCCAATCTGAGGTAGGATTTGAACCCATGAACCGTTGAATTAAAAACCAAAGCGTTAACCATGCGGGAGCCAACTCGGCAAATGTAAAGAATTACATTTATAAATTACTAAATGTAAAACGTTTCTAAATCCTTAACCTGAACAAAAACTCGATACATTAAAGTACATTTAAGGAGTCAAGCTTAAACTTTAAGATGACGTTGAGATAGGACAAAATTTTAAGTAAAACTGCTTTATATCAAAACATTAAAATTTTTAATGAAAAGTTTTTAAATGCAACTGAAACATTTCTTGATAACAATATATATATATATATATATATATTTATATATATATATATATATATATATATATATATATATATATATATATATATATATATATATATATATATATATATATATATATATATATATATATATATATATATATATTTCTATCTTGTAGGTAGTTAGTACTTTTTACAGTATATATATAACACTTTTTAAAAAATGTTTGTGTTATACTCTGCTTTGTAGAAGTTCAAAATGTAACTGGCACTGTGGACATTATAGAATATGGTTAAAGAATTTTGAACTGACCATTTATGTTACCAGTGATGTATTCTCAATGAATGAGTGACCAGTATGCTGTACTCTTCTGAGGGGGTTAAATTTCCAAGTGGCTATTTTGGTTGAGCAGTCCTACTCACCAGACGTGCTACAAATATCATGATTGGTCTTCACATTCTTAAATCAGGATAAAATTGTTCCTGTAATAACAAAAGTTACTTTTGAAAACCTGCCTCTTTAATAATTACTTTTGAAAACCTGCCTCTTTAATAATAATAACCTGCCTCTTAATAACAATATCACCTAGTAAAAGAAGCAACTATGAAATACATGACATATCGTAAAATTCATTTTATTTTCGGTATATTAGAGATTATGCATACTTCTCTGAGGAACAGGATAAAATATTAATTTTAAAATTTATTTAGAGCTGTAAAAAAAGTTTCACAGATGTACAGATGCATAATATATGAATTTTTGCTTATCTACTTCATGATATATTCATATGAGATATGGACGTCTTTCAGATTCATTCTGATTATTAGCAGTAGTTATTGTGTAATTAAAATTAAAATTTTAAAATATAATAAATAATGTAGTTAAGCATTGTTTTTTTTCCGATTAGCGGGCACCTGAGAGTTGAACCCTATGCCACAACTGCTACTTATTTGTCGTTACCCAGTGGGCACCTGTGAACCAAGTCACGGAGGCGAGTAGCGTTACCCGCGTCATACCACCACAAATCCGTTTATAGGGTGGGCCACATTCATACAACAACACAGAAGAAAGGATAAGGAAACACAGAAAGAAAATAACATCCATGCTCGAACTAAGATTCGAACCCAGTACCCAAAGCTCAGGAGTCAGGAGCGCTAACCACTCAATCATCGGTCGGCAGTCAAGCATGGTAAAGGAAATAATAAAAATGTGCGTTTATATAACAAATAATATATTTGTAAATCGATTCAAGAAATATCCATCAGGTCTACATTTAAAAATATCAACGAAAATGTTTATAAAAAATTTAGTTGTTTATTTGGTATCATCAAACCCTATAAACCCTATGCGACAGGTAATAATAGAAGATGATTTTTTATCATGCAAAAACTGTGAAAACATTTATGCAGCAATCCCAACACTGATTTGCTAGTGAAGAAGAGACTATAGCACTCTATAGCCCTAGTATTTTAGAATAAATAAAATGTACCTTATCGAAGAAATTATTAATTTTTTACTGTCCTATCACACAGTTTTTGTCGTCCAACTTGTCTAGTGGTCAGCGTGCCTGACTGCGGATAAGGATGTCCTGGGTTCGATTCCCGGTTCGGGCATGGATGTACTTTCTCTCTCTATCTATCCTGTCTTTGTCCTTTTAATGTAGGAATGAGGTGTGAGTGGTTGCCTACCCTATAAACGGGTACCTATGGTATGTGTGTAGAGCAAAGTCGTACTTTCACCTTCATTCATTAGTAACAACAACAACACAGTTTTCGAATTTGTAAATTTCAGATTTTGCTTATTTTAAAAGTTTGTTTCGATAAATCTCGTTTTGTTACCAAATTTTATTGAATATGGTAAACAAAATGAGAAGATTTATTATTATAATATTTAGAAACAACTATACAAAACCTAGGTACTAAACTTAGTATTAATTTTTTTTACAAAAAATCGAAATTCTAAAATATATTGCTTTTGCTTCTATGGGAAACACATTTATTGTTGATTTTTTTATCCTTGGTAACAAATATGTTGAAATTAAAAGCGGAAATAAATGTAATGTTAAGTGTTCTAATCCATTTTATCTGTAGAAGCCATTCTCTGGATTTATATGCTATACTTCTCTGGAACCATACTTCTTATTTTTTATTTATTATAAATAATCATAATGAATTCTTGACTCTAGACTCATATCCGAAATTTGTAGATGAAATCGTGTGCAGTTGTCTGATTGAAGATGAATCTAGATTAATTTAACACTATAAACTTGGCATTGAATTGGATTATTCAAACTCGTAATGTGTTATAATTTTTATCATATCAAATATCTTGATGATAATCATATCATTGGGGTTGCTTCGAGAAATCATATTATTCTGTGATATTCTATAGTTTTTATAGTTCAACAGTACATATAGCTTTGCTTATTTAAGTAGTTAAGCCGACCAATGGCTAAGTGGTTAGCGTTCTTTAATCTTGAGCTGTGGGTCCCCGGTTCGGGCATGGATGTTTCTTTCTTTCTCTGTTCTCTCTGTGTTTCTCTGTCCTTTCTTCCGTGATAATGTATGAATGTGGCCCACCCTATAAACGGGTTTGTGGTTGTATGACGCGGGTAATGGTACTCGCCTCCACGACTTGGTTCACAGGTGCCCGCTGGGTAACGACAAATGAGTATCAGTTTCTGGCCTTGTTATGGCATACGGTTCAACTCTCAAGTTCCCGCCGTTGGTAAAAAAAAAATTAAGTAGTCAAATAAGACAATAAACATTTTCAATATTGTAATTGTTATTATCTTAATTGTAATGTACCAAAATAAGCATAATTCCTTTATATATAGCTCAATTCAAGACCTTTGTTTTTCGGACTATCCGCTAATCACGAGTAGTGTGAGGTATCTTTATTTTTTTATTATTATACCCAATACTTGGAATAATATTTTTATTCTACTAAAAAGCTGTCATGGCTTGAACAAAATAAAAGTCAATCAGCTAAAAGTTATAAAAAATATAACAATTATTAATTTAGAATTCTATTAATTCATGAAATTTTTAAAAAAAACTTAAATCGTCTTTACCGATTTAAACAAACTATAAAATGGATGTTTTTTAAACTATAAAAGCCTTTTTCACTTTACTTTTTCTTCTATTTTATTGTGAACGTGTTAATATCTTGAATCGATGGAAAACGGCTTCTAAAACCGATGCCTTGCATCTTACATAAGAAATCGTTTTATCAATAAAATTAATTTCGACGCTATTCTCAGACATTCGATGGTCAACTTCGCCTTGTTTGCTGCCGCTCGAAGAATGTGATTTAAAAGAAAACAGCAAATTCGTCTAAAAGTCGGGTTTACGAGGCCGTCTCCATGTGATGTGACGTGGATGATACGTTATCTGACGTCATGGAAATTTTAATCCAATGAGAATCGTAATAAAGTGACGTAATCAGGATCTCAGTTGTTACAAAAAGAAACAGGCATTTTATGGTTACGAATAAACACAAAATAGACAAGAAAACCGTAAAAGAAAAATATAATAAAGAGTCAGAAATGAAGACGTCATTATTTTTTATTTCATATTTTTGTTTTTCCAATAAATCGTTGAGCACTTGTTTATTGTAGAAACATTTTCTGATGAGCAATAAAAAAAGAAAGAATTCATCAACTTTCATGAGTACAAAATCTGAGCTATCACGCTTTGAACATAAAAGAGAAATTGCTTTTTAATAAGCACCAGAATACGTGGGTTTATTGGATTTCTTTCATCCTGGAAAATATAGGTCTAATCGTTCAGCAAGTATATCCTCCCATTTTATCCCCCCCCCAAAAAAATCTTAACAGAAAATCTGTAGTAAAAATTCCGCGAATGATTATTTTAAAACATTTTTATTTTTGTTTATTCTTTTACTTTATCATTTGAGAATATAAATTAGAAAAAATCATGTTAATAACATCCTTTATTAGTATTATTTACGTACCATGATGAATTTTAAAAATATGCACAATAAATACGTCTATATTGTGTACTTTTATACTCTATATACAATTATGTTTCAACGATTGAATAAAATACTCTAGTCTAATAAATGTATGTGTGACCTAAAGCTTTTCGATAAAAGCGAGATTAAATAGATATTTTAATCATGTTTTATTAATATGATAACTAAACAAGTAACATATGAAGTGAGATATTTATAGAAATTTGGGAATACACATTTTCTTCAGTTTTAATAAAATAGAATCTTTAAATTTTGCCGTACTATATTGCAACTTACATAATTATTAATTAGTTAAAATTACTTTCCTTCATGTGCAGTATAAGTAGTTTATATTTTTAAACTCTTGATTTATTATATTTGATTTCTTTAATAGTTGAAAATTGTTTGATAAATCATCTTTCTATTCATTTATTTAATAAGAAATTCAAATAAGAGATTTAAAGTTAACCTATATCAATTTTTTCCAAACTCCTATTTATATTAAATACTTGTTGCTGTTGTTGTTGTTACCAATGACATTTGGACAAGCCAAGCTCGCTATGCCTTAGTTATGCAAATTTAAGTCAATTGGGAGCGTCTTTCGTTTTAATCAGACCACCATGAAGGTGAAAGTTCGACTTTGCTCTACACACATGCCATAGGTACCCGTTTATAGAGTAGGCGACCATTCACACCTCATTCATACAAGGAAAGGACAAAGACAGGATAGATAGAAGAGAGAAAGTAAATCCATGCTCGAACCGGGATTCGAACCCCTGACCCCCTTATCCGCAGTCAGGCACGCTGAATATTAAAGACTTAAGTTACGAATATATATATTTAACAGTAAAATAATTTTCTTATAATCGAATTACACGTGTAAGAGGAAATAATAAATTTATCTTTTAATAAAAAATAAGGAAATATAAGTAGTGGAATTAATATTTTTAATAAAAATCGGAAAACTTTATAAAATATTATTCAAAAATATTTAATATTTTTCGACTTTTTTAATGAATAAACATAATTTTTATTGCTTTCACTTTATTTTTAAATGAAAAAATATATATTTCCAAATTAGAAATAATAATATTTTCAAAATTATAATAACATTAATAACAACCTAAGCTGACAATTACTAGGGGTTGAAATTCGTATATTTTCAGATTATTTTCCTATTTCTACTTCCATATATTTTCCACGAAAACCTGCCGAGACAAATTTTTCTTATTAAGGTTTATTTATAAGCGTTTTAGCTGTAGAATGTTAAAGCAAATTTAATTGGATAAAATATCTGTGACGATAAGCTAATACCTTTAAAAATACATATCTTGATAAATTTAAGAAATAGAATTTTTCTGCTTGCATAAGAAATGCATTTCATTTTTCATGGAAGAAAATTTTGCTTTTTGAGATATCTTATTCCTTATAAATTTATATTCATTTTTTTTCCATAAGAAAGAAAAGTAAACCTTAGAACGTAATGCAATTTTCCATTTCTACGTTTTCCTTTTCGTAGAGAATAAAAATAAAGTAAAACATAATGATCTTATAAGAAAAATACACTCCCTCACAATTTAGAAGAAATATTTATTCAATATTATTAATATTTACTTACTTAAATTCAAGTTTTTTTTAAAGTCTATTTTTATATTTGAGGTTTTCATTCAGTACTATTTACCAAGCAGTTCAACAAAGATGAAATAAATTTCGAGAATGTGTGTTCGATACTGCTTTATAGTTATGTATCTATAACTGAAGGAATTGACTGTATGTTAAAATTATTTTATTTCTATAGCTAACGGCATGTATTGAGTAACAATCACGTTTTATATATTTTGTATTTTAAATCTTTCAATTCTTTGTGAATGGACCATTCCTATAAATGAAAATCCTGTAAGTTGTTTTGAATTGAGCTTCAGATCCGATAATAATCCTCGAAATGATAGCCATTTTTATAAAAGATTTGTTGAATGTTCAATTTTCTACGAATTGTACATAATCATAACAATTGTTTTGATGATAGCTATATGAATATTGATTCACTTTAGATAATATATTAAATTTTGGATAGATGAATATATACTTGAATGTATATATGTATGTAATACAGGGTGGCGCGCGGCAGACGGATGGATTTGAAAAGGCCATTGCTCGCTTCCTAACCGTTGGCGCTGCTCGAAGAAGGTGTGGTTCGAAAGAGCAAGATCGGAAATTTGTCTCCATATCAAGGTCAGTTCACAAGATGAAATGGTCTGTAGCGCAGCGTGTGTTTTGCGTGGAAGCATATTTTTCAAACGGCCGTTCGATTGTCCACGTGCAGCGCGCTTTACGTTCGGAAGCACATTTTCACCTCAGCGGTTGTGTAAATAAACAGAACATGTGCTACTGGAGTGGGATAAACCCAAAGAAGCTCCACCAGAGGCCCCTACACTCTGACAGAGTCACAGATTAGTGTGCTTTGTCGAGGGTGGGGATCATCGGACCCTACTTTTTTGAAGAAAATGATCGAGCGGCAACTGTGAATTCTGTACGTTACCTCAATATGATCCAGACATTTTTCTTGCCTGAACTGGAGCAGATGAACCTGGATGACATCTGGTTTCAGCAGGATGGGGCCACGGCCCATACGGCAAGAGTTTGTATGGATGTTTTGCGTGACCGATTCCCTGGGCGCCTCATCTCCAAGAGAGGCAATTTGCACTGGCCAGCGCGGTCTCCAGATTTTGCCCTCTGTGATTTTTTCTTGTGGGGCTACCTAAAATCCCTCATCTACAAAAACCGTCCTAGGAACCTGAAAGTCCTTAAAGGCAACATTCAGGCCAGCATCCAACAGATTCCTGTGGAAATGCTGGAAAGAGTCCATGAAAATTTCAGGAAAAGGCTTAGCCAATGTGTGGAGTGTGAGGGCCGCCATTTGGGCGACATTTTATTCAAAATTGTCTTAACTATAATTTCCCTTTTCAGTGTATAAGAGCAAAATTAAAAATATCGTTGTTCTTTAATATTTTGTGTTTTATTGACTTTTGATATTCATCCGTCTGCCGTGCGCCACCCTGTACATACATATATATATATATATATATATATATATATATATATATATATATATATATATATATATATATATATATATATATATATATATATATATATTTATTTATATATATATATATATATATATATATATATATATATATATATATATATATATATATATATATATATATATATATATATATATATATATATATATATATATATATATATATATATATATATATATATATATATATATATATATATATATATATATATATATATATATATATATATATATATATATATATATATATATATATATATAGTTTAGAGATTTTGGTTGAAAGAACCATCATATAAATTGTCGAATATATTTGCATTTTTATAAATGGGAATTTTAAGCAATTATAACATTTTCTCTTATTCGAATTTTATTATATTTATTTAACTTAAAATAAATGAATCAAAATTTCATATACAACTGTAAATTTTATTAAGAAACCTTTTTCAAATGTGTTCGAAATTATTTCACTAGTACTGTGAAAAATTTCTTTAATTATAGAAATATAAAAACAAACATATTATCAAAAGGTGAGCTTTTGTATTTTAAAAACGCTTTTTAGTGTTATAAATGAATTGCATTTTGTTAAAATGTTTTATACTTTGGGAATAATATCAACTGATTGTAAAGAAAATGGTATCCTGAAAACTTTAAAAGAAAACCAAACCATTTTTACTGATCATTTTACACTTTCAAAATTAACAGATAATTATATTTTTATGATAATCAAATCATGTCTTTAACATTCAATTTAAAGTTAAACATTTTATTTATACTTTCAATTAAAAATTATTTGTATTACATGAAGTTTACATAAATTATGTTTAAGTGTGGAAAAGTGAATTTAAATGCTGTAATTTTCAGTTCCAAATGTCCAAGAAAATTTCATTAATAAAATTCGTAAAAATTAATTTTTAGGATATAATTTATCATGTTTCTAAAATATAGAATAATATTAACGAAAACTTCATTCAATGTTTTAGAATAAATGAAGTAGTTATGAAAAATATAAAGTAATAAAATGTATTATGTTTTAAAATTATAAATGATTATTTAAAAAATCACATTATATGAATTGATTTTTATGAGTGAATTAGGTAACAAATTATAAAGAAAATTTTATAAATATTTCGTACTTTATATTAATATCTTTTATTGATAATATTATTTTCAAAAACTGATTTTAAATTGATTAATAAACTTTTGCTAGAATATTCAGAATTAATCTGTCAGTTTTCTCAGCTAATGTTATTCATTATTTGAATTCTATCGTTCGACTGTCATGTATTCTCACTTTATTTTTATATTTATATTGATATGGAATTAAAAATATTACTTTTTTAATTGATTAAATGAACAGAAAAAAAATTGCTAGAAACTTTTTTTATTCATAACAATCTTCAATTAATTATCAGACCATATTGTGTAAATCTCTCTGTAAGGAAAAATCTTGACTACAACTTTCATTCTTAATACCTGACTACATTTGCTCATTCTGCTCATCAGACACTTTATCTGGAATCGATGCAGAGAAGTTCAGAAAGTTCTGAATCGATATATATATCATCGATTTCACAACAATTCATAGCATTGACTAAGTAGTATTTTCTGCTGGACACAATATTTTTTTGGTATATTTCTTTGTTGAAGTGTTGAAAGTGGTGACAACTTTACGGTTTTTTTTGTGAATTACTCATTTTCTTTTCCTCGCTCAAATTTTTGAATTTATATACATTGGAAGATACATTTACAAAAATATGATTAATATTTAACTTGACTTTTATATAAATTACTCAAAATCTAAATCTAAATAATCAAATGTTTTCTGAAACCTAATAACCAAAATATGCCAAACATTAGTAGTACAAAAATAATATCGAATTCATGAAGAATAAAAGGGCTGCCAAAACTAATTATGCTGATAAAATAAATTGTTATTTAATATTAATATAAGCAAGATTGTCACTATTTTTTTAGCGAAATTTTTATTTTAATTAGAAAAAAATATTTCTGAAAACATACTTTTTATTCGTAATCATCTTAAATTACAAACAATAAGCCAATTAAATAAATTAATTTAAAAACAACCTATAAGAAGACATCTTGTATCAGAAGAATCAACTGCTCTTTCTTGACAGCTTAAACGTACGCTCGGGGCTTGTACATTTTTTTTTACTTGCGTGCACCGTGAACCATTGCAAATTAGGTCTTACTAGTTCTGCATCCAGTATTGCACATTTCAGTATAACTTCCCCCAATAGGACAACAGATATATCTGTTCAACCAATCAGCTCTTCTGATGGCTATCATGTGATCTGTTTCCGAATTCTCATAATCAATGACTACATCCGACTCATTTTCCTATGTATGATCCAGGTGATAGATATATGATGCAATTATAATTGGAAATTAGAATTCTTTTTGTGAAGTAATTAGAGAGCTTTTTAGTAAAAATTCTTATTGCTCATTTGCCACAGTAATATTAATCTTTCATATAACCCATCAACTGTATCAGCTTATTAAGCATTATAGTTCTTATAATATATATTTTGTAACCCAAATAATGTATCTTGAAATCTTTTAAGTAACTGTATTATAAAATTTGTTTCTATAAAAAACTGCCCATATTTTCTAAGAACATTTTTTTCAATTTTTTTAAAATATATCTCTTGATTAATGAATTAAATACAATTAATGAATATCAATCATATTGGATCCAAATTGTGTCTATCAAGAGTTGATAATGATCTAAAATCTAATTATATTAACAACTGTATTAGATACAAACTTGTAAATCTCAAAATTTGACTTAGTTTGTGAAAATACATCAGCTTCATAAGATAGAGTTTCTTTATTTATTTTATGATGTTTATTTAAAGCTAATAACGAGAATTATTGAAAAAATTAAAAATATTGATATATATATATATATATATATATATATAATTTCAATTGGTAATAAGAACACAATCAGATTTAACTTGACACTCCCAGAGGAACATGATATATTTAATAGGCACTTTTATCATGAGTGAATACGTGGATGAGCGGTTGGATCGAGATTCAAACTCACTATCTTTCGATGGCGAAAACGAGTGCCATTTTTTATGAAATATTGTACATTATAATATTTAATAAAAATTGTTTCTAAAATATTTAGATATATTATTTCATTAAATGAACTATTTTACATTATAATATAACATACCTAACCACACATTTTAAAAATTATTTAATTATATTTTGAAATAATTAAACACATATCATTCATTCTGTATTCAACACTCTCTATCATTCTAGTTTAATACTATATCGTATAAAATACAGTCATTGAATGTTTGTCATCGATAACTATACATAAACTATATTATTTGCTACCATGTTGCATTCACATTGATATTACAAGTGACTATAACGCTGTTTGGAATAAGAATAATATATATCACTTAAAATTAAATAAATAAAATTTGAAAAAAATTATGGTATAAGTGTTATATATTCCCCCAAGAGATTTCTCATCAAATCTGGCGTACTTTGATTTGTTTATAGGGTTGTCTATTGTTTTATGGTTGCCGGTTTTACTTTTGATGTTGCCAAATTGTGTTTACGTTGCTTTTCGCATTTTTTTGTCACCAGTTAGGTTTTTCGCAAGTTTCACTTCATTTTGCGTCGTAATATATGGTTTATTTATGTGCCAATAGAGTTTGAATTTTTTGTTTAGCATTTCAATTTGGCGGACTTGCTCCAAAAATTTGCATTCATCTTGGCGACGAAAAATGTTGCAAATGTCACCAATTGAAGGATTATATTCTACTAATTTCAAATTTACAACCTTTTTAAACGTTAAAAATACTAAGAAAAAATGTTCTTGCAAAAAAGTAAATAAATAAATAAATGAAAATTCACTGAAAAATAGGAGGAGGATCCTCAAACTGGGAATAAATAACGCGACAGCGAGTTAAATTAACTTTATATCAAGAAACACATTAATCTCAAAGTGAGACTGGGTTCGATAAAACGCTTTAAATCATTTTTACCCTACAATAGGTTTGAAAAAACATTTAAATAAAAACATTTTCTGTTAACTTATTTTATAAAGTGCCAACTAAATGATGTTCGTTCTGTTGCATGTTACAGTTTCGATATACACTCTAATAACTATTTGGAATTTTCAATAATACAAAAAAGTAAGAATACAGTTTGACTTTTGGCCACAATTCTTTCAACCGAATCTCAAATCGATTGAGATTCATTAATTATTACAGTTATAGTATATAAAATGATTCTTATTTTATATGCTAACGCAGAATGTAACACAGGCTATTCTTTAATGTCACAGATTCTAAGAAATATCGGAACACTACAAAAATATATTAATATAAATAACGACAGCTTTCTTCTGACCATATCGTCCAGAATCATTTCAACTACGGTTAAAAATTGGGTAATGAATGTAGTACTTCTGTCTTTTGAATACAAGAATATATGTTGGGTACTTAGTGTATATATATATATATATATATATATATATATATATATATATATTTCCACGCTTAGTATATATTCTTAGTATGTATGCACGCTTAGTATGCTTTCTTAGTATATATTCTTCACAGAAGAAAATTGTCGTGGGGAACATTAAAAATGCTTTGACGATGTTAAGCTGTTAAAACTATATGAAAGAGATTTATAAAAATACTCATAAATTAAAAGAGAGTAATTATCAGGATGTATATCAAAATAAAATATATATTTAATTGATTTAAAATTTTTGAACAGGCACCATATGTATATATAAATATCTACAGCGTTCTTCTGACCATATCGTCTCGAATTTCATTTTAACTACGGTTGAAAAATGGGTAATGAATATAGTACTTCTGTCTTTTGAATACAAGAATATATGTTGGATACTTGGTATATATATATATTTCCACGCTTCTTTCTTAGTATATATTCTTCACAGAAGAAAATTGTCGTGAGGACATTAAAAATGCTTTGATGATGTTAAGCTGTTAAAACTATATAAAAGATTTTATAAAAATACTCATAAATTAAAAGAGAGTAATTATCAGGATGTATATCAAAATAAAATAAATATATATTTAATTGATTTAAAATTTTTGAACAAGCACCATATGTATATATAAATATCGACAGCGTTCTTCTGACCATATCGTCTCGAATTTCATTTCAACTACGGTTGAAAAATGGGTGATGAATGTAGTACTTCTTTCTTTTGAATACAAGAATGTATGTTGGGTACTTGGTATATATATGTTTCCCCGCTTCTTTCTTAGTATATATTCTTCACAAAAGGAAATTGTCGTGGGGAACATTAAAATAGCTTTGACGGTGTTAAGCTGTTAAAACTATATGAAAGAGATTTTATAAAAATACTCATAAATTAAAAGAGAGTAATTATCAGGATGTATATCAAAATACAATAAATATATATTTAATTGATTTAAAATTTTTGAACATGTACCATATGTATATATAAATAACGACAGCATTCTTCTGACCATATCGTCTCGAATTTCGTTTCAACTATGGTTGAAAAATGGGTAATGAGTTCACTTATGTCTTTTGAATACAAGAATATATGTTGGGTACTTGGTATACTTCCACGCTTCTTTCTTAGTATATATTATTCACAAATGAAAATTGTCGTGGGGAACATTAAAAATGCTTTGACGAGTTAAGCTGCCAAAACTATGTGAAAGATTTTATAAAAAATACTCATAAATTAAAAGAGAGTAATTATCAGGATGTATAGCAAAGTAAAATAAATATCTAATTGATTTAAGATTTTTGAACAGGCACCATAAGTAAAAACTATAAATTTATAAGATCGCTTTCAACATGATATGTTATCTTCTTACAGTAAGATACAAACTTTGCTTTAAATTTCCAAAAAATAAAATAAATAGAATCGAATCTCAGAAAGATAAATCTCCCTCTTACTGTCCAAAACAATTCTTCCTTAATGTTCTGATTTCGATAAATGAACCTACCCTGTACAGTATAAATAAATATGATAAAAATATTTATCACTGACAAGTTAGAAGTGAAATGGTAAAAATCTATCCCAACTGAGAATGAAACTCTTTTTATCAGCGAAAAGGCGGTACAAAGCTGACAAAAGAATCCTTTATCACATTTCATACTAAGTACAATACTTCGATATACTCCTGTATCGCGTCTCCTTTATGGATAATCGATTTAAAGCGAGCCAGAAAGTTTCCGTATTAAATTTGAAACTTTCTGAAGTTGAAATACAAGAAAAATATTTTTAGAAGTAATATTTATATCTTAGATAAATGGATAAATTTGAATTTGTTTTATCATAAAAATGCAGGACTTCTGAAATAACTTAAAAGTATATATTTGTGATTTATATTTAAGAAAAAAGTATTAGTACAAAAGAGTTTCAATCAAATGCTTCAATTATTACTAAATTTGAAGATAAAAACAAAGTTAAAATACAAGCACCTTTATAAGCATTTAGTGGTTAAAATATTAAGATAAATAGTTACTTCATCACAATTCAATAAATGACGTAAGGGACCTAAAGATATGAGATTTATATATATAACTGTAACCACATAAGAAAATCATTTGTGCTGCCCACATTCCAGTAATAAGATCATTAATTATCGTTGTGTTCGAATTACTGACTACATGAAATAACGCTGGTTTGAAATTTTTTATACAGAATTTTGGCAACAAAAAAAGAGAAACAGATTATAATACTTTTCAATGAATTGGCTCTCAATCTACAATTTAAAGGAAATAAAAATCTGTTTGCTTCAGGTAATATTTTCGCAACTTGAATTGATTACGGAAATGTAACTGTAATATTATATTTAATGTGGTTTTGAAATTTAAACTGGGGAAAATTTTTCTTTCCTGCATCGCAGCAAAATGTTTATTTCTATATAACTTTACACTTTTATATTTTCATCTATGTGTATAAAATTTAAACAAACATTTAAATTTACTAATTTTATGAGCACACAATATATATATATATATATATATATATATATATATATATATATATATATATATATATATATATATATATATATATATATATATATATATATATATATATATATATATATATATATATATGAACATGATTCTAACCTTCAAAAGCTTGAAAGAATTCAGCAGAGCGCTGCTAGGATCATTGGAGGACTTCGCAACAGCTGTCTTAACAATTTAGCTCTGTACGAGTGCGACCTTCAACCATTACATATGAGAAGGAAGTATTGCTTCCTTCTCCAGCTGATCAGTTTATTGAAATACTTGGTTAAGTATTGCTTAACCAAGTATTTCAATAAACTGATCAGCTTTGGAGACCAACACAGAACATCACAATATTCAATTAATTGGAGCAATAACCGAATATTAAAATGTAATAGTCCATGCTCCCAAGCACATTTACAGAACTTGCTGTATCCTTATGTTGAGCCCTTCTGCTTGACACCTTTGATTAACCCTGCGTTTGGCCTCCATGGAGTCACATTCCATCCCAACCTAACCCTCGATGCAAGTAAAAAGTCGGACCACCCATACTTACTAAAGCAATTGGCTCTAGAGACAATTGACAAGATTCCTATCGCAGCAGCCTGATGTATACTGCAGTATACTGATGGAACCGGATTGGAGACCAATGCAATCGGCAGCGGAGTATGTATTGAACTCCCTAACCATTCCACCAAGCTTGAAAAAAGAACTACTGACCACGCGTCCGTCTTCAGAACGGAACTCATCGCCATCATGAGTACACTTTCTTTGTTAGAAAACAGTACACAAAAAGATTTCTCGGAGATATGTATCCTTACAGACAGTCAATCTTTTATCCAGCACCTTTTCAATTGGCAATCCATCGGCGACAATACTAGTAGAAGTATTATATCGGCGACAGTACTCATAGAAATATTATGTCGGCGACAGTACTCATAGAAGTATTCTACTCTTGTTGAAAAGCCTTTCAGTTCAACACCCAATCCACCTGCAGTGGGTACCCTCGCATATTAGTCTGCCTGGGAATGAAGTAGCCGACGACCATGCACAGGCTGCAGCCAGTAATCCTTTGAACTAGGAAGATCGCATGGCACTAACACCATCAGAGATCTCTTCCATTACTAAACAACTTACTTCTAAAACCTGGGTTGACCATCCTGCTCACCCTTGGTACTTCAAAAGACATCCTGGAGCCACCACAACATTTAAGGGCTCCAGAGTACATCAGACGACACTGTCTCGACTTTCTATTGGCCACTTGAAGTATATGATCTTTAAGGACGGTGAAAGAAAATACCCATCATGCCCCAAGTGCGACAATGCTCCGTTTTGCCCGCCAACACATCTTGAAGTGCTTGGGGTTTTCTCGTGAAGAGGCTGTGAAAAGTCCACGTCTGCTTTTGGACTTTTTGGCTATCTATGATCTCATGGATCTGGTCTAGTTGAACTAGACCAGATGGGGATTAGTTCCACCACCATATATATATATATATATATATATATATATATATATATATATATATATATATATATATATAAAGAAAACACTGTTT
This sequence comes from Latrodectus hesperus, assembly GCA_037975125.1. NCBI lineage: Eukaryota > Metazoa > Arthropoda > Arachnida > Araneae > Theridiidae > Latrodectus > Latrodectus hesperus. The sequence goes on from JAJQOW010000022.1 coordinate 773,238, forward strand.
TTCAAATCACGTTTCAGGGAAACAATGCTCTGAATATGTGTTAAAATTGAGAAAGAAGTTGATATTCGTATTCATATTATCGTAACACCTCTTGAAAACTCAGATGATAAAATTTAACTAAAGAATGATATTGTTTGCAAATAATAGTTTTTTAAAGTGAAAAATTTATTTTATATTTTGAATCTGTTGACAAACATTAGTTTAACCCGAAATTCTCTGAAATCACAATTAGTTTTGTTGCTCACATTTGATACAATTTTTGATGTTATTGCTGTTTGATATTCAAAAATACCTAAATAATTTGCTTTAAAAGCTATTTAGTGTAACAAAATGTATGTATGTAATGAATAATTATATTCACATTTTAAAATCACTTATTAAAATTTAAACACTAACTAAAAATTTTAAAAAATACTGAGCAACATTTCTCCTTTGCGTTCAGTTTTGGCTTACAGATGGAATGATCTTTCATATATGAAATAATTCAAATTCGTTTTTCTTTCATTCAGAAAACTATATAATTTGCATCATAATATTTTTTTAAATTAAAAATGAATTTATGATAATAATTACTTTTAAAAAATAATAAACCAATTTAATTTGAATAAAACATTTCTTTTGGTGTTTCATTCTAGGTTCCTATAACAATACATTATATGATGAGATGTCAATGTTTGCATATTTCAATTAAAGAAACAGATAAATGTACTGGATACAACTGTGCCAAAAATTATAAAATTATAAAAGAGTGCGTAATTTTAATTAACATAAATTTTGTTATCTTTTCTTTTAATCGATAAATTTAGAAGTTAGATGAAGACATACTCCATGCGTATGTATTAGTTTTTTTATGAAATATGAATTCTATTAGCATTGTGCAAAAAAAATATTTTCCTAATTTTCAGGATTTGTTTGTATCATTATGATTTCTTAAGATTTTCATGAATATTAATCAGTGAAAAAAATTTTCATTATACTTAAGCTATTTTCGTTATAAAAAGTGGAATATTTTATTATTATTCCACTTTAGTTAAGGAATTATTAATTATTTTATTTTTTAATTATTAATTTTTATAAAATAACATTTTTTTCAATAATTAATATATATTTTAGTATTATTATAAAATTTTATAAAAAAGTAAAAAATATATATATATAAATAATAATAATAAATAATGTAAAATAAAATATATTATAAAAATAATTAATATATATAAAAAATATTAAATAAATAATAAAAATAAAAAAATATTTTATAAAAAAATAATAAATAAAAATAAATAAAATAATTATAAAAATTTTCTTTTAAAAAAAATAAAAAAAAATTTAAGAAATAGTTAGTTTTTAAAAGTTTTGGAAAATTTAAAAAGTTTCAATAGAAAAAGGAGTTTAAATCTTAAATTGTTATAAAAATTATCAAATAAAGAAAAGACTCAAGTGACGAAATGTATCTTTCTGATATAATCAAAAATGTTAAAGTGCCAAAAAAGGAGTTTAAACCTCACCAACCTCTATAAAATATCAATGTATTTTCGTTGCCTTAAAGTATTTCTATCATTCTTCTCTCAATAGTACCGAGCAAAATATACTTTAGTACTTTCTATAATGTACTTTTTCTGGGATTCGTTATAGTTATTCGATTTAAAGAGGAGCAACAATTTCTAAATAGGTTTTGCTAGCACTTGAGCTTGATATATACATCATCAGTTGCCATCGATTGATTATATTACATTTTGGATGACAATGGTAATTTCTCGGCAGTTTTATGCTTGCGTTTTGTAGAAAGTGGAGGAAATTATGGAAACCAAAGTATGGATTGAGAAGATTTTCATATAGATTTCTTTTTAATATTTTCTCTCATATTTTCATTTTGGAGTACACCTTTCTTAGTTCAGTGGCTAAAGTGATCTTAAGGCAATAAACTTAAAGCTATAACGAGTAATAAAAGAAGAAGTTACTAAGAATTCCTTAGAAAAGATCATCGTCAAAATTCATAGTAATACATTTTTAACTTATATATTGGTTTATTTTTATAGACATTTTTTATTTCTGAGAATTGTCAATTAATTCAAGGACTTGAATATAGCCACCCAACTTGTCTAGTGGTCAGCGTGCCTGACTGCGGATAAGGAGTTCGGGCATGGATGTACTTTCTCTATCTATCCTGCTTTTGTCCTTTCCTTGTATGAATGAGGTATGAATGGTTGCCTACCTTATAAACGGGTACCTATGGTATGTGTGTAAGTTAAGTCGTACTTCCACCTTCATGATGCCCTGATTAAAACGAAAGACACTCCCATTTGACTTAGATTCGCATAGCCAAGGCATAGCGAGCTTGGCTTGTCCAAGTGTCATTAGTAACAATAACAACAGGACTTGAATATGAATAGCAGTTTAAATATTTCAAAATGTAGCTTTCACAAAATTCAAGTTATAATATCTTATTATATTTCACTTATTCATATCCATGTGATAGATAGGTTATAAGTAGCATTTAAATTGTACACAAGAATATAATCAAAATATATAATTTGGATCATCAATTCAAATTTCTCTTTTTAAATAAATACCTGTTGGTGATTTAAAAAAAGATCCGAAAAAATAATTCTAAAAATATTGCATTGTTTGTTGTTTGTGACAATTATTTGAATCATTTCAAGTAGGTTTATGGTTTGTTAGTTGGTATGAGGGTTACCATTAATTAGGCACCAGTTTGCTACCATTCTTTATTTTGTCAAATCCTCGATTATTGTTTACCATTTTCAAATATTGTAATATTTCATAAATAGGTTAGGCAACTATCTTCTTATTCTAACATTAGAAAATCGAAGCATTTTAGTTGTCCAAAGAACAATTACGTTTTTTCATTTATTTATTATCATTTTTTTTTTTGAGATTATTTATGCCAATTCAACACAATTTACTTACAATACATCGCCAAATTTACATGTCGCCAGTAATTACCGAATGTAATTTATTTTTTGAATCATTATCAGTAACATCTTATGATTCAGAAATTGTATAATAAATGTATTTTAATAAAAAGAATTCACTTTATAAAGTTTCAGGAAAAATACAAGTTTTTAAATGTTTTCTTATATTAAAACTAATTTAATACAAACAGAGTGCGATACAATGTGATTTATATACGATTTTATTAAAAGAATGTTTCTTTTTCAAATTTATTTTCAAAAATGACTTATTTTTGTGATTGTTTTCAATATTTTTTATAGCTAGCAAAATAATGAATATTAAACGCATTCTTATACACTTAAGTTTAGTTACGCGAAATCACACTCGAGTAGCTGAATAATATGATACTATGAAAAAATAATTTATCTGTATTTTATATTTGTTAATTTAGGGAAGAAACACACCACAATCTTTTCAGAGATTATACCACCAAAATTCTTTAATTATAACCAATACCTTTATTGTTTGCTAAGAAGACAAAAAAAAGAATATGTGGAATACCTGCCTTTCAAATGTGTTTTGCAGAAGAACAAAAAGGAAATTAATTAATTGAAGTTGTTGGCTAAAATATATCTGGAAAGATAGAAGAATCTTTCGTTACTGAGCGAATTAAAACAAAGAGAAGATGAATTGTTTCGATGTAACCGTTAAGATTGATGAAACGAGGATAGGTAAAACAAAGAATTACTGACGTTAAAAGGAAACAGCTAAGGGAATGTTTGATGGTGCCAATTGTTAAGCTGAATAAATCTTTTTTTTTCTCTGGATAAAAATGAGAAAACTGATATTTCTTTATAAGTTATTTCTAGCTTTATATGAAATAATGTACTGCAGAATATCCATTTAGTTCTTATTGCAGAAATGTCAATTCTATATCGTAATTTTTTCACTCTGTATAAAGTTTTTGTTAGCAAATAATATAACATTTTCTAAGCATTTTAGTTAAATTTGCTACGAATTTACTTACGAATTTGCTACGAGTTAATGAAGGATTAAATGAGTTTTGGTGCATTAATACTTTATTTCATGAAATATTAAAACAATCAATTTTCTATTATATATCAGCAGACAAATTCGCCAATATAGGTCTACAGTTAAAAAAATTCCGCTAAGAAAATTTTAATTAAAAAAAATTTAAATAAAATCATTTAAAATAAATCTTAAAAGGTGATTTTATTTTAAAAGTAGTTGTTCTTTTATTTTAAAGATAGGTATTTTATTTCAAAAGTGCTAAAACACAAAAATAAATTTAGTAACATTATATTTTATGATCCACATTATTGCCTACAGATGACACCACTTTCCAAATAAATTTAAAATATGAAAATTTTATGAAAGTTTTAATTAATTTACACAGTTTTAATTTTTGTGCAAATTAATACGTTCACATAGAGAAGAATCAATTGAAGATGAAAAACGTGGCCGTTGTTTAGATGTTTTCTAAATGCTCCTTCAGATCTTTTGAGGCCCAAGAAAATTAAATGCATAAATAGAAATGTTTTTTAATACAAGTCTATATTCAAATGTAATTCTAATTTCTCTTTCGTTTCATTTCAATATGCAAATGATTAATTGTAAGTTATCAAGGATTACTGTGTACATTTCTCAAAATGATCAGATTTAATGTTTATTTTTAATTTTATTCTAAAAAGTAAACAATTTTGTCAGTGAGGATCCGATGACGTCATATGGAAGTATTTAATTAAACGTAGCATGAAATGTCATCGTTTCGGTTAACCTATTTGATGCTTTCAAATTAATTTCATATTGTATATATTTAAAATGCTATATAGAATTTTTCTTATATTATTAATGATAATAGCTACAATTTTTTGCTTACTGTTTAATATATATTATTAAATAATAATACTGTAAGTTAACGTTTGCTTAATACTAATGTTTAATAGTATGCTTGCAAATAATGACCACAACGTTTGGAAAATTTGAATAAAACTATGACAAGAAAATGATTTTTTTTAATAAATCGCCAAAAAAGAGAACTGAATTTTCAACAATCCCCACTTATTGACTTGTATTATAATATATAAGTGAAAAAACATCTGAGGAAACTATTTTGTAATTTTAGAGCCGGAAACCCCTAATTCCTTTTAAAACATATTTCCGAACGAGAAAATTGTAAACGATTGTGTTTTCCTATACAATATCATAAAGTATCTAACATGATATTGACTTTATGAATTTATTTTCATCTTATTTTGTCGTTTTTAACTGACTCGTTGTTTACCTTTCGCTGTGAAGTGTTTGAAATTCAGTAAGCAAAAACTAACCTAACTCATGAATCATTCAACACTTGGTCTTTTATGGTTCACTTTCTTTAAATTGAACTTCCTAAAAATTCAAAGCACACTCTCTTATGTTTCTAATACTCGGGGAACAAAAGAAAAAAAAAGAAGACCCTCCTCCAACAGTTTCATATTTCCCTTTCACTCAAATACACCATCTGCATATTTGTGCTTAGAAGAAGGTGGTTAGTGGGGGAGTGTCTTCTCATAATCCCAGACGCGCTAGCTAACTGCTTGATATAAAGTTTCGCCACTTGAGGGAGTTCGGCGACGAAAGTTTTCATAAATATTTATTTTTAACCTATTATGTTTCTTGTAAGAAGACAAAACTTTCATGTTTTTGTCAAAATGATAAATAAAGAATGCTTAAATTTACAGGGGTAAAGTAATGTCTGCAAAATAAACATTGCCCTGATGGGATTGAGTGGTTCACTTTCTCATATTATGCATTTAAAAAAAATTGAAAAGTGTTTAAACTACATCACACCTACACATATAATTATTAAATTTATACTATAGTTCGCGTACTATAATCCTAATGTTAGGGACTACTTGCATTATGGAAAATGGCTAGTACACATAATATAAGCAAGCGAACTAATTTACGGTTGAAATTTAGTTTCAATACTAAAAATGTAATTTCACTGTTCTTTTTTAAATATTGAAATCTTAAGCTGTGTCAAATTCCTATTTTTTGCATAAAAAACATAATGTTCATGTAAAGTAATCGTATAATAAATCATATAATAAAAATAAAAATTTCAAAAAATATGTAAGTAAAAATAAAACATATCAATAAAGGGTTAATATACATATTGGAAATAATCTTTAGATTCAATAAATCAAGCTATTGTATAAATTATTATTTTTTCTATTATTATTTTGGTAAAAATATATTTGAGGGTGCCCCTTGGCGAGATTGGCGATTTTTGTTTGGCGCCAATCCTGTTCGCGTGGAATGCTGTGCAAACAGTAATGGGGCCAAAACACAATAAAATTTCTAAAATAATGCAGTAAGCACATAAAAAAAAATGTTCTCACTTTATTTTGCTGGAATATCCTCACTTTGAGATACATAGAATTCCCTAATAGCACCTTCAGATTTTGCTTAAATTTATCCTGAGAAGAAAACCAATCAGAACCGTGAATGGATTTCAGAGTAACGTTTAGGGTTACCATAAATGGAACAACATCGCCCTGCTTAGCGATAAACTTGGCGAGAAGTCAAGGGGCACCCTCAAGTATAGTCTAACCTGTATTTAAATAAAAACATTAAATAATATATAACATCAAACCTTTATTTTTGTATTTTCTATTACGTTTCGAATCCAATTGTTTATAAAAACACAAGTTTAATGGTTCGAGTTTTAATACTATGTGTATTTTTTGCATGTTTTTGTAAACGCTTACAAATTATAAATCCTATACAGAAATCTCAAAATAAACACTCAATATATTTGAGTGAACAAATGTCTGCATATATAATACAGAAATACACCTTTCATCTTATATTTTATGTTTACTATGCTCAACTCACTATACTTCCATTATACCATAGAAGAAGGCAAAAATTAAGATAAAGCATGTTCCACATTCTGATGTATGTATCCACTCACTAATTATGTATTAATGATGGTCACTTAACTGTATTTCACAATATAATATCCAATTAGTAGTTCGGTGAATAACATTTGGATAAACTTTCTTGGCACGTGAATTTTTGTAGACAGATTTTTGAAGACCTTCTAAACTAAGGAAATAAGATCGAACTCTGGAAAGCGAGGAGATTTTAGGTGGATCGCCGATTAAAATTTTTATACTCCGCATACCTAAAAACATGCTTGGTTATTCCCTCCTTCGGTCGTCATTGAAGGTGATCGTGAGAAAAATAAAAAAATAAAAATAGTGTTGCTGATTCAGGAAAGTAGGCATACTCCTGTTGTTGTTTATGACACTTGGACAAGCCAAGCTCGCTATGCCTTTGGCAGTGCGAATTAAGTCAATAGAGAGCGTCTTTCGTTTGGATCAGAGCACCACGAAGGTGAAAGTACGCCTTTTCCCTTTTTAAGGTGCCTCGTCATTTTAACCACGGTCAGGTGACGAGGCCACACCTGAGCTGGCACCCTCATCTCCACGTCCACGCCACACCAGCGGAACGACTTTTGGACGTCCCAGATTAACATGGACACGTCCCCAACCCACGGAGCTCCAGCAACCCAGTGAAGGAGAGTACACCGTGGTCACCCTCCCAACCACTGCCCGCGTCAAATGATGCTTCCCTTTGCTGAGCTTACGGGAAGCGGCATGAAGCTACTGAGCCACTGGAGCTCTCGAATCTGTAGGATAAGAGTACTGAGAACATATCGAATAATAAAAGTAGCTTAACCACAAATTAGTCTTTAACCGTGTAACTTTTAATTTTTTTATCATAGTGATGGAGAATTCCAGAGATTAAGTAGATTCATCCCGCTTTCCGTTAAAATCAGCAAAGGGAAGCATCATTTGCCACGGGCAGTGATTGGGAAGGTGACCACATATGCTCCCTTGCTGGGTTGTTGGAGCTCCGTTGGTTGGGGACATGTCCACGTTAATATGTGACGTCCAAAGTCCTGGTGTGGAGTGGATGTGGAGAGGAGAATGCCAGCTCAGGATGACTTCGTCACCTGATGGTGGTTCAAAATGATGAGGCGTTTGGTGACGGAGAGTATTCCAAAAATATTGACCGGTGCTAGACTGTACCGTTATGCATGTATCACATTATGGGTTCATAAACAAGAAAGAGTAGACATTTGAAAAGTCTCCAGATCTAAAACAAATCTTATTTAAAAAAAAATTGCATTTTACTTTGATAAGAATCCGATGCAAATATTATCTAATCTGTCACAAGCAGAGTAATGTGTCATAATCTAATTATTTTGGAAAGTGCTGTCTTTAAACAAAAATTACGATTATCAATAAATATTATTATATAAACTACTTAATTTGGTTAATAACTCTGAAAGTAAAGATATCTGAAGTTTAAAGAGCATATGCAATCACTTTTCTACAATTATCCAAAACTGAAAAAGAAGAAACTTTTTTTATTATAAAATTTGATTTTAAAATGTATCTCTAAAACTTAGAAGTGTTCATTAAGCAAAATGTTTGTTGTTGTTGTCTTGTGCCAGCTAGGCTGACAATATGGGGTGCGCTGCTCCACTTTTCAAACTGAACCATATTTTTGGTGTGAAGTCCGACTTCCTCAGTACACACATGCCATAGGGACCCGTTTATAGGATAGGCAACCATTCACAACCCATACATGCAAAGAAAGGACAAAGACAGGAGAGATAGAGAGAGAAAGTACATCCATGCCCGAACCGGGATTCGAACCCAAGACCTACTTATCCTCAATCAGGCACGCTGACCACTAGACAAGTTGAACGGCCTTCGTTAATATACGAGTAACGATTGATGAATGTGCTTGGTGGACCTGCTTTTAAAACGACTGATATTCCCATTCTTGACTGACTGGTGTCTCAATTATTTGCATACTTATTCTCACTTCATTCAATGGCACCATGTCAATGGCAAGAACTTTCTTGGTTTACCTCATGTAATTTTTAAATAAGTATTTCAAGAATTTTATTTTTTATATTGTTACGTTTTCAATAATTTATGGTATGTTTCATGCGAATGTGAAGAATAAATGGTGAAAGAGTCACATAAAAAATAAATTTTTTATTTAAAATAACACATTTTAGGACATTAGTTCTTTTTAAAATAATTTATAGTTATTATCAATAAAAAATGTATAAAATATATCTATTTGGAAATATAACAAAATCCTTGCTTAAACTTAGGTCAAAAATTTATATAAAATGTTGCTTTCTGTTATTTAACAAAAGTGAAATAAAATTTATCTTTTGCTTTGAAAACAAAAATATATTATAAGCTAAAAGACAGTTAACTCCAAAAAGAAGTTTAAAATATTCCTTGAACTCTCTAGTGAGTTCCTCTTATATAAATGGAAAGTGAATTTCCGAAGCAATAAAATTGAAATATGAATTCTATTTAAGCAAATGAGAAATAATAATTTAACTGTTGTCAGAGAAATGTACGTTAATATTCGCAAAAGGCCACATGCTATGAAACAGTTTATATCCACAGAAATTGAAACGTATTAGATATTTTAGTCAATTTCAATAACGTAGAGTTTCTATTTCAATTGAATTCGAGTATGATAAAAATGTTAGATGGTATGTGAAGATATAACGATTAGTTTTTAAAAAGAATAGTTTATCATTAAAAAGCTAGTACTTATTGTTCATTTATGTAAAATTTTTTTTAACTTGAATGGACTGCATTGTGAAGAAAATAATTTAATATATAAGATAGTTCTAAGTCTTTAAAAATGTAAAGCGTCTTTGTCATCCAGAAAGAATTTTCGTAAATAGTGAGCCATGTATGCGTGTAACCAAGAAGAAAACCCGGAAAATTTTTCTAGACTCATCACATTTGACGCACAGTTGGTTAGAGAATTGAATTCTAAACTTTCCAAAAGGAAGATTGCTATTTTATTACAATGCTACGAAAGACTATCTAACTCGTTTTTTTTTTAATTACAACTTGTTGGTGTATAGCGTAATAGAAAGCAAGCCAAATGGTCTTCAGCTATAACCAGTCAATTTATATAGGCAAATTATAAATCTATATATATAAAAATTTCGTGTCACGATGTATGTTCCCGATAAACTCCGAAACTACTGAACGGATTTTGATAAAATTTTGTAATCATTTATAATATGGTCCAACTTAAAAGATAGAATAGTTTTTATCTCTTAATTATTGATCTCAATATTTATTATACGACATTAGTGTTTATTTATTGGTTAGTTCTGTAAGTTCCTAATAGATGGCGGCTTAGCTAATAGATGGCATAAGTATTTCTCGATAGCTTTTTATTTATTTTTATTTTATAATTTGATAATTATTAATATATTAAGCAGTGCATTTTGATCTAATTTATTTATTCAAATTATAAATTCTTTTAATTTTTCTTTATTTCAGTACAATGCCGCGGAAAAATTTTTTAGATTTAATAATTTAAAATTGAAAAAATAATAGTTCTATGTCAATGTTATCTACCTCATTTATAACAATTTATTTTTAGATGTTTTTAATTTATATAGTATATTTTATAAGAGTAAGTCACTGATTACAAACTATAATTTAATATAAGATGAATAAAATGTAATTTCAGAAAGTATATGTTGATTTGTGCTTAATTTCAAAATTTCGATACTTTACCTATTACTTTTAAATTTTGGTGAAACGTTTTATTTTTAATCTCATAAGAATGAACCTATTTTAAAATTTTTAGAAAATATTAATTTGATTGTACCAAAGAGTTAGTAAAAAATTCATTCAATGTATTATAATTACTCAGCCACAACAAAGCGTGGCTGGGTCAGCAATTCTAAATATATAGAAATTTCGTGTGTCATGACGTATGTTCGCGATAAACTCCGAAACTACTGAACCAATTTTGATAAAATTTTGTAACCATTTATAATATAGCCCAACTTAAAAGATAGAATAGTTTTTATCTCTTAATTATTGATCTCAATATTTATTATACGATATTAGTGTTTATTTATCCGTTAGTTCTGTAAATTCCAAATAGTTGGTGATTTCGCATCTAAGTTGCACAGGTATTCGGCAGATGGCGACGTGTTTATTTTTCTAGATTATAGTATCTCCCAGAGTAAATTAGCGTGCGAGCGCAAGCGCGTGGTTGAATATAGAATTTACATATATTTTCATGATGTATAATCATACTGTAACAATTTTTCTTGAATCATTTTTATAATTATACTTTGTATTGTGTTATTATTGTGTAGTGTTCAATTTGAATATTTTTAATATTATAAATGGTAAAATAAAATTTTATTTATTACTGTTTTTCTCTACTAATTTTCATACCACCTCGAAAACATGTAAGTATTTCTTTATAGACTTTTATTTTTTTATTTTTCTTTTATAATTTGTTAATTGGTTCTGTAATCGTGCTATTTTGGCAGCAAGAAACTTTGATGCGAACGAAATTAACTTCAATATACAACAGATGTTGCCCGGTGATTTGATGTCTCTTAAATCAATCGACACAGTTATTGATGAAAACAAAGCCGTAAACTTTTCAACTGAGTTTTTGAATTCTCTGTATATGCAAGGAATGCCACCACATAATCTTCAATTCAAAATTGGTTCACCAATTATTCTTCTACGTAATTTAAACCCACCTCAATTATGTAACGGTACACGCTTAGTCATAAAAGAAATAACAGAAAATATTCTCTAAGCAACAATTTTGACGGAAAAATTTAAATGAGATATCGTCCTGTTTCCACGTATTCCACTGACAGCGTCAGAATCTCCAATACCGTTTAAAAGGCTCCAATTTCCGATTTGTTTAGCTTTTGTGATGACCATAAATAAATCTCAAGGCCAAACAATGTCTATTTGTGGTTTGGATTTGGAAAACACATGTTTCTCACATGGACAGCTATATGTTGCCTACTCACGTATAGGAAAACCATCAAATCTCTTCGTGTTGGCGAAAGACAGGTTAACCAGGAATGTTGTACACAAAGTAGTACTTAGATAATTTTAGTTTTAATAATTTAAAATTGAAAAAATAATAGTTCGATGTCAATGTTATCTACCTCATTTATAACAATTTATTTTTAGATGTTTTTAATTTATATAGTATATTTTATAAGAGTAAGTCACTGATTGCAAACTATAATTTAATATAAGATGAATAAAATGTAAATTCAGAAAGTATATGTTGGTTTCTACTTAATTTCAAAATTTCGATACTTTACCTATTACTTTTAAATTTTTGCGAAACGTTTTATTTTTAATCTTATATGAATGAACCTATAAATTTTTTTAGAAAATATTAATTTGATTATACCCAAGAATTAGTAAAAAATTGATTAAGTAATGTATTATAAAAACTCAGCCACTGCAACGCGTGGCTGGGTCAGCTTGTAAATATATATATATATATATATATATATATATATATATATATATATATATATATATATATATATATATATATATATATATATATATACAGTATGGCCACTTTCTTAACTTTGGAACTGCTGCTGCTATATTCATAAAAGTGGTGTCTAGGTATAGTAAAGTAGTCTTGTGCTACTGAATGAAACCACCTACCGCGCCACCTGGTGGAAAACTGTGGAGTTAGCATTCGTATCTCGAAAATGGAACGAGATAGATAAAAAAGTGATTTACAAAGTTGTAGAGCATCCTCGATTTAGTACGAAAAGATACCTTTTAGGCATTAATGTGAAGAATACAATGATAAAAATGCGCATTTGTTGTTTCGTGTTGTGACGTGGCACATCGTACGTGTGCAATGGCATTTATAATAGGCAAAGCACCCATTACTGGGCGCTGGAAAATCTTAAATGTTTCGTCGACGTTCGACATCAAATGCGGTATGCTATTAACGTTTGGTGCGCAATTTACAATAACAAGCTGATAGGCCCAATATTTTACAATGGCACGTTAACGGGTGCACGATATTTACAATTGCTACAGCAGGTAATACCCGATTTTCTGGAGAACCTGCCGTTGCTTAATCTTTAGAATCTATGGTTTCAACATGACGGCGCGCCTGCTCACAAGATATCTCCAGTGAAATAGTACCTGGAATTTGGCAACCAAATACTAGGGTATGGCGGTTTCGAAGAGTGGCATCCACGTTCTCCTGATCTGACTCCACTGTATTTTTTCCTGTGAGGATACTTGAAACAGCAGTTGTATGCGAACCCTCCACAAAAATTGCATGACCTTAAACGACGCATTAAGGTCGCGTGTTCCAACGTCTGCAACGTGATCTTCAAGTGAAGATCCAAATGTGCATTGCAGCTTACGGGGAGAAGTTTGAATATCTTAAATAATGTATATTGTTATAACAATTTGTTTTTCTACTTTCTTAGATCGTTTTGTCACGTCACAGCACGAAACAACAAATACGCGTTTTAAAAGTTGTATTCTTCACATTAATGCCTACAAGGTATTATTTCATACTAAATCGAGGAAGTTCTACAACTTTGTAAATCACTTTTTCTCTCTATCTCGTTCCGTTTTCGAAATAGGAATGCTAACTCCGAAGTTTTCCACCAGGTGGCGCAGTAGGCTATTTCATTCAGTAGCGCATGGATACTTTACCATACCTAGACACAACTTTTATAAATATAGTAGCAGCCGTTCCGAAGTTAAGAGGGTGGCAAGGGACTTTAGTGTACATACTGTATATATATATATATATATATATATATATATATATATATATATATATATATATATATATATATATATATATATATATATATATATATATATATATATATATATATATATATATATATATATATATATATATATATATATATATATATATATATATATATATATATATATATATATATATATGTCAGCGCGCACGCTATATCAAATCACTATAAAAGAAATTAAAAAGTGAAGTAATTATAAAATGAAATGTATCAAACAATGTATGGATATTTATTGTTTCAATCTTTATTTTCAATTTCCATTTGTATTTTTGTCAAGCTATATTTTAATAGATAGACGAATTTATAAAAAATTAAGTTAATACATGATTTTTTTAATAGGTAAAGAAAAAATAGAAGTTGAAGTTTAAAAAAATTACCTAAAATAATTTTATCTTTAATAAAAAATAGTAACTGTGTTTTTTTTTTACTATTCCATCTCTTGATTTAATTTGTTTCTGGTTCAACGGTTGTATTTTATAAACCAATGCAAATTTGACTCAAAATCACTGTTAAAGCAGATTCCAAACCAGTACAAAAATCATCTTTATACTGGAAATCGAAAACAATAAATATTCTAATAAGTATTTCTACCTTGCTTTTGATTTAAATCCTGTTTAATGCATTAAATTAGTTTTTTTATGGTTCATCTCTGTTATAATAAATAAATAATTATATTTTACATGGATCTGTTTCTTAGCTCATTAATCTAACTTATTCTGAAATTTTCTGATATTACTTAGCTCTTTTATATTTAAAAATTACTTTAAATATGTATGAATATCTTAAAAGTATCAAAATAAACATTCCAAAATGTCTTACTATTTTCTATTAACTATTACAGATTATACTACAGGAATACTCTGGTAAAATTGCAGTTCTATGATATCTATTCCAAAAATACCGGAAGTTATTTATCATAGTAAAAAATAAAATTCTTAATTTTTTAAAATGTTATCTTGATATCAACTATACATTTGAATTCATATTTTCATTTGAAATTTCTTTAAGATAAACAACTAAGAAATAAGGTATTTAAATTCATCTTTTAATAACAAATAACCTTTATCAAAAATGTGAAACAATAAAAAACGAAACCCTCCCACTTTTAAAATTTGAAAAATCCATCCGCGTCATTAAAGCCAAAATCTCTAGTATTAAGCGTTTCATCTTAACAGCGCTTTCAGAAAATGCTTTTTTTTTTTTATCAGCGAACACCCCCAACTTTTGTTCGAAGGGCATCGGTCGTCATCATTAGCAAGTAAACGAGGAGAGAAACATTCTTGATCATCCTGCAGCGAGTGCAGACTTTGCTCCGTTGCCAAAACGCCCAGCTCATTAATAACGACTTCGTGCTGATGATCATCTCCGGGTTCCGAGGAAATAGCTCTATTTCTCTAAACGATTTCTAGGAAGGGATGTGGGGAGGTATTTAAAAGATGGAGTGATGCTCGCCTCTTTAAGTCGTTTGCTTCCATTGAAACGCTTTGTTGATTGTGTTGTTTTTTTTTCCTCCGTCCCAGCATCTATCAGAGGTGAGTGAGTGCATTAAGGGATGTTATGTGATGAGCCCCAGTTCTATTTTTGGGATCTCAAGTATTACATTGTCTTTTGTATAAAAATGTCACAATAAATGTTGTTTTGTTTACAGTCATTCTTCTGATATCTCAACTAGTTAGAATTTCTGCGTCATCAGCAAAAAATCTCAGATCAATCCTTAAATGCAACACCATATATGATGCGAATTAATACTGTTATTCAACAGTATTACAGCCATCTACTCTGTCTAGAGATCAGCCGAGCTGGCAGACGAATGGTTAGCGCTCTTGCCTTCGGTACAACAAGTTCGTGAGTTCGAATCCCACCTTGGGCATGAATGTTTGTAGTGGTTCGAAATCCACTTTAAGCCGTAGGTCCCGGTCTATTTAGCCCTCGTGTGCAAAAAATGACCTTTGAGCGACAAACAAACCAAACCATACTACAGGAATACTCTGGAATACTCAGGAATTGTCTACTACTCAGGAATTGTCTAGAGATCAGCGTGCCTAACTGTGGATAGGAATGTCATGGTTTCGAATCCCGGTTCGGGCATGGATGTACTTTCTCTCTCTCCTGTCTTTGACCTTTTCTGGTATTAATGGGTTGTGAATGGTTGCCTACCCATAAAACGGTTATCTATGGCATTTCAGGACTAGGTACAGGGAAGTTTTCTGGTGCAACAACAACAACATATGGCTTGTGTATACTGAGGAAGTCGGACTACACAACAAATTATGGTTCAGTTGGAAAAATGGAGAAGCGCGCGCCTCATATTGCCAGCCTAGCTGGCACAAAACAACAACAATAGTATTACAAAAAAAATAGATGGTGATGATATTATGTATGCATCTCTTACCTAATTTAATTGTATCAATGTTATGCAAGCAAGAGAAAAGTTCCTTTATTGAATTGTAGTTGTTCAGCAGGAAAAGAAATCAATGGCGAGAAAATAACTGGCTCAAATTTGTTTCACCAGAAGTCATCATGTTGACAAGACCATGCAAGCAATACTAGAAGTGTCTAGTTAAAAACATTTTGGCTTGTAAAATAGGTTAGGTTTCTGATTGCCAACTGAGGATATTAAATTTAGACAAACGTTTAGCAATTTAGACCATTATCAAGTAACAAAATTAATATTTGAATTACTAAGATATTTTGGTTAATATTTATGAACCTTTACCTTTTGATATTCGGGCCATTGTTTTGACGCTAAAATAAGTGCCAAGATGTGACTAACAAGATGATCGCTGCACAAAAGCTATGTAAAGATGGATTAGAAGGATTGCCAGAAATTACAGTTTATCGCTAAAATGTATTGCCAAAACAAGTGGTACCCGATTTTAAATCGAAACCCAATATTTTTATTAATTTCCACACCCCAGTAATGGAGGGACATTAAAATTACGTCGTATTGATTAATTTTCATAAACCTCAGCACGACATTGTATAAAGATGTTCAAATATTGATTCGCTTTTCTTCTGAGCACAAAATCAAGATCTTATCTTCATTATCAATATTTCATCAAATAATTTCACTTCAATTTAATATCAGTGCTAATAGCATTAGTGATCCGGATACCAGCCTATAACGATAAAATAAAAATATAAAAACGTTGTCATAACATTGAGAAAAGCTCTTAAATTAACATTATATATATAATATGTTCATTAGAAATATAATTAATTTTTAAAAAAATTAATTCAAGTTTTATCTTACTTTTATCATTTATTATTTTTTAAATTATAAACATTGTTGATAAGAAAATCAACATTGAATTCAGCAAGATGTTTGAACAAGTAAGTGCAAATTGTGTGTGTTGTTAAGCTTAAATTTTGAATCAAAATTATCTTATAACTTTGTGAAACAACTATTATAAATCTATAAAACTTAAATTAGGCAAAAATAATTTAATTTTTTTAAAAAAACCGATAAAAATTATTAAAATGCTTCCTTATTATCATAAGATTAGCGATAAGTATGCAATAGAAAATTGCTTTAAAATCTTTGTGAATTTAATTGCAAAAGTAAAGAAAATTATAAGTTTCCTATTTTAAAGAATTTTTCATGTATCCTGTTTTTATGTGTCCATTTTCACATTTACCTTACTTTTATCAATGATTCATTTAGTTATTTTTTCATTGATCTGTTTTTTGCATAAGGAATGGAAATATGTTTTTATAAATAAGAAAGCTTTTGTCCAGTTATAAATAAGAACCATATTAATTGTTAATATATTAACTATATAATATTAATTAACAATAATATATACGAATCATAACTGAAGCCATTAAGCTCTAAAGTAAATGGTTTAAGTAAAGAAACTGTAACTTCTATGAACTATAATATAAAATAGATTGATTCTATCTTTAAAAAATTAATTTAATAATTATATATTATTTAATAAAAATAAACAGTCAATCTTTCACTTAAATGCAATGCTAAATTTATGTAGCATTTTTTTATTTTCAGCTATGAGATAAATTGTAATCGTTAAACCTAAAGCTGACTATAAATTTTAGTTAGTGATTATTACTGCCTTCTAAAGTGATAAATTACTGATATTCTTTTTTAAAAAAATTATTATGAAAATCAATTATAACTATGAAAAAAAGGATACAACTCTATCAGATATCAAACATTAAAAAAGTGCAAACTATTTAAAAATATTATCACTTTGAACTCAAAACATTTGCATACCACCAAGCTACTTCAAATAACATAATATACTTGTACTTTAATTTACGATTTTTTCTATCCCTTGAATATTTTTAATGCTATCACTTAAAGTGTCCAAGAATAAAAAGGCAGATTTTATATACTGCTTAAAAAGAGAAATTGAGAAAAATCTCCCCCTAATTGACTTACGTCGACTGGAGTGTGTATGTGCAGAAGCGGATGTTTTTACTAGCACTTGGGCTTGCTTAAGAGCTTGGCTAACTGAGTTAAGCAAAGAGGCTGACACTTTTCAACGAGGATCTTACGCCGGAGAAGATGCAATTATTAAGTTTTTGGAGAACTTGGTGGATGGCAATTGGAGTATTTTCTCAAACTGTCTAAAATTAATTTGGGGGGCATTTCTGAGTGATAAAAGTAAGCTTTGATGAGTAATATTGTTAGCAATACACACACACACACACACACACACACACACACACACACACACACACACACACACACACACACACACACACACACACACACACACACACACACACACACACACACACACACACACATATATATATATATATATATATATATATATATATATATATATATATATATATATATATATATATATATATATATATATTGCTAACGATATTATTTATAACAATAGCATTTGATTTATTAAATTATGATATATTCAGATTTTCATCCCTTCAGTGGGTCGATAAACTGAGTACCAAACATGCTTGGGAACAAAGTACAGGAAGTTTCGCGTTAGGCTGACCTTCTAATATAGGCATATGTTACACACTCTTGGGCCTCAGGTGTCCTGTCGTTTCTCAGAGTTTCATATATATATATATATATATATATATATATATATATATATATATATATATATATATATATATATATATATATATATATATATATATATATATATATATATATATATATATATATATATATATAAACAATAAGTCTGCATGATGCCATGCAGAATTATTGCTTATATAATATACATATATGCAAATGAATCATTCAGAAACTAAGATTTGAACTGAGTTTAAGAGATCCAAATAAATATGGAGCCTCTCGTTTATCCGACTGCCTATTTCTTGTATTGTTGTATTGAAATAATTACATGACAACAGTTATTCCATTTATAATTGAAGCTTGAAAAGATGTATAATAGATGGGAGAGATGATACTTGCGTATTAGAAGGGTAATGAGTTCCATACTCAGCAATTTGGTCCTACATCATATATATTCGTTATATAGGAGTAGTTTTTCTAAATTTCTATTATTTCAAATTGATGCTATAAGTGTTTAAATTTAGGGTTTGAATCTATGAATTCATATATTATTAAGTTTAATTACATAATAGTAAGAGATAAAGACGTAATTTTATTCAAAAGTAGACTGCGTTTTTGAAGTATTGAAAGTGTGTCATATTTATTTACTTTAAAATGTGTAAAATGGTGGTCTAAAAGTTTTTAATTAAAGATATTGTAATAATTTACTATCAATGCTGTATAATAGTACATTAATTTATCCATCACATTAGTTAACTCATGACATCAATAATTGAAAGACTACATAAATTTAAAATAAAAAAACGCATTGATTTTCAAACAATTGAATTTTTTTACCGACTAGCTAGGATATATTAATTTTACAAATTAAATCATGGTTATTTGTATATCTTAATGTTTATCTTAACCATTGTTTTATGGTATCTTACCTATTTTCAATTATCAAGATTATACAATCAAAATTTATTTTCATATAAATCTAATAAAATTGCTGTTGAAATATCGTAGATGTTATCTGAAACTTACATATAATTTTAATTTTCGTAATTTCCATATTGTTTTCTGATGTTTGAAATTTCTTTGGAAAACAAATATTGTGCTTTTCCTAAGGAATTATTTAACATTAAATTTGTTCAATAAATCCAATTTTTGGCAATAAAAAAAGGATAGCATCATTATTTCCATTTACAAATCAGAATGATGTAAATGAGATCTCTATTCCTAAATGTCTCTTAATTCTGTTACGAAACGCTAGAAATCCGAATTATATCTCCTGAGGATTTAAATCAGAATGCCATCCACCCTTATGCCTCAATTCACTGTCCGACACAAACCCTCCTCAAACAAGTCCACGAAACCGGAATGCTTACAATACAAAGAACCTTATCACATCATACTAATTCCAGTTCAATTGTTTGCATACGCTGACCACGCTGGTGGTGCCTAGATAAGAGCCAGTGCCAAGAATCACTAGAACACCCCTCCTGCTTTCGGATGACAGGTGGTAGGAGGATCTGGTGCATGCTTAAAAGGATATATCAATAATTCTACAACAGTATCTAAATAATTGATTGCCTTGTGTGCTCCGTCGCTTCAACGGGCTTCTAGATCCCGTCGCCTCTCAGCAAGAGATGTCCATTGTCTTGCCAGATCCAATGGACATCAGAAGGGAAAATGGAGCGTCGAATTGAGATCTTAACATAGTGGCTAGTGCATTGCATCTTCCATGCGCATTCGGTGAATTTAATAGGTCGTAGTGTAATGTGAAGAGGTAGATTGTTGAGCCCTTTAGTCGAAATGAATTTGAATTTTTTTCAGTTTAAATCATTGTTATCGGTTTCAATTATACATTCTATTAAAATCGTTTAGTGTTAAAATTCTAATAAAATTGTTGTATAGAATTCTAATAAAATCACTTTAGAGTTAGAATTCTAATAAAAACTTTTTAGTATTAGAATTCTAATAAAACTGTTTTAGTATTAGAATTCTAATAAAATTGTTTAAGTATCAGAATTCTAATAAAATTATTTACGTGTTTGAATTCTAATAAAATTGTTTTAATGTTAGAATTTTAATAAATTGTTTTAGCATAAGAATTCTAATAAAGTTGTTTTAGTATTAGAATTCTAATAAAATTGTTTTAGTATCAGAATTCTAATAAAGTTGTTTAAGTGTTAGAATTCTAATAAAATTGTTTTAATGTTAGAATTTTAATAAATTGTTTTAGCATAAGAATACTAATAAAGTTGTTTTAGTATTAGAATTCTAATAAATTTATTTTAGTATTAGAATTCCAATATAAAATCGTTTTAGAGTTATGATGATAATAAAATTGTTTTAGTGTTAGAATTCTAATAAAATCCTTTTAGAGTTAGAATTCTAATTAAATAGCGTTTTAGTGTTAAAATTCTAATAAAAGCGTTTTAGTATTAGAATTCTAATAAAATTGTTTCAATATTAGAATTCTACTAAAATTGTTTTAGTATTACAATTCTAATAATCGAGTATTAGAATTCTAATAAATCGTCTTAGTATTAGAATTTTAATAAAATCATTTTAGTGTTAGAATTCTAATAAAATCCTTTTAGAGTTAGGATTCTAATTAAATAGCGTTTTAGTGTTAAAATTCTAATAAAAGCGTTTTAATATTAGAATTCTACTAAAATTGTTTTAGTATTACAATTCTAATAAAATCATTTTAGTATTAGAATTCTAATAAATCGTCTTAGTATTAGAATTTTAATAAAATCGTTTTAGTGTTAGAATTCTAATAAAATCTTTTTAGTTATAATGCTCAAAAAATCGTTATAGTGTTAGAATTGTAATAAAATGTATACCGCGATAAATATCGAAATATAGAATTTATCAATTACAAGTAATATTTAAATAAAAACAGCGCCTCAGAAATATTCAAGTTTATGCATCATAATAATCATTAATGTGTTTTTTCTTATGATTATCTCTGTTTGTTACACGTTTATGCATTCTGAAAATATAAAATTGCAGGTATAACTAAAATTTAAAGGACAGTTTTGGCCGTTTGGATAATATTGATTTTGTTATCGTTTTCCGGTGTGCCAGCCATATAATAGTAGCATGCTATGAACTCTCATTTGAATACCAAAGTCAATTTCGGTGAAATTAATTATGGATAAAGGGATCAATTACTTCTCTGTTTTGCTTAATAGTGTGTTGAAATTATTTATAGAGGAATTTGCCTTTTCTATTCTAGTTTAACCCTGTCAAAGAAGTGTAAAAATTTATATATTCTATGCTCATTATTTTGCCACCCTTAATTCGTTGTCACTGTATAATTTGAGAAGAAATGCCATTCAGATGTAATCCTCGTCGCCAGATCATGACTGAAAATTACTATAAGCAATGATGAGGAAATTTAATTTGTTAAAAAATGATTGAAACAATTTGTATCGTTCGTACTTAGTAAAGCAAAGTGTAAGGCCTTTTTTAGTAAAGTAAAGCGATATTTGTCATTCTATGTAAATAATAAATAACCAATACATAAGAATTATAGCAATATAAAAATTACTTTTCAGTGGCTAAGCATGAATCTTCGATAAGAGAGAACACATTTATTAAAAAAATCAAAATTTTTAAATTAATGGGAACTTTAAAATTAATCATGTAACTTAATGAAACTAATAAATTATACGTTTCCATATTTTGATAGTTGTTAATGATTGAATTTCATCAGTAAACAATCTGTTATGTAATTTAAAAGCTGTGAGATATACTTTACATTCGTTAAAAACGTATATTTCTATTTATGTACAAAACATTGTTTCTGAAATTAAGGTTTATTTTAGCCCATCAGAGAAAGCTGGAAAATATTCCAAAGACTTTTTACATCACCTCTCACAAAATAAATTAGAAAATGCAAATTGCTTTGGCAAAGTAAAAATAGTATAAATTTCATGAAAATGGAAGCAATATATTTTTAATTAACTGAGTTTTCATCTAACAGATATTTTGCAAAATATTTATTTTTATTTATGATGAAGTGTTTTTAGAAAAATGGTAAGTGTTCAAAACATAATTGAATTATATTTCACGTATATTTAAGACTTGTTGTATAGTATAGCGCCAGTTTTCTATAGTATATTATATTTCATAAATTAAAAATATATATTATAAATTCAAACATTTCATTAAGGATATATGCTTTGTAGAAATTAAACAAATTCCTTAGAATGTATCAGCTGATTTTTTAATAAAAATAGTGTTGACAGCTACTCTAATTTAAGTTAATTTGATTCTGAAATTAATTTCAGTCACCGTCATTTCCTTAATGGTAAGATTTTTACTCAACTCGTTAGAGAACTTTTGAAGAATCGATTATGAGAGCCATATATTCTGAACGAGGGTTAATTAGTCACTTATTACCCATTATTGGACGAAATATTCAGCCAATAAATGTCTCTGGCTGATATTAATGGCGCCAAATGAATGTTCCGATAAGATTGGAAGTAGCAGGAGTACAATGAAAATCGGCAAATTACGGGCCTTCGCCACAATTACGTAGCCAGAATTACTTTTCCTTTAAAAGTACACCATTCTAAAATTGTAGAAATCCTGAAAAATGCATTCTTTAACACATATCAACACGCCCCTTGTCACTTTTAAAAGCGAATATGGGTGGCTTAAAAATATTTTCTTGGCGAATCTAGACGTGCGCATGGAACCCATTCTACAATCTTAATATCGGAGTTGTTAGAAAATTCGTCAATTTATTTGGTAAACTCTAATGTGTTTCCATTATAAGAATTGTCTCGGGCTTATTTCCCTAAAACTCCCTGCATTTTCCCTTTTAGTTCAAATGCAGCAATGTGATTTGCTGGTAGGAATTCCGATTGCGATTGCTGCCGCTAATCGATGTGAAATCTTGGGATTTAGGGATAATTCGTGCTGATAAAGGACTAGAAATGAGCTACTCTTAGGAAATAAAACGAAAAGTTAAACAATGAAGTCTTTACTACTGTAAATTGTTCTCTAAATCTAGGAATTACTTAAAATCTAGATACTTTATTGGTTAAACTGAATATTTAGAAATTGATTCATAGAAGTTTTTTATATATCAATTTTTACTATTGAGATTCGTTAAGGTAATGGAATTTTTCAACTATATTGAAGTTTGAATTTTAAGTTTAAATAATTACAGTATCATTGCCAAATTTAAATAGTAAATGTATATTGTTTGGAAATTTATAATGTATAGTTAGACTTTTTCAATCCATCACTAATCTAATCACAAATAAATCGCAATATAGATAACTAATAACTTAAGAAGAGTCTATTTTGGTACGAATGCGAAATGACTCCCAAGGTTTACAAAACAGAAAAATTTGTAAACATTTATAATTTTGTAAGCAATTCTTTACAAATTCCAAGAAGTATTATGACATTCTTCTTCTTCATAATTAACCTGGATATATTCTTTAGAAATATTGTGTGTGGGATGATTCATAGTTATTATAGGGTCTCTGATACAATGTATCACTTATCTAATACAATAAACCAAATTCTAGAAAAGATATAATTCAAATAATGTATATCTTAATATAAATAGTAAATTGTGATTTTATTTCGTATTTAATGATTGCACGGGACATACTATAATAATTATGAGATTGGAAGTAACGTGTATTGAGGTTCCAAGTGGTACTTTTAATCGAACGGAATTAGAAACCGCGGCAGATGCTTGGTTTTTAGGTCCGAGCATGTAGAATACGAGCTACGAACTTGTAGCAGCCAATGAACTTGTAGCATAAGAGATACGAGCATGTAGCAATCTATGAATTTGTAGTATACGAGCTACGAACATGTAACAATCTATGAGCTTGTAGCAATCTATATGTTTATAGCATATGACATACGAGCATGTAGCAATCTATGAGCTTGTAGCATACAAAATACCAGCATGCAGTAATCTATGAGGTTGTAGCATGCGAACTACGTGCATGTAGCACTCTATAAGCTTGTAGCATACAAACTACAAGCTTGTAGCAGTCAATATGTTTGTAGCATATGACATACGAGCATGTAGCATTCTATGGGCTTATAGCATACGAGCTACGAGCATGTAACAATCAATTAACTTGTAGTGTATGAGATACGAGCATGTAGCAATCTATGAACTTGTAGGAATACTTTATGAAATTATCCACTAAATCAGTCTTCAAGGATAATTAGATTTCATCTGACAATCATGTCTATTTTTCATCGTTTTCATTGGACGATAATAGGAGATGTGATAAACCTTAATATACTTGATGTTGCTCAGCTTTCTGATAAGCACACAGTGCACTTTTTGTGGGTCCTCACCCATGTTTGCTTGAATGGCAATGAAATCACTAATAGTTTAGTCAAGTTGCCTCTACTGGTTGCCCTGTAATGACAATGCCAGCCTGAATTTCACAGAAATCTCCTCAATCGAAAAGAATGAATTTAATAGGAAGTCCCTCCTGAACACTCTTGGTACTTTTAAAAAAGACCTTATTGTGTGACCATCTCAATATCTCGAGTCTGGTGGCTCTCTTGTGCCTTTCAGCTGGTAACATCCAATCCCTCGCATATCTTCAGGAACTTCCCGGAGTGTCATTAGTGAAAGGCTGAACAGGTGTCTCCTGACCATATTCTCAAGTGCTTGGGTTTAATAGTTCCCTAGATTTTAAAATACCACCACCTGTATTAAGATATTTTTAGAAATATGCTGTTAAGACTGATAACATTCTAGTCAACCTTGATCATTTCTGTGTTTTTATAGACATTTTTGATTACAAGCTTACCAATATGAGATACATTTTCAACAACAAGAGTACTTGAATGTAATTAATAAAACCGAATTCACACGTAATTGACAATTATAGAGTAGTGATAGTTTACACTAGACACAACTTTAGCCATTTGGCATATATTTTAGTTATAAAAGAAAACAAAAACGAATTTTTTGTTGACTTTTATTTTAAGCCCACAGTAACAATTGAATGTACCAAACGACAGCCATCAAAAGAATTTTTTTAGAGCAAACTTCCTCCTTTCCAACGAACACAAATTTGAAATTATTTGATCATTATTTGATGAGATATCAATAACTATAGCCATTAACCAAAAAATGGATTTCTTTTTCCCTATGATATTATAAGTTTATTGTAATTTGGAGACTATTTTAAGTTAAAGATCGCAGTTGAATTAATCTTTGTGAGCAAAAGAAGATTTTTGAACAACAAATGATACAAATCCAAACATCTCTAATGCGCAATTGTTACTTGGATAAATCAGTTGTTTCTTTGGTATCTCAGGGGAGCCGGTAACCCCTAGAGAGCGCGTCCCCAAGGTGGGGGATAGGGGAACGCCTCCACTGGTGTTCCAGTGGGTGGTAGAAGGAAAATAAAATACCTTCCGCGGACCAACAGGTAGAAGTTCAACCTACCGAGGCAATGGCAAATCCCTTTATGACAAAAGCTGAAAATGTAGCCAGGTCAGTGCTCCATGCCTTTGGTCCCATGTGCCTTGTCTTTTTTTTTACCTTTTCTTTTTTTTCTTTTTGCACTTGTCACACGAAAACAACAACAATAGTTGTTTCTTTATTATGAATTTAGTCCGATAGTTATTTCTTTTCATATGTTGTTGTCGTGTTCCAACTAGGCTATCATTATGAGGTGCGCTGCTCCACTTTTCCAACTGAACCATATTTATGTGTGGATTCCAACTTTCGCAGTACAGACATGCTATAGGTACCCGTTTATAGGGTAGTCCATCATTCCCAACCCATTCATACAAGGAAATAACTAAAACAGGACAGATAGAGAGCAAAAGTACATCCATGTCCGAACCGGAATTCGAACCCATGACCTCTCTATCTGCAGTCAATTTATTTTCTTATATACAACAAGAATGAAAACCGTTTGATTGAACAGCATTATACTACACTGAATCGTATCTATGCAAATTTATGTGGATTATATAGCGTCCCTTTTACCAAGTAGACTTATTTGTAATAATTTTGATTTTACATAGATCCCTATATGATGTTATTCATTTTAGGTTCTTCATTTATATAGATTCGTTTTGTTGTTAAAATAGTTTAAGTAACAATATTTATCTAATTTTGCAAATTATTTGTGCCCCATATTTGCTTTATCATACACCTAAACATTAATTGTTATAT
Source organism: Latrodectus hesperus (assembly GCA_037975125.1). Taxonomy (NCBI): domain Eukaryota; kingdom Metazoa; phylum Arthropoda; class Arachnida; order Araneae; family Theridiidae; genus Latrodectus; species Latrodectus hesperus. The sequence goes on from JAJQOW010000022.1 coordinate 800,094, forward strand.
TTAAAAAAAATAATTAACTTTCTGCTTTAATTCTCATGAAACATGCATTGGGAAACAATGTGTAGCAATTTGATGTCAATTTGGGCGGAATAGGCATAATGATCGAGTTTATTTTACACACAAAGCAGTACATATGTTTATTATTCTATGAAGTTGAGCATAATAGATTATTCGTTTACCAAGCATAATAAATGAACTTCAGCAGAAAAATGAGCAAATAGCTTATACAAGAATATGAAATATTTACTTAAAATTATCGCAGTTGTGCAATGATACAAAACAATTCCTTTTCATTCTGTCAAAAAAAAAATAGTGACGTTTTATGTTTATTTATTTCTTCTGTGATAACAGAAAGAAACAAAAAAATTGGTGAACTTACAATACGAGATTAATCAAGTTAAAGAGAGACCGAAAGTGAAACTAAAAAGAGCGAAGAAAGAAAACAAACAAGAATGGACGGTGAGGGAGAAAAAATTGCTAAATAAATTGTGTAGAATAGGCACTAAAAGGACCCTGAATGTGCTAGTAAGAAGAGAATTATTTGATAAATACGCCAGAAGACACTTTTTTGTTTTCTTAAACTCGCGTTTTGACAAGATGTTGCTGATAATTACCCCAGCGTAGAAAGTAAAACAGACACAAGCTCTAATTTATATTCTTCAAAACAAAATAATCGCCAATACGCAGGTGATTTTTTTTTTTACTTTTTGTCTTTTTTAAAAAAGGTGTAAAGACATTTTTGCTGAAAACGAGTCGCCCGTTTCATATTGTTTGCTGTTGAAAGAAAGTCTGCCCTTTAGACAAAAAGAATAAATAATTTATGTTAAAAAAACAGTCGAATTTCTTTCATTCTCGTACCTTAGTTTAATATTCTGAACGTTTTGCAATTTATATATATATATATATATATATATATATATATATATATATATATATATATATATATATATATATATATATAGTTTAACCCATTGCCACAACAAGGCCAGAGACTGCTACTCATTTGTCGCTACCCAGCGGGCACCTGTGAACCAAGTCACTGAGGCGAGTAGCGTTGCCCGCGCCATATCACCATAAACCCGTTTATAGGGCGGGCCACATTCATACAACATCACAGAAGAAAGGACAGAGAGAACAGAGAAGGAAAGAAACATCCATTCCAGAACCGGGATTCGACCCCGGGACCCACAGCTCAAGAGTCAGGAACGCTAACCACTCAGCCAATCGGTCGGCTGTTTTGCAAATCTGCTTTTCATTATTTCAGCAATAAATATTAATTAAAAGAAATTTTTCAATTTTGGCGTAAGCAAGACAATGGTCTTAAGATTTAAAATAAATTGTTTACAATTATTGCAATTATTAATTTAGAATTTTAGTGAAAAAGGAGTCGATAAAAATTCAGTCTTACTCAATGCGAGCTATAAGCTACGAGCATAAAGCTCCAAAACAGTTTTTGTCTTAACCTAGAATTTTAATAATTAATGAAATTTTTAAAAATTTAATTCGTCCTTACCAATTTAAATGGCAGAAGTACCGTATAATCCGTGATACTACATTTTGAGATTGGCGACTTTTTGGCGGAATTTCTTATGTATCTGGCAACCTCGATTTTGTTACGTCATACATAAGGAGACCTATAAGAATTATGCAGAAAATTTTATTTTAGTAACCCTAGTATTTACGTCATCTAGCACGTCACGATACGTCATCTTGGCAACATTTCCTCATCGCCAAAAAATTCAGCATTTCGAATCATGGATTATACAGCACTTGTGCCATTTAATTTAACCATAAAAAGGATGTTTTGTCATGTATTTTTTATTTTGCTTTTTTGCTCTTCTATTGTCCATTGTTAATGGCTTGAATCAATGGAAAACGGCTTCTCAAATCGATGCTTTGATTCTAATATAAAAAATAGTTTTATCAACAAAATGAACTTCGACAAAATTATCAGACAATCGATGGTGAACTTCACGTTGATTGCTGCCTCTCGAAGAATGTGATGGAAGGCAGGCAGCGAATTCATGGACAAGTCGTATTTACAATGCCGTCTCAATACGATGTGATGTGGATAAAACGCTATCTGACGTCATGGATATTTTAAACCAATGAGAATTGTTATAAATTCCCGTACTCAGGATCTCAACTAGGATGAAAGAAACAACCAATTTATGGTTAATTTGAAAACAGAGCATGTGTGGGAAAGATTATATGTTTTTCTAGAATGTTTAATCAAATGAAAATATGCATCTGTTTATAGACCTCGGAAACTCAGGGTTTTTAACCATTAAAATTATTATCATCATGAAGATTAATAACTGAACTATTAATAACACCCATATTTCCATTAAAATTTTTATCATCATGAAGATTAATAACTGAACTAAATACCACATTTTTTTCGATAGAGAAAGTCCTAGATTCTATCTTAACCACTATTGAAAAAAATGGAAAATGGGAACACGCAACATTCATTTTGCAGTTTCATAGCAAAAATTTCTGTTTCCTGTATGCACACAGGGGTAAAAATATATTTGAGGGTGCCCCTTGGCGAGATTGGCGATTTTTGTTTGGCGCCAATCCTGTTCGCGCGGAACGCTGTGCAAACAGTAATGTCAGCCAAAACACAATGAAACTTCAAAAATAATGCAGTAAGCACATAAAAAAAAGAAAAAAATGTACTCACTTTATTTTGCTGGAATATTCTCACTTTGAGGTGCACAGAATTCTCTAATAGCACCTACAGATATTGCTTAAATTTATCCTGAGAAGAAAACCAATCAGAATGTGAATGGATTTCAGAATGACGCTTATAGTTATCATAAATAGAACAACATCGCCCAGCTTGGCGATAAACTTGGCGAGAATTCAAGTGGCACCCTCAAGCATAGTCTAACCCACACAGGTATCCTATTTTACATAACGCATTTGTCGCAGTTTTTTAAAAATGTCGCAAGCGTTTAAGCAATACATTAAAATATAATCTGAATCTCAATGTCACCAAATTTATCGCGTTACGGATACTAGGATTAAGCCTGCACATATATCCGGGTTGAATACTTGGGGCTTTTCTTTACTTTCCTCTTGCAAAGCCTGAATACGGTAAATTATATAAGAAAACTCCTTTCAAATGACTGAAATAAGTAATATTTATTAAAAAAAAAGTCTCACAGTTGTCTGCTAGGTTGTCTTCCTCTACGTGGTATCAAATTGTTACGTCAATAAAACAATATTTTTTAGAAACTTAATTTTATAATAATAAAGTATACTTATTGAAATAATAGATTCCGTCTGATCCGAAATCATTTGACGAGTAAAAGCTACCTTTATCCTTTTGGAAGATAAAGGATTCGATTCTTAATACCACATGGAAGACCACAGTGTTGAATGGGTTTTGTAGGTCCATTTAGAAAACTTTATACAAGGTGCTGCAAGATAACTTCCTTTTTCATACTGCAATAACACAAGATGTATTAAATATATATTTTTATTTATTTTTGCATATAAAAAAGCCACATATTTAAAGTATTAGTTTGCTTAGTTTTGAATATCATGTCAAGCAAGTGACACCCACCATTGGCGATACACTGGGTGAACCAAATTCTGCTGTTCTCATCATTGTGGGCCTTCCATGCGGAAGGGTGGGGTTCGATTTCCAATGCCGCAAAAGACCCACCGAGTACATGCGATATACGTGCTCGTTAAATTAGTGGAATCGAAAGTCCTGTGGTCGGACGTTGAGCAGTTACCATGGGTGCAATGGTCTGGAGAAATCTACTCCGCCTTCAGATCAATGCCAAAATTAAGGGAGTAGATCCTCTGATGCTGCCATCTATCGGAGGATTAGAAGAGCAAAAGTCGTACTTTCACCTTCATGGTGCTCTGATTAAACGAAAGACGCTCCCAATTGACCTAAATTCGCATAGCCATAGCATAGCGAGCTTGGCTTGTCCAAGTGTCATTAGTAACAACAACAACATAAGACCAAATCGGGAGAACACGCTGAGCCTGAAAATCGCTTCTCATTGAAATGAGGCATCCGGAAAAATAGATTTCCGCGACAAATGCATGGTGTTCATTACTCAAACGCATGATGGCCACTGAACGACAATGTCACACAATTTTATGATTTCTGTGAAACGACATCACGACAATCTCATTATCTTTACTACTTTTAGTGTTATTGCACTTTCAAATCAGGAAGTTGGCCTGCCACATTCTTTGTTATTTTATTGATGCCGTAGTTCGAGAGAATTTGTGTGTCTTCATTCATTGAACTCCTTCACTTGACAGTGATTCAAAATTAAGAAACAATTGCTGTTGTTAATTAACGAAACTATAACAGTTTGGCAACTAGCAGTGGAAAGAAGAAAGGATAATTTAACAAAATAATATACATCTCTGCCTATTTTATTTTATTTTAATCATTATAAAATATGATACCATAAAATAAAATATTCAATATTTAAAAAAAAATAATTAGTTACTGTAAGGGTGGTTAAAATTTAAAACGTTGTTGCTTATGTAATAAATTTAAACATTCAAATCTTTAATAGGTAAAGCATAAAAATAGCAACATAAGAATTTTAAGTGCAAAAAAAAAATGAATAAACCCTAGTTCCTTTAAAAATACAACAAAATAGCATTTTCCTTATTAATTGTTGAAAATAAAGCAGATACTGAATACATTAAAAATGATCCTAAATAATTTTTTAAAGCAACGGAAATACAGTATCTTTTGCGGAAAAAGTCGTAAAGTTTTATAAAGGTAATGGATTCAAGACAAAATCTAGCCTTAAAATATGATAGTGAGAAATTCTGTTTCCTTAAAGATTCATACGATTCAGTGTTTTCTACGTTACACTATTAAGATGTGGACTCTGTCATTGGAATGTTGTGTGTTGGCAACTAAGTTCCCGCCTTTTTAATGATATTTGTTAAAAAGTTATTTTTCAATCAACACATATACAAGAAGTTAATCAAGAATGTATTCTCTTTTGGGCACAAGTGCCGTATAATCCATGCGCCAAATTCTGAGATTCGCGATTTTTTGACGAATATTCATTTGTATCTGGTATCCTGATTATTATTACGTCATACAGATGAAAACCAATAAGTATTAAGGTGAAAATTCAATTTTAACAACCCTAGTGTTTACGTCATTACGACGAAATTAAGAACATTTTGTTCCATTTCAGCATTTTACTAGAAATTTTTGCGAGTTAACTTCGTAAGGTTTTTTTAGTGTGTTTTACAATTTGCTTGACATTTTGGATACTTAAATTCCAGATTGTATTGCGCTTTTTCATTGCTTTAAAAATTTTAATTGAATTTAAAGTTACTGTTTAAAATTGTGTCGACACATTCTTTCTTTAGTTTATGTATATATATGGCATTCTTATAATTTATATTATTACTATAAAATACTATATAATTTGTATATACATTTTTAAGATTATTGTTTCTGTATTTAATTTCTTAAATATATTCTATTTAACAGTTTAATTTGTACTTAATAATTTATGTTTATTCTTTTCCAAATGTTGCTTTATTTTTCATTATTAATCGTGTTCGGATTCTTCTGGTATTTTCGTTAAAATTCGTATTCTGATTTTCTTAAAACTGATATTTACTTTTTTGAAGTTCCCATATTTTCCCTTTTCGGATTCGTTTCCGAAGTAATTTTGGAAACGAATACGAATAAGGAAAATATTTGTATTTTCTAATGTTTCACTTTCTGTTCTAATGTTTCATTATTTTTTTTAATCTTATTTTATTTCAATTATATTCACGCTCTTTATTTATCAGGTTTAAATTTAATATTTAGATATGTAAAGTTTTTCAAAAACGATTTTATTACGTCACAATTACAACATATTCGCGCGGCATTGCGTCACAATGACGTCATCTTGTACAACATTTCTTCGTTGCCAAAAAAAAAAAATCAGAATTTGTAACCATGGATTATACGGCACCTGTGCTCTCTTTTGTTGTTAACAACGTTTACCCAAAATTCTACATATTTTTCGAACTCAACTGGACGGTCAGAACGAGATGCGTCTTTGAAATCAAAATTTACATTTTACAACTTTGCATTCCAATCACGGGAGGTTCTTTCAGCTGTCGAACCTACTCCAATCACGGGAGGTTCTTTCAGCTGTAGAACCTACTCCAATCACGGGAGGTTCTTTCAGCTGTAGAACCTACTTTAATCACGGGAGGTTCTTTTAGCTGTAGAACCTACTCCAATCACGGGAGGTTCTTTCAGCTGTAGAACCTACTCCAATCACGGGAGGTTCTTTCAGCTGTAGAACCTACTCCAATCACGGGAGGTTCTTTCAGCTGTAGAACCTACTTTAATCACGGGAGGTTCTTTCAGCTGTAGAACCTACTTTAATCACGGGAGGTTCTTTCAGCTGTAGAACCTACTCCAATCACTGGAGGTTCTTTCAGCTGTAGAACCTACTCCAATCACGGGAGGTTCTTTCAGCTGTAGAACCTACTTTAATCACGGGAGGTTCTTTCAGCTGTCGAACCTACTCCAATCACGGGAGGTTCTTTCAGCTGTAGAACCTACTCCAATCACGGGAGGTTCTTTCAGCTGTAGAACCTACTTTAATCACGGGAGGTTCTTTCAGCTGTAGAACCTACTCCAATCACGGGAGGTTCTTTCAGCTGTAGAACCTACTCCAATCACGGGAGGTTCTTTCAGCTGTAGAACCTACTGTAATCACGGGAGGTTCTTTCAGCTGTAGAACCTACTCCAATCACGGGAGGTTCTTTCAGCTGTAGAACCTACTCCAATCACGGGAGGTTCTTTCAGCTGTAGAACCCACTCCAATCACGGGAGGTTCTTTCAGCTGCAAAACCCACTCCATACACGGCAAAAATGTTGTGAGCAGCTTCTGCGGCCTAAGAATCTTGATTAAAGGCAAAAAAGGAGGTGTCTAAAATGCTCATTTTTTCTTCTCAACTTGCCATTCCATGTTAATGATCTGTGAATGACAAGAAAATGTATCTTAGTTACAAAGAAACATATATTTAGGTAGAACAATATACTTTCTTTCGAATGATGTACAAGTTCGTACCAAAAATATTCAATGTCATACCGATTTTTCCAATTTAAAAAAAGTGCGGGAGTTTAGTTGCCAATTCATATTTGGATCAGTTTTACTGTACGGTCACCCTTGGCACGTTTGTTTTTTGAAGACAAATTTGGCAAACATTCGGACCGCCTTATTTTTGTCTGATGCGATTCTCGCGAGATGCTCAGCTTGTTTCGCGAGATAAGTCTCATGCGATCATCTACGAATTAGTGGACTGCCTTATTTAATTAATTTTATTTCGGACCGCCTTATTTCGGTCTGATGCGATTCTCGCGAGATGCTCAGCTTGTCTCGCGAGACAAGTCTCATGCTATCATCTACGAATTTTCAGATATCGTTTCCAACCTTTCTTCGCAAATAAAATTCTGTTGAGTAGAGTAAAATAAAAAAAAAATTGCGGCAAACAAAATATTGTCGCCGAGATTTTATTTCAACAGGTTGTCTGCTGTGCGTTGCTTTTTTACAGCTATTATCTTGCAGAATATGTGTGGAGGAAAAAAAAACAATAAAATGTGTAATAAATTCCTTGCGTTCATCAATTCCATTAAACGGGTCTACCTGCAAAAAACATCTGACCCGGATGGCCTGGAGAGAGGTATTTTTATTGTTCATTATTTACATAATTAATAATAAATTAAATGGTCTTCAAGAAATGAATTTCTTATGAATATTTACCGATTTAAATTCATTAATATAAAATTTTATGGATAGTTTAACATATCAACTTTATGATTTTAACATTGATGTTTGAAATCTATAAATATGCGTTTTTAGTTAATTTTATAAAATTAGTTGAGCATATTGATAGATACCAACAATGTATGAAATATTTGTCACTATTTCAGCCATTTTTCCTTCCGCCGTTTTTCCGGTCGGGTGTCCGTCATACGTATGACGTCATACGGCCTTGGCGACTTTTTGAAAATTTCGCCAAGGGTGACCGTACAGTAAAATTTTACCCAATATTTTACAATGGCATTCTATGACGTTTTGGCGTACTAAACGTGTCATTAAGTGGATAAAATAATTGTAACTTATCGCAACCATATTCCATATTTATGTTTATGAAATATCTATTTCTGTCACATAAGTTCATCTATTTTAGCAAGTAGACTCTTGAGAAATTAATTATTAAAATTAGACATAAGAAATTTAATTGATAATATAAAATATTTAATAATAATAAAATTCCAAATTTTATCTAATTTAAAAAACAGTTTAAAGATATTTTATATTATCAACTATTATTTTATAAGACGTTTTTTAATACTTAAAATTAAGTTAGCAATTGCGTAGTCAACAGAATATAAAAAAATAAACCAAAATTTAAATAAGGAAAGGATTGATTGTTGAAATTTCAATAATATTAAAATATCCTAAGCTGTTCCGAGAAAAAGAGGAAATAGTTTTAAATAACAATTTCTCAGTCTCTTTAAGCCTAAAAGCCTAAGATAGTTTAATATTCCAAAGAGCTTTAAGGAAAAATGAAAGAAAATACTTTAATATTTATAAAGCTCTAGTACTGAAATATGATCTAATGTTTATATTTAGAGAAGTGAATATTTTACGGAGAGGAAAAACAGATAATGTATACTTAGCTAAATAAATGTTTGCCATTATTATGATTAAAAAAATTTACTTGTTCTACAAAATTTAAATTTCTGCATTGTGGTATACACAAATCAATAATTACATTTCCCATAATATTTTACCCGAAAATGTCCAAAAGTAATGTCACAAATTATCTTTAACTTTAAAAAGTCATCAAATTTTACAAAATTGTAAAAATAATGATTTTATTAAAATAAGTTTAAAATGTTTGTAACTTATAATTTTATGTGCCCATACACATGTATTTATTATGGTGATTTAATTGCATACTTACAAAGGTTTTTTTTTATTCAATTTGAATTTTCATTTTACTTGAGTATAATTAACGAGAAAATTTTAACTTGAATTGCCGACCGATAGCTGAGTGGTTAGCGTTCCTGACTCCTGAGCTGCTGGTCCCGGGTTCGAATCCCGGTTCGGGCATGGATGTTTCTTTCCTTCTCTGTTCTCTCTGTCCTTTCTTCTGTGATGTTGTATGAATGTGGTCCACCCTATAAACGGGTTTGTGGTGGTATGGCGCGGGTAACGCTACTCGCCTCCGTGACTTGGTTCACAGGTGCCCGCTGGGTAACGACAAATGAGTAGCAGTTTCTGGCCTTATTGTGGCATAGGGTTCGTCACTAAGAGTGCCCGCCATTGAAAAAAAACTTTTAATTTGAATTGAAAAATTCCTTATATATATATATATATAATTACAGATACAAAAATTATATATAAAGTATCGTTCTCATTATCAGAAGGTAGTGAGCTCGAATCCAGCTTAACCAAAGATCCGCCATGTTCACCAAAGGCGGCTCTGTCACGTTAAAACTGGGCGTGGTCGCAATGTCCTCCAAGTGAAATGATATATCTTGGGCCAGGTACTGGGGGTCTTATGAGTGGTTCTTGCTTCAAAATTCACGAAGATTCCACTCGGCTGCTTCTATCTAAGTGGTAGAGCCCAATTGAGGGCAAGGTACAGGGAAGCATCCTGGTTCAGCTACAACCTAAAAAGAGTAATAAATTTTATCCTCGAACATTAGATATGTGTCAATTATACTTAAAGTTTGCGGTATATTTAAAAACATTACAATTCTATAATTTTTGGCACATTTAAGAATTCGAAGAAGAAATATCATAGCAAAAGTTAATGTTCCAGAAATAATTAAAGCTTGCAAACTTATTTTATAAGTATACCTAATATGCAACATATAACCAGAAAAATTTTCAATTCCTAAATGATAAAAATAAATAGATATTTTAAATGCATTAAAAATATAACTTTTAGACGTTATTTATTCTGCAGTTTGTTTTACGTTCTATTTATTTTTGATCTCAATACCTATATTAAATGAATAGTTCCGTAAAAAAATGCATTCTTCTACTTTCATTGAAACACATAAATAATGATCGCAAACTATGTAGTGTAATTTCAAAATGCTATTCAGCAAATTTAATACCTGTAATACTCAGCCATTAAAATCAATGCACCTTAAGGTAAATACCTTCTTTATTCTTTAGATTCCATAAAAGTTGGTATTTTTTTAAAAGTCTCTTTTTATCTGGATTACAAGCCGCACATTTAATCCGCGCCCACGAGAAAATAGCCTTTTGTGGCAAGAAACTGCAATTGTTGCCCCATGTTGAAGCTTTTGTTAAGCGAAGATATATAGGCGGCCATTTTGAAACAGATGATGACAAGGGCTGCTTTGGAAGACCTAAAACCCATGAATCATCGATATCTCGTGTCCTTTCTGGGTGGATAAGTAGCCAAAAGAAATCATTTGTCAAGCCATCGTCTTCTTACAGACTGGCTGTAATGGAATATTGTTATCCTTTAGCACAACGTTTGGCGCAGTTCCCTTTCTTTGTTTCTCTTTGTTTTGGCGATATATAGCCAAAGGATAGGATTTGGTAATGGTTGGAAAAGAGTATACATACTTTTGGGAAATCCAGTGAAGCACGTTAACATTAAATAATTGGTGAAGCATACCGCAAATAAATAAGATTAATGAAAGTGAACAAGGGAAATCAAGCTTAAAATTAAAAGTACTTTAAATTTTTTCAGTGTTATAAGATTTATATTTCCTAACGGAACACAAATAATAATAATAATTAATTTATTTTCCTTAGCATAATCTTCTTTGCTGACAAAAAATTTCATCTTCAAACTATGTATAAAAGTAAAATGAGATTATATGAAGTATGTATTAAGTAAAAATAAAATTATTAAAGTTGAATTTTGTGTATTTATTTTAGAGTGATCAATTTTGTTTAGAATATAAATTATATACAAGCAACTTAATTTAAAATATGATAAATATGTATGTATGCTATCATTTTAATATAAATAGCATAAAATATCACAAAATTTAATATCTTAACTACATTTTCAATGAAATATTTTTATTTTGTAGCTTTTAAAACTAAATATTTTTACCATAAATTAAAAAATACTAAATATATTTAAAAACAAATAATTTTTTTTATAAAAATTTTGCTGTAATCTTTTAAAATTAAATTTTCATATTATATATATATATATATATATATATATATATATATATTATACTTACAATAAAATTCGAGAAATTATTTGAAGACGTGTGATAAATTCTTTTACATTTAATTTTAACATAAATACGACAGAAGCATATCTTCGGATTAACTTTACTCCAATAAAGAATATGTTGAATAAAGTATATTTTCATAAAAATTATTTCTTTTCCATTTGTAAATGCACAGGCATATAAATCGTTTGAATTTTTCCCTGTTGCCAGTTCGCTTCTGAAAATTTAAGAAATCGTCTGCTTGTGTGGATTCTTTTTCCCTTCCTTTGAATAATTAGCTGGAGTGGATTTAATCATATTAGAACAACTCTTTTAAAAATCAAATCCCCTATCGTCTACTACACTCCAATTTAATTCTGTAGTGATTCTTTTTAGGAAGAAGCTTAGTCTCCTGGGTTAATTTGCTCCTTGCTAATTCTCCTCTCATCCGAAAACGATGGAAAAAAGTAATTGCGTATCGAAGATTTTTCTTTCCCGCGATTAAATTCTAAATTAGACTTAACTGAAACCGTTAACTTTTAAATGAGATTGCATTTATTGTAGGGTTAGTGGAAAAAGAAAACGCGACTTGTTTTAAAAATAAAATATTTTGCTAAGCATATGGGGGAAGTGTGAAATTATAGCCTTTAGGGATTAAGCATAGATTAATTTGTGTGACTTTAGTTATAGAATTACTAATTAAACGTAGTTAAATGAAAAATAAATTAGTTTTTTTGTTTGTCCTTTCCTGCATCATTGATATATTTTGATTTTTGCTATAAATGATTATTTCAGCATCAGGAAATAAATTGCTAAAAGTTTAATGAATATTAACAAGTATAATTAATAAAAGGAAATGTTTTAATTAATTTAGTTTCTTTTTGTTATTTTTTTATTTTAATGGAAATATGAGAAATACCTAAGCAAAGTATTTATTTTGAGCAAAACAAAGTTTTGTAGTTGTCAAAGAAAAAAAGCAAAATAAATGATAAAGTTTTATTTTTAATTTATTTTGTTTCTTTTCGTTTTTCATGATGACAGATTAGATTTTGTGTGAACAATTTTCTACATTTGTTTGTTGACAAAATACATTCATTAAAAAATTAATCACTTGAATTATTATTTGACAAATAAAATTAAAAGATTTAAAGTATAGAAAACCTTTTATGTATTTCACAACTTTCAAAAAATAGAAATAGCATTTTATTATAAATATCTCGTATATTTATTAGATAAAGTTTTAGTAACCTCAAAAACATTCATAAAATTACATTAAAATTAAACTAAATATTAAAGATTTGTTGGGCTTGTAGCTGTTACTTATGACATTTGGACAAGCCAAGCTCGCTATGCCATTGATTAAGCGAATTTAAATCAGTAGGGTGTGTAATTCGCTTAATCAGACAATACGAAGGTTAGGCTGTGGCAGCCTAACCACTAGGCTGCCACAGACCTTTTGTTGAAGGTAAATTGTAAAAACTAAACTCCATGGCACGACAGCCCATGTGGGCCAAGGCCTACAGTGCCCATAACTGTTTCCATGACCGTGGGCCCTGGGGTGCAAAGCCTATGTCCCAGTTAGGTGGTCAGCCCAACCTAAGACTCCCAGTGTTTAGTTCCCAAGCATGCTTGGTACTCAGTTAATCGACCCACTGAAAGGATGAAAGGCTGAGTCAACCTTGCCCAACCCGAGGATCGAACCGAGGACCTGTGTCATGGGAGTGTGAAACGCTGCCACTAAGCCACCGGGATTCTGAAAGTAAATTCTACATTCATAAAAAAACTCTAATTTTTTCATAATTTGTTATTTGCATTTAGTTTAATTGTCATGTTAACTTATGGAAAGTCGAAGTTTAAACTTTATTTTTATAAAATTCTGCTGATAATGCATATTTATAGAATTTCAATAAATAAATAAAATAATTATCTGTAGAATATAAAAAAAAGAAAATAATTGCGTAAAATATTAAAGTGTGTATATCAATTAAAATAATTTAAAATTATAAAACCATTAATATCTGTAACGTTTTAAGATTAAAATTATATATATATATATATATATATATATATATATATATATATATATATATATATATATATATATACATTTGCCTTAAGAGTATAAGTTTGATAATTATTAATCAATTTATACATTTTACAGAAACGGAAAAATATACAATAATTTTTTATCGAAAATATTTTCTAAAGAAATTTGATTCACACACCAAATCAAATTAGATCAGTTAACTGTCTTCCAACTAAAATCCGAATTACTGATGTAGTTCAGTAAAATTTTTTAAAATATGTAATTGCTAAAGTCCCATGCTAAAATGGGCCCTCAACTCTCTAGACGATAGCCGGGCACCTTGCCCCTGGGGATTATATCAGGGGAGTGGCCATTCAGGCTGGTGGTAGGACGTGAGGACTACAATTACACTCCGGAAAAAAAAACATTATTACGAAATCTCAAATAATGAATTCATCTTGACCGAACACTGTTTAAAATCTAACCTCATCAAAAGAAAAACTAAGCTATTAATTAATAAATGTTTAACTAGACCTTTAATTAGTCATGTATCTGAAACCTGAACAATGGCTCAAAAAGATGAAGATGCTCTTGGTACCTTTGAGAGGCGGATACTAAGGTCTATTTTTGGAGGTAAGGAAGTCAATGGTGTGGGACACAGACGCTCAAATTTAGAATTTTATCGGGCCTTTCGAGAACTAATCGTCCTAGTTTCCTAGTCCGTCCTAGTTCGAAAAGTTTATTAAAGTTTAAAGAATTAAATAGGCTGGGCATGTTATCAGGATGAACAGTGGGCATAGAACGCAGAAAATATTTCTTGTCAGGCCTACAGGTACAAGATCTAGGGGCCGACCCAACCGGGGTGACTTCTTTAAAAAGTACTTCATCACCCTGAGATTAACAAACTGGAAGACCATTGCCAAAAATAGCGCACTCTGGTAGAATCTTATTGAAAAGGTCAAGGTCCACCATGTAGTGCCACAGAAGTAGATGAAAAATTGCTAGCGTTTTCCTTTAAAATTTGCTCAACTCTAAGAATAATTATATTCACATGATAAATATAATATTTATATTCATTTAAGGAATAAAGATAACTTTATTTAATTGATTGAAAAAATTTTGATTAATGCAGGAATCAAAATAAAATTTAGAAGAATTGAGCCACATATCGCAATTAGATATTCCCATCAAAATATATAATATACAGACTCTATTAATAGAAGGATTTAATATCAGAAAACGATTTCAGTATTGATCTAGATTAAAGAATAATAAATTTGATAATAATGAAGATGTTTGCCATAGTAGATTTGTAACGATTTAATGGAATATGCATTTGGTTACGTATTATAAAATCAATCCAGTTCTTTTGTAAGAAAATTTCTTGTTGGCCATTTAAACTTTAATAAATTTGGTGAATTTATGAAAATTCCTGCAATGTTTCTCGTGTGATACTCAAACTCAGCCGTTTACATTGCGTCAACTAAAATCAAATTCTTTGAAAGTTTAAAATCCCAACAGAATAAGATACCATCGTTTAAAATCTGGATGGTAAACCAAAATGAGTTATAAGCAATCTTCTATCAAGGTCTTAGTATATGATGCCTAGTAAAAGCTCCAGCAAACTGATCAGAAATATAAATTAAAATTTATCGGGTTTCCTTTATCAGACTAAAGCATTGCAAAATCATGTAATTTAAAAGATATTTCTGCAGGCTTGTGAGTCATCCTGACAGAAAGACACGTAGATTTTTACGGATGCTTCCAAACAGGAATTTGGTTTAAGTATTGCGATAGTTAATTTTTCGTACAGAGTAACTCATTGTAACTGAGCTCATGGTAGCCGATCTTGCAAAGGTTGCCGCCAGTAATCCTTTGAACCCGGAAGATTGCATGGCACTAGCATCATCAGAGATATCTTCCATTACTAAACAACTTCTAAAACCTGGGCTGATCCTCCTGCTCACCCTTGGTACTTCCAAAGACACCCTGGAACCACCACAACATTTAAGGGCCCCAGAGTACAACAGACGACACTGTCTCGACTTTCTACTGACCACCTGAAGTGTATAATCTTTGAAGACGGTGAAAGAAAATACCCATCATGCCCCAAGTGCGACAATGCTCCGTTTTGCCTGCAACACATCTTGAAGAGCTTGGGGGTTTTCTCGTGAAGAGGCTGTGAAAAGTCAACATCTGCTTTTGGACTTTGTGGCTACCTATGATATCATGGATCTGGTCTAGTTCCACTAGACCAGATGGGGATTAGCCCCACCACCCACCCACCCACGTATAGTGTCATAATAACAGGGAAAAAAAACAATTCCATAAACTCTATATTCATAGCTAATGCCATGTCACTACTTATTGCAGTATATAAATTCTGTGATGCACCAAAAAATAAGGCATTATCACAGATTACTGGCGCCGCTTATCCTTATCTGGACCTTGCGCCTGGAAACTCAACCAACCAACCAACCACAGATTCTTATTCTTGCATACAAGTTCTTTCGGTTTGTTAAAGGACATCACCAACTATTATTCAGCTGCTTCGATCACAGAACTAGAACAAGATCCTTTCCTACCAATTCGGTGCTATTTAGATTTTATCTCAGGCATCTGAATTCCTGTCAATACATTGAATCTGAAACTGTAGATCAGATTTTCATAGTCTGCCGTTTATATGAAGATCTGAGGAATTAGTTGCTGAAAAGATTGGGAGTATGATTAATGACACAAAAATTGAAATTTTGGGATTTTCACTTTCCTGGAACTGTTTTCTGTTACAGCTTTTGTTCGGCTGACTAATCAGCTTTATTTCAAGACATCTGTCTCTGAGTCGATTAAAAGATTTCAAGCAACTTTTCTCAAGCAATATTAATCAAATTGGTTATGAATAATCTCCAGTTATCTTCTTCAAACTAAACAACAAGCATCTCTTAAAATAGAGCTCCAAAAGTGTTTGCCACAACCTACCTACCTACTTAAGCAATCTTATTCACGGTCATAACAATCATTTTTCGATAAAAAAAGACCTTTCTGCAAAATGTAATTTATTTAGTTATCTATTATTTTTTTAGTAATTTTAAGGTAATTAAATAATTTCTTGAACTATTTAATTGATTTATAATTTAATTAAGCAATTTTCAAAGGATACCATTTTTAATATATCATCTGATAGACGCAATGAATAAAAAAAGGTTAGAACGACAAAACAAAAAAATGCTTTGGAAAACCAATTTAAACTTACTATTAATTAAATAAGCAGAAAATTATAAAAATTTTAAACTTTTAAACCTTGAGTGGCTATTGCGGCTGAAATTCTGGCGTTTAGGCATCATTTTTCGACATTTTTTCCCTAAAGATGATGTTCTTTACAAAAAGAAAAAAGTTACAAAATTTAATGGCGTTATATATTATAATCTTCGGATCTATAAAATTGGACTCAATCCATTTTCCTGTAAAATTGTCAACGCGAACAATAAAGAAAAAATATTAAGCCTAAAAAAATGGACAATAATTTACAGAAATTTATTATTCACGTGGAAAAAGGGATTCGTCTATGGAAATTTGCATAATACAAAAAATATAAGATATTCTATGCTTAAATGTCCTAAGTTCGCTTATATGTTTTGGGTTTAATAAATCCTCAGAATGTTTCTGATGTTTTAAACTCCTTGTATTACAACAAAAGCATATAATAGTTATTTATGAAATACTGAAAATATTATATTGTTAACACATGTTTGTGTTAACGTCCGAATGACGTTATATAAATGTTTAGGATGAAACATTGATATAAATCATCAAAAATTCATCTAAACATGCCTTCTCAAAAATATTTTGATCATCAATTAATTTACTGATTTTCAGTCATAAAATATGAAATTAAGCTGTCGTAAATAAAATAAAAATTTGAATCGCTTTTCCGTCTTCTTACTTCTCTCCAAGGATAGTTTTCTGAGGCTAATAGAGATTCTTCTGAAAAAGTTTTTACAACGCGAATTTAGGTTTCTGATTCTTAAAATACCCTATTGTCGAAGACATCTTTCCCAGTTCTTCACTTCAAATCATTCCGATTTATGTATTCTGACCATGAAATTGTTCCGAGTGAATTTTCGCGTCGAGCGAACAGGAAATAACCGGAAACGTTATACATTCGAATATGGACGTGACCGAGCAGAATGTTTTTGCAAAATAGCCTCGAGGCGAGAAAAAGAAACGTCGCCAAAACTGTTTCGTTTTGCAAAACCAGCAAATAAACAGTTATGCGGTGGAGGAAAAAAATGGAACACAACAAATAAATTTCTTCTTTTTCCATTTTCCAAGAAATGCCGACTTTACCTATCGAAATCGTCGGGAACTCATTCAGATGTTTATATCGTTTTCTTTTTAATTTTTTTTTTTTTTATGTTTCCCTTCCGTTTGCATTCTAGAAAAAATTCGTTGTGGTATGAAATGAGATTAAAGAACATTAGAGTAGAATGATTCGAATTCTGAAACCGATTATTTTACTCGAATCACCCCAAAAAGTGAGGAAGAATGTCTCAGTTAAAAAGAATGTTTTTCGTTCTCGGTTTATTTTAACATTTTTGATTGGGAAAGATTTTTTAATTTTCTGACACAATCGTTTTAGAAATATGTTTTCAAAAGTAAAATAGACCATTCTATAAGATAGGAAAGTAAACAGTAATCATTTTAAATGTTGTAAGTTCCCAAAAACGATACTAGCTAAAGTTAAGGCTTTACACAACAAAATCGATTTTTAAAGTAGTTAATTACTAATTCACTTTTTTTATTTCTTAGATTTTGTAGCTTTAACTTCAAACACAAATTCACAATATCATAATCTTAAGAGTTTGTTATAGAATATAACAGGTAAATTGCTAAACGTAGTTAGTTTATAGTAAATAAATACAATGATATTAAGAATATAAAATCAGAATAGTCATTTCAATATTCCTAAACCAATGATAATCGAGGTAATTACTCATCACGAAACAAAACATTAGTTATTTTTCATGAAATTTATGTTGGATATGCTTTGCGCTTGAGCGTAAAACTAGAAAAAGTTATACTTATTTTAGTTTTATGCTTATTACAGTAAAAATATTACTTTTACTGTAATTATGTTTTTCACTCTTATACTGTTATGGAATTGTGATTTAAGTTGAAAAATAAAAATTTTATCTTTTAAATATCTTGATTCTACTTTTAATAAGTTTAAAATCCAAGGCCCAAATGCAATCGAATATTTTTATCAAATTTTTGGATTTTAAATTTTTTTCACCTATTTTACTGTTTTTCTGATAACTTGATACGTTATAAACATAAAGAATACTAAGGAGAGGAGTTAACTACTTTTCATTTTCACCACCCTAGATTATACGTAGCTTTTACCTCTCAGCTTGATTTTTAATCACCAAAACTTTTGAAAATTACCAATTGTACATAATTATACGACATTTGTACCAAATCCAATTGTTTCGAATAACTGCATGGACTTTCGAAAAATATGACTACATGTCCATTATCTATGTGGTTAATATATATGTCCAAAAACAATATCCCCAACATTCAAATTAAATCACTTGAAAAAATAAGTCAATGACTTGTAAAGTACAACTTTGTTTTTTATTTATTGTTTCTTTTCGAGATCTCCTTCATGTAAAAAATGTCCACTTTCGCGAATAAAATATTTCTGAATGTTTCCCAATATTAATTTTCATAAAAAGAAATTTCAAATTACATTATGAACCAAGCCTGGATAACAAATATTGATGTCATGAGATAATGATATTTGTGCCAAAACACAGCAGACGTAATACTTTTTGACACTTTTTATAATATTATTTTAAAAACAGATAAATCTGTTTCGCTAACTCACTCTGTTATTATAAGAATAAAATCCAAGAAGATTTAATTAAACATCAAAGGATTCTACCAAGAACAGTTGTGATTGGTAGAAATAATTGACTAATAAAATGAATCTGACATAAATCTTTCAAAGAAGGAACTTTCAATATATTAAATGTATACATAAGTATATATCAAAGAGCTAAAATGGAAATTTCTAAATGTCTGCACCCTTATAAATATGTATACATTGGGAGCAATCTCGGATAAAAATATATCTGATTAAGTTAATAAGAGAAACTTACTTAACTATTATGAAGGTCATATAAATATTTCAAAAAAATCTTGATTTCTGTTAGAAATATAATTATTATATATGCACATAGAACTAGAATAAATAAATATCTGTAAAATTCGCAAAATTTATTATTCTTCATAAAGAAAATCCATTAATTTGACTTATGATATTAGAATCTATAAATATTTTTTTTAATTACAAACAAACAAATGAGAAAACTTTTAGTTAAATTGGTTCAAAAATATAATACATAATTTGTTGTTGTTGTTGTCGTGTGCCAGCTAGGCTGGTGTGTGTATATATATATGTGTATAAATTTATAGTGTATATATATATATATATATATATATATATATATCCTATTTTGCGTTTGATATTTTTTTACACTTAAATAATAATATTGCATATTGAAAAATGTTCCTGTTTTAGATCTTGGTCTTCCTTCTGTATGTAACAATTTTTAAATTATATTCTCATTTTTTGCTTTATACGTTTTAATTGGAATGCATTGTGTACTTGGATAAGAAAAATATCATCTGCTCCTCTTTTAAAAAAAAGTTATTTTTCATGCTGCCATTCGACGAAAATAAACATTTTTCAGAAAAATTTCTCTCTTCGAATGAAATAAAAATCTCATCGAGAAAAGAATAATTTTCATATATGTTTTTCCATTTTCTTCTTACAAAAATCAAAATAAAATTTGCAATTTTTTTGTAAACAGTTGACATATAACTTTAAAGCAATACATTGAATATTTTTACCTTTTGCGCGGCAGATGACATCTTATGAAGCTTGAAATATATGTTTGTCGTTCAACGAATTACAGAATTCCTCTCTGCAAATGGAGAGAAATTTTACGCTCCCCCTACACTTAATGTATCTTGAAAGTCAAAAACATATTTTCATTGTTGTGTAGAAAATAAATTTTTCGCTTTTTTCATGTGTTTGATATTGTCATTCTTTCTGTAAATTTTACTTAATGTTAAATTAAAAATAATCATATATATATGCATACATATATAATATATATAATATATAATATATATATATATATATATATATATATATATATATATATATATATATATATATATATATATATATATATATATATATATAGACTTAGATACAGATATATATACAGATATACAGACTAAATTGTAGTATAAAACATATATTATTTTTATTACATTTTTATAATCCACACACAAATAAATTAAACACAAATTATACTAGATATCTAAATGTATGAGTAAAACAATTCCAAATTATACTGACTTTGCCTTTAATTGATTCTGTATAATTTTAGTGCGAGGCAGCATATTATTATGAGTGATTTACGATCTTACATTCATTGTACTCTGAAATAGGTTCTTTGGACATGTTTCACCATATTGCCAAGCCTATATCCTAATGTTAGTAGGCATTTAAATCTTCACATATATTCCAATGAATATGGTTGCAGGCAAGATACAATATTATATAACTATCATAATACTTATTGCATGTCAGGCACTTTACACATTCACTATGATTTGCATTATAAAAATTCATTTTAATCCTTATTTAATTGAAAAAAGTAATATGACGTTTGTCATCTTTAGTAGTATGTAACCATCATAAAAATTATGTCTTTAATGTGAATAAATCTGGTTGTTTGCAAGATATAATAACGTATTACACTATCATTATATTTATTGTATGTGGAACATTTTGCATTTACTATCATTTACAATACAGAAAAATTTATTTTGATTGCTATTTAAAGATAAAAACTAAATAACGTTTGTTTTTTTTATTAGTAGTCAATTATCAGAAATTAATGCCTTTAATACTTCATTTTGAAAGAAACAAACTTAAATGTTTTTGATTACCTTGATATTGTAGTATAAATTTTATTGTTTTAAAAATAACTCTGTTTAATAAAGAAATGACAACATTTCCTTTTTGATTTTTTACCATTTTTTTGATATTGCAGTTTCTTGCTAGGTGATTAGTGATGATTTGAAGGTAGCAAATGAGTTATAATAATTTACGTTTCAATTTTTATTTGAAATACAGATAAAAAAGGCGTATTAGACGGAGCTGCAAGTCATTTGCTTAAAAATATTTGCTTATGAAATCCTCTGGTAGGTCAGGCAAAATATTTTACTCGTAAATGCTTATTGATTTTCAAAAAGTGTACCTCATACATAAGTCGAAACACTGTTTTAAAATGATTCCTTTTAACCTTATTTTTGTATAGTTTTTCTTTTTCTGATGTTCAATCAAATAGAAATTAAGTTTTATTAAAGTTCTCATTTAAGGCATTAGAAAATGGTAAAATGAAATTATAGTTGATGTTTCCTGTAACGTGTGGGAAGTTAAGTAAAACAGGCTGTGAGAATATTTTGATTAGAGGAGTCAGGATAATTAGCTGAACATCTTAAAGAATTGTAAAGTATTCATACTTTCCTAGTAATTTATACTTTTATTGTAATTTATACTTTTCTACTACTTTATACAGTCTAGTAATTCATATTTTTCTAGTAATTCATACAGTCTAGTAATTCATACTTTTCTAATAATTCATACAGTCTGGTATTCATACGTTCCTAGTAATTTATACTTTTCTACTACTTCATACAGTCTAGTAATTCAGATTTTTCTACTAATTCATACAGTCTAGTAATTTCCTTGTAGTGAATCATAATTGATGATTCACAACTAATTTCATTTTCAATCAACCTATGCTAGGGAAAAACTTTCAAAATAGCTAACCTGAATGTAGAATTTCATTTAAATTATACAATGAAGTAATTTACATTAGCGACACAGTGAATTAATTTATAATTGTAATAAAAATTACATCATTATATAGCTCCACCACACAAGTAAATTTTATAATCAAAAATATAAACTGTATATATTTCCATATTTTAGCATTTTAATGTATTGTTCTTATTTGGATATTTTGTACATGAAACTTAAAACAACATGTTGAAAGGTTATACATATATATAAATATGAAAATTATAAACCATATCCTTATTAATTTGTGAAAAATTTTTAAATTTATATTATTCGAAATTATTTAGCATATGGTAAAAATATCTATTATTTTTTTGAGGGAATGTTTCTTATAAAATACCAATATTTCAATAAATACAAAGACTTATTTCGTTCCAATATGTAATATTAATTTTGAAACTTGTAAAACTTCATAATTAAATTTGAATTATTATTAATTTATTTATTCATAAATTATTTTTCCTCATAATGAGTATTTCCGAAAAATTAAAATAATAAATTGTTTGACTCATTTTTTTTTCATTTTAATTCGTCATGTTGTTGTTGTTTTTGCATGCCCCCAAAGGTCAGCAGCGCTAGACCAGGTCCATGACGTTGTACACTCTACAATAATCCAAAACCAGAAGAGGGTCGTCAACCAAGTCCTGCCTGGAGAACCCCAGGCACTCAAGGATATGTTTAGGTGAAGCCTGCTCGGTAGAGCAGTTGGTCCTCTACCTATTTTTAGGTGCTCTGGTCAAGCGACTAACAGAGGCTGCAATTCTTTCCCATCCATGAATAATAGTTAATTCGTCATTGTTTCATCTATTTCTTTTTTTTACGAAATATATATCCAAATCAATTATTATGTTAATTAACTTGACATGTTTTATTACAAAAAATCTTCACTTTTATTTTTTTCTGCAAAAATTTATATTTGATTAATTTTTTATACCTGTTCATAAAATTTATTTTACCAATATACATTATTTAGTTTAAATTAAGTAAAATTAATCAAAGTAGTTATCTTATTTTATCAATGTAAGGAGTTGGATGATTATTTTATCATTGTATAAGATACAGATTTAGAAGGTTCTATACTTGATAGAGGTAGCTTATTTTTATTAATAAAACACTTGTAATTTTAAATTTGATAAAACTAATAAAAATATCAATATTTAATGTAAGAAAAGTCTTTAATTTTATAAAAAAATATGTCATTTATCTTAAAATTTAAAATTAAAATTAATCAATTTCAATTATATTTTCATTATTGAAATAATGAAAACATTATTAATAAGAAATTGGGCGTTTTTCACAGATAAGCATTTTATCTTTCTAGATTGTTCTCCTGCTATAACTGTATAATACACCAGAAATTGAATTATTTTTTTACAAAGAAGTCACATTTAATAGTTGTTTATGTCTAACCTAACAAAATATTGATTTTAAGTCAAAGATATATCTGTGTATTAGTTATTTACTTTATTTTGATCTAGTTAGACGAGAAGATTTTGTTTCATAAATTTATCCATAATTTGGTATATTTTCTCATAAGAAAGTTATTTGTGCACATATTAATAAATGCGAAAAATCCTAAATTTAAATTTTAAAAGGTTTTAAAATATTCTAAAGTTTCTCAAAATAAGAATACATTTTCAGCACTAATACTTGTACTTGATATAAAATTAACATCTTTGTTGAATATAGGTGAAGAAATCTGCTTACTTTATTCAAATTAATTCAGATTACATTACTAATTGAGATAGATTTCCTATCTTGGAAATTACCCTGTATTAGATAATCACATTATCAGGAGTAAAATACAAAGGAATCAGAATAATGCCTGTATCCGAATACATTGCATCAGTAATATCTTTGAAATTAAATGTGAGCATCATCCATCATAAGGCGAATAATAAAGTGTATTTAGATCTATGCTACTATACACAATTACCTGTTCTTTAGAAGTGATATAGTAAAAATTCCTTGAATTTTGTGGGTAATATTGTGTTTATTAGAACATATAGAATGATTGAATATTTTCCAATTGTAATTTGTTGAGCCTATTTTTTTATTTAACATCTGTTTATTTAATTTTAATCATAAGACCTATCTAGCAAGAATAACATATCATCCCATTACCATTTTTAATTTTTAGACATTAGTTTTCTTCGACAGAAAAGCTGATTCTACGTCAGCAGATTAATTCAAGATAACGTTTCACTAAATTATTTCTAATATTGGTTAACTAACTGAAAAATAGAGAAAGAATTCATAACTAAAAATGCATGTGATATATAACTAAAAAATAAAACTATAGTATCGTCTGCGTATTAGAAAAAATAATAAGGGAATCTGGCAGCAAATTTGGCGGGAATAAAATATATGTATGCTACTCATATCGTTTTTAGATTCCAAATTTTCTTGTATTCTTTTATAAATCAATAAAACTCATCTTATTTATTATTAAAAAAACCTTTTATCGTTTTCTTGTTAAAAATATAAATGATATTTTGTTATTTATTTAGTTTGTCAATTTTTTATAAGTTTATTTTCAATCAGTTATCAAAACATTGAAAATATTGTGATAATAGCATTACATTCTTTAATCACAGTTTTAAAAAAATGAGGTAAAACAATTTTTAAAAATGTTGAGAAATATATTAAAGAGTATAGTTTCCAAAAACCAACATTTATATCATATGAACAAAACAAGAAACTCCTTAGAAAGGTAAACTTAATACTTTCGAAAATAATAAAGTTATCCTCGCTTTCTCATAAATAAAGTCGAAATAAAAATTTGCCCTTCAAATTAAAAAAAATAAATTAAAACAAAAATTCTAAACATAATTACATTATCTTTCATAATTGTGGCAAGTTCATAAAATTCCACGTGACGCAAAAGTAATATATTCTCAGAAAATATGGTAATGTACACAAACACAGTACAGTTATATATCTTTATATCTTTATAACCACAATTTTCACTCCTTGACTTCTTACCTAGTTAGATTATTTCAAAAGTAAATAAACAGGAGAGAAGAATAAATCAGCCATTTTTCCTTTTTACCACTATCTATCATCGAGCAAAGATTCGTCTTTTGAAGGCATTAAACCATAATTTCGAAGATAAATATATGAAGAAGAGAGCACCCCTTATTTCTTTTTTTGTGAAAAATGCATTTTATAAGACACAACCGAGCTCTTAATGCCACCTCCTGCGAAGGAGAAAACTAAAAAAGTTCAAGATGTACTAGCTTCACGAACAAGCAAAAATGAACATCCGGAAAAACTACCTAACACTTTGCTTTTAATGCAGGAATCGATAGGAGCGCGCGTGTTTTGAGAAGTTCTTTTGTTGGTTTGAATTCAAGATCTTAAAGCACATCCTTTTCCTTGCACAGGTGGACCTAAAAATATTTCTATCGACCATTTTTGCCATTTTTTTTTTCGAGTTCTTTGTTGTTCTTTCTGTTTCTTACCCGCATTTCACGGGATTTTTATAATGTTTGCCCAGCTCTGAGTTTTGATATCTTTCTAAGAATGAAGAACAGAAAAAAGCAATGGCGGAGAAGTGAGTAGAATTTTCTTTTCTTGCTTTATTTTGAGTTTATGTACCTTAAGGCTACTTCCAAAAAGAACGACCGCTCCCGTAAAAGAAAAGAAAATCTTTAAGAGACACTTTTATGCTTTTTAAAAATTACAGCTAAGAATTTTATGCATAAGTTTGTTTTTATAAGACTTGTCTCTTTCTTCATCCATCAAGGTTTCTCTTTGGATAGATTGAGGAATTTATTTCCCATGTGTATACGCAAAAATGGATAAAGTGTGAAATCAGCATTGTTGTTTTTAGAAAATGTCCTTTCTAAAAGTTTTCTTCTTGAAAACATATATCCTATGTAAAAACAAACCAAATTAAACATTTAAGTTCATATTCCAAAATAAAATTTCTTTTTATCCGTGTATCTAACCAAAATTGTGTGACTTTTTATTATTGAATTTATATTATTGTTTAAACTTGTAATTTTTCTAATCAAAAGATCTAATTAATTCCTCATATCATAAAGGTTGGGACATAAGCATGATACACAATATTGGCATTTTTAGAGGTTTTTAAATCCATTCAACAACTTCGATTTTCCTAAGGTTTAATATCAAAATTTATTATTTTAACACAATAAGTGTTTCAAATAATGTCATTTCAAATGATTCAATACACATACTTATTTTTGGGCCTAGTGGTTAGGGCTTCGGCCTTCCGTCCGATGTACGTTCTCATTAAATCTGTGATATCTAAAGTCCTGTGATATCATGGTCTGATGAAAATTTCCTCTCCCTTCAGATCAATATCAAAATTGAGGGAATGGATCCTCTAGTGGTGCCATCTATCGGAGGAGTTTAGAGCTAAGTAGTACTTTACCTGAGATACGAATCAAGATCCAAAACTATTTTACAGAAACAGAAATGTAATTGGGACTATTTAGAGTCTTGGTTAAAATTAAAACACTTTTATGGATACTTTCTCAATGCTCGATTAAATTAACAATATTTATGTATTTGACATTAAATACAAAAAGAGTAACAGATGTATGTATCACTTAAAATTTTAAATAAAATTATTTAATTGCCAAGTGAGTACATTCATTTTCCTTTTATAACACATTGAATTCCCGATTGTGAACATAGTTTAATTATGGTACGACGAATTTCCATAATCATAATTATTATTTGAAGACGGATACAATTTTTCGCTTCGTATAAATTTATAGAAATACATACTTAAAACTCATTCAGAATATTTGCTTATTTATGTTAAATAGTTTTTTCATAAGAGACTCAAATATTTTGCGAAATTGGACATCAAGTAAAATCTATAGACTTTATTGCCTGTATTTTCAAGACTATCGATTCTTTTAACAACTAATCAAGATTATGTAAAAAAAATTGCACTTTTATTGTACAAGAATTTAGTATGTTATATGAATTTTAATGGAAACTTAGGTTATTGTGACTTTTATTATTACTAAGTAAAAGTGAAGAATAAATATTTGACACTCATAATGGAAACCTTATAATTTGATTCTTTGTTCAACTTATTTAAATTATGATTCTTTGATTTACACTATATACACGGGTGGAAATGCAATTAAAGACGCTTAAAAATTCACTTATTTTTCATATAAATGCCCGTGATATTTTTTTGTACTAACTTTATTTAAATTGAACTTTTTGTTTTCAATCATTTTGTGCAAAACACTTGCAAAGAAAAGCTAATTTAATGAGTACTTACATCATTTAGTTAAAAAAAATCAATATTTCGAGTGGAAATGATATTAATAAGACACTTACTTTAAATCTAGAGTTTTAGCTATCTAGCACTTTGTTTTTGTTTCTAAAGTGCTGAAAAGGAGCAGTTTATTGTCTCTGGTGTGTCTGATATTAAATATTTCAAAAAACTTTGGATCAAACACTTATTATTCAAAGGTAGTTACAGAATGGGACGTAACATCGGGCTTTCAATAGAAAAGCGATCAAAGTTTCGAATTTTAAAGGAAGAAGGCTACTCAAATAGGTCAACTGCAAAGAAAATTAATCGCTCTCCAACTGGTGTGCAATTTTTCAAATCTAGGTGATATGTATGGAGTTAAGAGGCGTCAAGGTATTTGTAGTAAATTAAGTGACCGCGTCAAAAGCGACAATTCGCGAGACAATGACGTAAATTCCACTAAAATTAGAAGAGATTTATGCCTATCTGTTACAACTCGAAGAATCATAAATAATCAGTCAATCTGGAGTTGTTAAAAGGGTGAAAAAACATCGCAAACCTCTCTTAAGTATTCAGTATAAGAAGGCTCATTTGGAATTTGCAAAAAAACATGCAAATTGGGACTCTGAATGGAACAATGTGGTGTTTAGTGATGAGAAAATGTTTCATTTAGATGGACCAGATTGAAACAAGTATTACTAGCATCGCATAGGGACCAAAAAGGCGATTTCAATTAGCCGCAATTTTGGTGGAAGCACATTGATGGTGTGGGGAGCTTTATCCAGCTATGAAACAACCCCCATCTGTTGGATCACATTTAAAATGAATTCCTCCGATTTTATTGAACTCCCAGATAACGTTCTGTTGAATTATGCCGAAGATATGGATGAAGATTCCAGGATATTTTAACAAGACAATGCAAGCATTCGCAACTCTAAAGCAACAAAATTTTTTTTTAATGGAGCGAAACATCAAGATTATGGACTGGCCAGCTAGAAACCCCTATTGAAAACATCTGGGGATTGATAACACAAAAAGTTTACGAAAACGGCCACTTTGAATCAGTAATGGACTTAAAAGACAAAATTCGTGATCTATGGTCAAATTTGCCATTACATTA
Organism: Latrodectus hesperus; assembly: GCA_037975125.1. NCBI lineage: Eukaryota > Metazoa > Arthropoda > Arachnida > Araneae > Theridiidae > Latrodectus > Latrodectus hesperus. Next base: position 828,677 of record JAJQOW010000022.1, read on the forward strand.
CCTTCAAAATCTTGTGAAATCGATGACAAATAGAATGCATGAAGTAATTGTAAACAATGGGATGTTACTCACTATTAATTAATAAATTTGTTTGAAAAACAACAAGTGTCTTTAATTGCATTTCCACTCTAAGTTTTCGATTAAATGATCTAAATTCTCACTAAATTAAGTTTTTTTTGCAATCTTTTTACACTGAATAATTGAAAACTAAAACTGTGATACAAATACAGGTAATTTAAAAAAATATCACGGGCATTTATATGAAAAATAAGTGAATTTTTGAGTGTCTTTAATTGCCTTTCCATCAGTGTATATCTTCGAAACCTACTGATGAGATAGTTGACTAGTTTTTCAAGCCTAAAAAAATAATGAATTTTTGGTACATATTATCGTATGATTGACACGGTTATTAGTTTCATATAAAGGATCTTTACAGTTTGCTAAAGTTTCGAGATCACAGTTACTAGATTGAATTAGAATTAATATTTCAATGTAGTATCAACTGATTAGATTGACACCTGAGTTGTCATCTTTTCGAGCAAACTTTTACACTGACGAGCAAACATCAAACAATGGTTAATTAATGGGCATACATTTTATCCATTTGAACCTCTCTTCTTGATTCTAGATAACTTCAGCAAAATCAATTCCAGTACTCACTAGAAAATTGAATCACGAATCAGTCACTCGTATATGCAGAAATGAATAGAAGATAACTGACTTCCGCAAAAATCTCATTGTCGCTCTTTGATCACAAGTTTGCAAATTTCAGTGAAGTGACTTGTGAAATGCATGTGTGTGTGTGTGTGTGTGCCTCTCACATAAGTATAGATCTCATTTCTTGATAAAGCTGACACATTTTGTTATGAATAGTAAAATAATTAATTTCTTGTACACAAGAGACTTCAGAATTGTACGTGTCAAATAAAATATTTTTCAACATTGTCTCTGTGGTAAATCTATTTAACACATCAACTAGCACAGCTCTCAAACACTTATTCATATTTCATTAATAATAGTATTTAAAAAATGTATTCTGTTTCCAATAAAGATGATTGAAAAGTATAATTTTAATAATTAGCTCCAGATTTGATTCTTATATATGTATCCCTATTTTATATAATTCCAATGAAATGCACCGAGAAGTCCTTAGCATGACAGCATATATATATATATATATATATATATATATATATATATATATATATTATATATATATATATATATATATATATATATATATATATATATATATATATATATATATATATATATATATATATATATATATATATATATATATATATATATATATATATATATATATATATATATATATATATATATGGAAATATTGAATATATTAGACCTTACAAAGAAAAAATATGCACAAATTTAAGGTTTCGTTACTTTTTTAAATTTCTCTTTTTGTTTCGTAACTCTATTTCTACGACTTTGAAATAATTATGTACGGGGTTTCAAGCTCAGAAAAATTTAATTCTTAAGGATTTCTTAGAAAAGGTTTAATTATATAAAAACTGTCGTAAATATATTTTTCTACCATGCAACCCATTAAAAAAAATCTGGAATACACTCATATAATAGAAAAACTAAATATGCTTTATTTTAAGTTGCTGCAAATCTTGAAGAAACAAAGAATTTCAATTGAATGTTGTTTTTTTAAACAAATATGTTGGGAAGTAATATTTTCCAATAAAAATGTGCATAAGATTATCTATTTAAACATTCAAAACAATATTTATTTGTAAAGTAATGTGAAACTGAATCGCCATTTTATTTCTTCCAGCAACAAAAGTGCCTACACAACAGCATTTTATCACTGTACCTCAGGATATGACTGCTGTAGAGGGCAGCACTGTCGACCTTCCCTGTCAAGTCGGTGCTCTAGCTGGTGATGTGCAATGGGCCAAAGATGGTTTCTTACTAGGTGAGTCAATAGTTCCCATTAATTCTAAAATACTTAGTGCATGATTTTTATTATTTAAGCTCTCGAGTTACTTAATATTCTATGTTTGAAATACATTTTTAGGCAAACATTACAAGACTTAATGGTGTGGTGCCAAAAATCCCCATAATCATAAGAAAAAAATTTTTACTAAAATTTTTAATTTTTTAGACTTGAGAATTTAAAAAAACAATTTTTTGAATTTTTGTAGGTTTCAATGAGTTTTGAAATAATGTTTTTGATTTTGTTATCAATTGACAGTGAAACATTTTTATACGTGGTACTTTGTGAAAAGTTATTGAAGAAGTGCCATTACAGAACACTCAAATAAAATGTCCTCTAGATGATATTACTGAAATTTTTCTTTTGTATTTATTGAATAACTAAATGTATTGCATTAATCAAAATCCTACAGGTAGTGTTTTAAATCTGATTTTAAATATTAAGTTGTTTTACTGAAAAATTTTTAAGAAATATTTAGTAATACAGTCAATATCAAGTCAAATCAAAAATATTATAAAAATCACTCAAAAAATTAAGAAATGCTTGAAAAAGAAAAATTCAATAACATCAGAATAAAAATGTTATATTCAATTTTGTATTTGTCTGAATATTAAATGCATATTTTAAAATACATAATATTTCTAATTATCTCAAAGAATAAAATTTACTGCACTATTAGAAAATTACTTGAAAGCTGACAGTCGTTGATGAGGTATAAACTATATGAACGGTACTTGAATTACATGGGAGACCTTTCCTTTATTCCAATAAGCATTACGAAGCACACATTTAAAAAAAGTTTTGTTAGTGGAATTATTATATTTGTAAAAACGTTTAATTATTCAGTGATCGCCTCCCGATTAAGCAAGATGTCTGCTCGTCTGTGAGGAGAACCCCCATGCATGAATGATATGCGTAAAATTGTCCTGGTACTGTTCTGGTTGGGGTTGGTAATAGGCGTGATCAGACACTTTCAACTAGATTTCGGACACTCGTATGCAACGTCATGTGACAGGCTAAAAACTCATACCCTGTGTCCAAAATGCAATTGCGACTCAAGCTGCTTTTGCCCACATTTAGGTCTGCAATGATTTAAATATATGTAACTTATTCTCGAGCTGTGAGGTTGTGATCCATTATTTGAAGGCTTTTGGGCTTATGGACTTCGTTTGATGTTGCTGTCAACCAGAAGAGATAAGCCACAACACGTTTAATTATTTAAAAAAAAATTTGGAATTTTCTCCAAACATAATTAATTGCTTATGCAAACCTCAAAAATCATGATAATTTGGCTTTTAAATATATTCTGAAAGGAGATTTTCCAACACACACACATTTCGTCTATTATTTTTTTTTCCAAATCTTTAGCTTGATAGCTTCGAATGCAGAAACATATCCTAAAATGTCGAAATCACTTTAGGTCTGCGCGTTTAGTTTTAATATCATTATCTTGGCAATCTTGTAATAGATGTGAATGTTTATCAATCATTTAATAAATTAAATCATATTGCTTGGTTGGCTAGTGTCGTGTGCAAGTCAAATGGCAGAGAATATAGCTTCACTATCTTCTCTGTGTAGAGATCGCCATCAAATTGGTGTTCTCTGATATGTTGTTGTTGCATGACCTCTTTCTCCTACAGCGCTAGACTAGGTCTATAACATTAAACACCCTCAAAGAATTAAGCAACATCAAAGGATCATCATACAAATCTTGCTTAGATGTCCCCTATAACACAAGGGGTGTGTATCTGGCGTAGCTTATTCAGCGGAGCAGTTGGAGCAGGTCTCAAACATTTTGGAGCCTCAATTTTATTTTAATGATTTTTGGTGAACCACTTTGAAATTTTAATAATTTATGGTGAACCACTTCGAAATTTTAATGATCTGAGGTGAACCACTTTGAAATTTTAATGATCTGAGGTGAGCCACTTCGAAATTTTAATGATCTGAAGTGAGCCACTTCGAAATTTTAATGATCTGAGGTGAACCACTTCGAAATTTTATTGATCTGAGGTGAGCCACTTCGAAATTTTAATGATCTGAGGTGAGCCACTTCGAAATTTTAATGATCTGAGGTGAACCATTTCGAAATTTTAATGATCTGAGTTGAGCCACTTCGAAATTTTAATGATCTGAGGTGAACCATTTCGAAATTTTAATGATCTGAGGTGAGCCACTTCGAAATTTTAATGATCTGAGGTGAGCCACTTCGAAATTTTAATGATCTGAGGTGAGCACTTCGAAGTGGGGGAGAGTAGTTTGTTCCTGTCCTTTAAAGCCGTGACCCATTGAGCCTCCCAGACGAGAACACTAATACTATTGGTGCTCTGGAGGGACAATCTCTGTGGTGTTAATCCTGCATTTTTACTCTTGAAAAGAACTCCCAAAGGGTGAGATGTGCCAATGGCTACTAGACCTCCCGAGCTCACTATTCTCCAATATTCTGGAAGATGCTAGTATTACTGGACAATTGAAAATATGGCTGCTTGTAGAGAGTTCTTCTTCAGGACAATTTCTATATTTTTTATATATGTCCTTGTATTGCCTACATTTATTTTCATGCCAACGAAGTTGCCTGTTGTCTATAGTGTGATTGTTTTTGATTAATTTGTTTAAATCAATCTCTCATATTTGTTGAGTGACTTTAAAGGTTTTCAATTTAAGTAAATATTGCGCAATGGTATCTTCATCATCGAGAGTAACATGACCTTTGATTGTCTTCTAATATAAAAATGGTTGCTAGAGGCCCGAAAAGTAAGATTTCTACCTGTTAGTCCACGGGGGGCGTTTTATTTCCCTCCTACCACCTAGCAGAAATCCAATGGAGACATTCCTCTATCTACCACCAGAGGACGCGCCCCTCTAGGGACTACAGGCTTCTCCGAGGGATGAAGATAAAGATTAAGAAAAATTTATAAGCAATTAAACGAAAATATATTTATATTATAATATATTGTTTTAAAATTATTTCAAAGTTATAGAACTACTGGAGTATTATTTTCTTATTTTCAGTCAACAAAAGAATTTTTACTTTTCAAATTATAACTACTTTTTGATGTTTTTTTTTATCAAATATAACTTAGTTTTTGTTACCTATGCACATAGAAATTTGTTTTAATTTAGTAATCAAATATTCATTAGTTTAGGCATCTATTAATCTGATTAAATGTTGAAAGGAAACAAAAACATTGATTGAGCTGTCACTGACAATTTTCCATTATGTCACAAAATTAATTATTATTATTATATCAGAAAAATTAATCATTCCTATCCTTTTATCAGCATTTTGTACTGTTAACTCCAAACCCAATGTTTCTTAGTTCCATTTGCTCGGATCACCCACTTTATTAATAAAGTCTGATAACCCTTTAATGGAATCTAGGTGTAACTCTCTAGTATGGATGATGCCTAAAGAGGTTAATCTAGGGAGGGCAAGAGCCTCGCATTCATAAATGATATGCTTGGCCGTTTCCTCTTGCATATGACATTTCCTGCAGATAGGATCTTGCTGAAAAAGTCCCATTTTATGGAGATGTTTTCTGAAATAGTAGTGCCCAGTTATGAAGCCAACGATTAAACGTATCTTCTGCCTAGAGCATCTAAGAATTTCATAGGGAATCCTCGCTGATGACCTACAGATCATACCTTTAGCGTGGGTTTGACCAGGAGATTTGAGCCAAGCTTCATACATCTTCCGTTTTTCCCATCTGCGAACATTGGTTTTTGCGGTCTTCAAATTGATCCCACAAAAAGGTTCTGGACCAATGGGAACAAAAGACGATCCTTGTTTAGCAAGCTCATCAGCCTTTTCATTGCCTTCGATACCTTTATGCCCTGGCACCCATACAAGAATCACCCTGTTTCTAGTTGCCAGTTCTGTAAGAAGGTTTCTACACTCCAGAATCATTTTAGATTTGATTTCGAAGGAATTAAGCGCTTTTAAAGCGGCTTGACTGTCACTGAAAATGAGAATCCGCTTATCGTAGTAGCCCTTCTTCATATTCAGTCGCAGACAGTGGATAATGGCCAAAACTTCTGCCTGGAAGACCGAAGCGTATCGCCCAAGGCTTACAGACAAGCTGATTCTTGGTGACACGCCACAAACTCCCAGACCTGAGAGGCTGTTCTTCAGTGATCCATCTGTGTACCAGATTAGATCTCCTGTTTTAGTTCCAAACATGTTGTTATCCCATTCCTCTCTAGTTGGAAAAACTACATCAAATGTCTTGTCAAACATGTATGTTTTTTCCATGATGTCAGATGGCATCAGAAAAATAGGGTCTTGAAATTTCCTGGTGATGCCCTTGTGCCCTTTGGCAACAGGCTGGTCATACCAGTGGTTTTGCAGCTTCATTCTATATGCATTCAATCTTGCAACGCTGCATATGAAGATGTCCAAGGGAGTCAGATCCAACACAACCTCCAATGCTCTGGTTGGCGTGGTGGAGATTGCTCCTGTGATGCAGAGACAGGCTAGTCTTTGTAGACTCCTCAATCTGTCAATCACAGTCTTCTGTTCCACCTTATGCCACCAGATCACACAGGCATATGTGAAAATGGGCCTGACAAAAGCTGTGTACATCCATAACATCAGTTTTGGATGTAAACCCCAGTTCTTACCAAGCATTCGCCTGCAAATCACAATGCTTTTCTTTGCTCAGTTGATCCTATCATCAATGTGCTTATTCCAGGTGAGTTTCTGGTCTAAATAGATGCCCAGATACTTCACCTCTGAAGCCACATTGATTTCAACATCAAAAAGTCTTGGTATGAAAAAACCTTTCCGTTTCTTTTTGCGTGTAAAAGGTACGAGGTAGGTTTTCTGAGGATTAACCATCAGGTCCCTATCCATGCACCATTGACCTACATAACTTGGAGCATCCTGCATGAGATGACAAGTTATGTCAAAATCTTTACCAAGGATAAGGATGACAATGTCATCAGCATATCCCTGCGTATAATAACCCTTATCATTTAGATGTTTTATAAGGCTATTTACAACTAGGTTCCAAAGTAATGGTGACAGAACACCTCCTTGAGGACAACCTCTAGTAGTCTTTTTTTCAAATGATTCACCGAAGATGTTCATTTGTATATATCTATCCGAAATTAAGGCCTCAATCCAAGTACACAGGGTTTGATTAATCCCTGCCCCTCTAAGTGCATTGAGGATGGATGGATGGGAAGTATTATCAAAAGCACCCTGGATGTCGAGGAAAGTTGCCAAGGCAATATCCTTTTGATCCAGAGTGGCTTCAATCTTGGAAACTAGCTGATGTAGAGCAGTCTCTGTAGATTTACCAGGTTGATAGGCAAATTGAAGAGCATGCAAGGGACAATTTCTACCCAAGTAATCTCTAATATGCCGATCAATGATTTTCTCCATAATTTTAAGAAAGAATGAAGAAAGACTGATTAGTCTGTATGACTTGGCCTGGTCATAAGTGTCCTTGCCAGGTTTTGGAATGAAGACTATCCTAGTCTTTTGCCATGTCTTTGGTATATATCCCAGGGCCAAACTAGTTCTATACATTCTAGTTAGCATTGGTATGACAACCTTTTCTGCCTTCTGGATCATGATGGGCATAACTCCATCAGGCCCAGGGCATTTTAGAGGTTTAAAGGCGAAAATTGCCCATTTAACAATGTTGTAGTTTATGATATTTTTAGCAATGGTCCATTGATTGCTTTTGACTCTTTGCAAAGAGCCAATGCAATGTTCCCCTTCGTTGCTATAAATATCTCTAGCTCCCAGGAAGTGAGTCCTGGTCATAATTTCCATAACCCCTTTTCCGGAAGCAGCAAAATTACCCTCCTCGTCTTTTAGGGTACCAACCAAAATAGGTTCATCCCTTTTAAGGAGTTTCTGGAGTCTAGCTCCTTCAGAAATAGAATCTATCTCGTCACAGAACTTTCTCCAGGAGTTAATCTTGCTTTTTCTAACAAGTTTGTTATAATTAGTGAGGGCCCTTTTATAGTTCTCCCATTCACCATTTTTCTTAGCTTTGTTAAAAGTTTTCTAACATTTGCTCTTTCGGCAGCTAGAGAGTCATTCCACCAAGGGCATTGGAGTTTAGCTCTTCTAGTGCGAATGGGGCAATTGTTATGATAAGAATCTAGAATACTTCTCTGTAGGAGATCTGCTGTAACTTCTAGATCGTAGTTGTCTCTAATAGGTCTGTTACCGAGCTCAATCAACCCAGTCAGTTCTTCTTGGAATTTCTTCCAGTCCGTCCTAACCGGGTCTCTGAATATGCGATCCAGACACACATTAGAGTGAATTTCAAAATGGATGTTTTGATGATCTGAACCAGAAGGTCGATCATCTACTTTCCAGTATTTGATATTTTTACTAATCAGCGTTGTCGCTATAGTAATGTCAATTACTTCTGATCGATTGGAAGTAATAAAAGTTGGTTTGTTGCCAACATTTAGAATATCTAACCCGTAGTTTAGAACAAATTCCAAAAGGTACTCACCTCTTTTATTTGTGTCCGTACTTCCCCAGACAACATGATGAGCATTACAGTCTAGTCCTAGGACTACCTGTAAGTTGTTATTACTGCAAAAGTTCATGAGCTTGTGCAGAGAATGGTCAGGTGGAGCCTTCTCTTCATAGGGCAGGTATCCAGAGCCAAAAACAATTTCCCTGTTCCTATCCTCTATGTTGAGTCTGACTTTCACAGCTGTCAGGTCCCTAAGAATAAATTCAGAGAGGGAAGAACCTCAATGTTTTTATGTAAGAGTATACAAGTTCTAGCGTTACCATTAGTACAATAGATAAGCTTACCTTTAGTTCCTTTGAGACAACTGATTCTTCCCCTAACCAACCAGGGTTCTTGAATCAGGGCCAGGTGTATATCCCCAGCAAGAAACTTCTTACTGAGGTTAGTAGTACCACTTCTACTGTGGTGTAGGTTGGCTTGAACTACCTTCACCCCCATCAGCAGGAGCAGGTTTATCAAGTACTTTAGCTTGCACATGGTGAAGGCCAATATAAAACCTATATCCCCTTACATGAAGAGTGGCAGCATCTAATTCAGGCACACTAAGAACGATGGTCCGCCCAGATGGGTCGTTCTTAATGTTAAGAATGTACCACTCCAATGGAGTGACCCCACCGTTCTGAGCCTCGATTTTTCTCAGGAGCTCTTTAGGTTCCAGTTCATTACAGATTTTTGGCAGTTTTGCAATTATCTTAGTGGTTCTGACAAGTTTCCTTGCCTCACCCACCAAGAGTTTATGTTCTTGCCAAGGGCTTATATCATTGACATTTTGTTCCAGCCACTTTGAGCTCTCCAGATCTGCACAATTGATAATAAGAGCCCCGTTTTCAAGTTTACAGGATAGGAAGGTTGGGGCAAAGCCCTCCTCATTCCTTCCTATTTTCCTGGTTATCAAGAGTTCCAGGTCATAGGCTTGTTTCTCTGTTAACCGTTTTTCCGGATGACCTTCTAAGAGCACGGCCATCTTGATCGCCGTGAGAGCCGCCCTGTAAGTAAATCCCTCAGGTCCTTCTCTCTTGGCAGCCTTTCCAACCTTGCCCTGGTTCATCCGATTGGCAGGACGCTTCTCGCCTTTGGTTGCCTTGGGTTTTTCAACCCAAGTCCCCTCAGCGATTTTGCGCTCCTTCACCAGCCTCTTTTTCTGTGCACCAGATATTCTCTTTTTAAGCTTGATTCTGGTCAGAGAGTCAGTCATGCTAGAGATAGCTTCCTGACTCTCACCAGAAGAAGATGGTTTGGAGGTCATTTCTACCTCCTGTGAAGGTTTCATTGCTACCCCTTCATTAGATTGTCTCTGAGTTACCTTGTCTTTTTCAGAAAGGTCTGCCTCAGAAGTTTCTCCTGCAAAAGCAGAAATGTTTGTTATTTTCAATGTCTTTTCAGCCATATAATAACAGTAAATAATCTCAGGTAATATGACAGTCCACCCAGCATTGCCTGAGATACTGGGCAAGGCAAATTACTCTAGAAGTTCGCCAGGCAACTAGAGGCTCCGTTAAGACACCAATACCGCGGTGCCAATTAGCCCTAGGCACGGAACGCATAACACCAGGGTTTACGGGAGCTGGTTCGCGGCCTCTTATTCAATATTCGAGGCTATCCTGTTATTTCTACAGGACTTTCGGCGATCCACCACCTGCCGACGCGCCTGGTGGCTAGCTCAAGCCCCAGAGGGGTACGCATACCCCCTGGTTCCAGGTTCCTATCATGTTACTTTACATTTTATTGCTTATGAAAAATAAAATAATAATTAAGTTATCCACCAAATCTTTCTCTTCATAGCCAGCCAATTATATAAGTGTAATTTTGATAGTGTTTAGCAAGTTTTAATTCAATTGATAATATGACGCTATAATCGAGCTTTTGAAAGTTTGAAAATATTATGGAGTATCGTATCACCACTCTTTTCCATTGTTAAATCAGCTTCAATGATGAGTTTGGGCAAAACGATGAGAATTTACTTCAGTACAAATACAGCTTGGAAGTGATTTCTTGTTAATGGAATTTCGGTAATACATTTTCTCCCATGTTCGCTTTATCTAAATTTGATTTAAAGATTACTAATCTGAATATTAATTACAATGTAACAAATTGAATGAACTTTAATTTGAGATAATTGAAGTCATAATCATATATTGTTTGTAATTTTTATAAACATTTCAAAACAAATACGATATTGAGTATTCGGGGTCCAAGTTCTCTATGCCGTTGGCTATGCGAATTTAAGTCAGTACGGTGCGTCTTTCGTTTAACCAGAACAACACGAAGGTGAAAGTGCGTATTTACTCTAAACTCCTCCGACAGATGGCACCACTAGAGGAAACTCCTTCAATTTTGACTTTGATCTAGAGGGGGGGGGAAATAAAATGGAATCTTCATTAATGAATACTGTGTGGCCAAAGAATGTTATCTGAAATTGTTCTGCCATTATTGAGTACCATTGTGATTAACTGAAAAAATTATCCTTGTGTATTTCTTAGACAAGGTTCAAATACATAAATTAAATGCTTAAAATATTTCAACAATTATTTGGACAATTGGAGCTCCAGTGGCTCAGTAGCTTCATGCCGCTTCCCGTAAGCTCAGCAAAGTGAAGCATCATTTGCCGCGGGCAGTGGTTGGGAGGGTGACCACGGTGTACTCTCCTTCACTGGGCTGCTGGAACTGCGAGGGTTGGGGACGTGTCCATTTTAATATGTGACGTCCAAAGTACTTCCGCTGGTGTGGCGTGGATGTGGAGAGGAGGGTACCAGCTCAAGTGTGGCCTCGTCACCTGACCGTGGTTCAAAATGACGAGGCATCTTAAAAGAGCAAAGTCGTACTTTCACCTTCGTTGTGCTCTGATCCAAACGAAAGACGCTCTCTATTGACTTAATTCGCACTGCCAAAGGCATAACGAGCTTGGCTTGTCCAACTGTCATAAGCAACCACAACAACAATTATTAAAATGTAATCATAGAATTTCAAATTTTTGGTACAGATTGTTAAAACATTTTGTATCATATTGTTTTTAAATTCTATATAATCTTGAAATGACATATTGAATAGTAGCTTAAAAGCACTGTTTAGAAAGATAATTGAATTTAAAATCTGCTTCTTGGATATTAGAAGCTAAAGTAAAATTTAATAGTATAGCTCCACTTAAATGAATTGAGTTAAATGGAAGGAAGCGCAAACAAAGGGAAAGAGAGGGAGAATGTGGAAGATGAATATGCCGTTAAGGAGAATCTAGGCTATCATGAAAAATTATTCAAAATGGGCCCGTATCACTAATGAAGTGTGAACCATTAACTACAGTGCTATTCTCAAATGGATCCTTAATTAGTATTTATAGTGAAGGAGACAAACTTGTACTACTCTTTCTCTCTTTCTACTCTTACTCTCTCTCCCTTTTATGTGAAAGTTGTATATAGTTGTTCCTTTCCAAAATCCTTTTCACGTTTACGTTTTTTATATAAAAATATTTTCATTAAGCCCTATAAAGGATAAAACTTGTTTTAATATATGTTTTAAATAAAATGAGAACAATATCGTGGTGATTTGAAGAGTTTAATCGGTATATTTTTTTTGTTAAAAGTATCATATGCAACTGATCAATTAAAATAAAATTTTGTAAGAAACAATTCCACAGTATATAACCCATTGTACAATTAATATTAAATGTTGTTGTTGTTGTTGTGTGACAGCCAGGCTGGCAATATGGGGTGCACTGCTCCACTTTTCCAACTAAAACATATTTTAATGTGGAGTCCGACTTTCTCAGTATACACAGGCCATAGGGACCGGTTTACAGGGTAGGCAACCATTCACACCTCATTCATACAAGGAAATTAACAAAGATAGGATAGATAGAGAGATAAAGTACATCCATGTCCGAACCGGGATTCAAACCCAGGACTTCCCTCTCCACAGTCAGACATGCAGACCACTAGACAAGTTGGGCGGCATATTAAATTTATCCTAAATATAATTATAATACTATATAATTATGTATTAAATCTTAATCTATATATTAATCATTATCCAACAGATTTATCTTGCAAAAACATATGCAGTAATATAAACTATTAGTATAATTTTTATTATTCAAACGCCACCTACCCTGATTAGTGGTCAGTATGTCAGACAGCGTATAGGAAGGTCCTCTCACCGAATCCCAGCTCGGGCATGGATGTAATTTCGCTCTCTCTCTCTTGTTTTGTCCTTTTTTGTATGAAGGGGTTGTGAATGGTTGCCTGCCTTATTAACTTATGTTGTTGTTGTCTTGTGGCTAGTCTCACAATATGGAATGCGATGCTCCACTTTTCCAACTGAACCCTATTTAGTTGTTTAGTCCGACTACCTCAGTATATACATGCCATAGGAACCCGTTTATAGGGTGAGCAACCCTTCACAACCCATTCATACAAGGAAAGGACAAAGACAGGATAGATAGAGAGAGAAAGTACATCCATGCCCGAACCGGGAATCGAACCTAGGACCTCCCTATCCACAGTCAGGCACGCTGACCACTAGACAGGGTGGGTGGCTTATAAACTGATACTTATGACATGTGTGTATTTAGGAAATCTGACTCCACACCAAATTAAGGTTCAGTTGGAAAAGTAGATCAGCACGCACCATAATGCCAGCCTTGCATGCCCATAATAACAACATATTGTTCAAGTGATTGCGACATCTTCTGATTTGAACAGAATTAATTGTAAATTTAAACCAATGGTTGATGTCACTTTTTTTAATTACGTCCTTATATATAAGCTCTTTCGAGCATCATAAGTCTTGCAGTCCAATAGAGAAATGAAGCTTCTCCAGAAGAGGAGAGAGTCTTGAAGAATCGCGGGCCTCCTGGAGGGCAGAACACATCAAAAGGTGCTCGCCATTCATGTCCAAATGTTCATTGCACAAAATGCAGTCAGGTGAGTCCACAAGTTTAATGTGGTGCAGGTGTCCCTGAAGATAATTATGCCCAGTGAGAAGCCTGAAGCAGGACACCCCCATAGCTCTAGGTAGATCCCTGGGGATGCAAGAGGTCAAGAGGCTCCCTCAACAAGCATTAACTGCTTTTTCTTTGTACTAAGCCTGTTGTTGGTTTCGAATCGCTTGTTTTAATAAGTTTTTGACATTTTTAAACCGATTGGAGTGTTTGAGGGGTTTAAAAAAGACGCCTCTTTGGCGAGTATATCTGCATTTTCATTACCACAATCGCTAGGGATCCATTGAAAGGCAATTTCCTTCCCTGCAGATAGCAAAGTGTTAATGATGGTTTTACATTTTAATTCTATTGATGAAGGCAAGGGATTATAATTTGTCACTGTATGAATTGCAGCCTGGCAATCGACGAGAAAGGCAAATTTCATTTCTGAGAAATCCAGAGTTTTTTGAAGAGCAATTAAAATTGCATACATTTCTCCATTAAAATTGTCAGAGGGTTTTCCCAAAGGCTCTTTGAGTTGGAAAAAATTGGAGAAAACTCCAGCTCTCGCTCTCCCAGAGCTACTCTCAGCTGAACCATCGGTATAAATGTGCAGCCATTTGTCTGGAGGGTATCTTTCATAAATAGTGGCAAGAGCAGCAGCCCTGAGCTCTGTCTCAAGGGAGACTCCCTTCTGTATTGGAAGGTACAGAAGGGATGTCAAAAATATACAATTTAAAATACCTGAAAGGAAAAAAAGAAGAAATATTCATATCCATTTTAATGTTCAAGAGGAAACGACAGGAGATTAATAACCGTGGAAATAGTAACTTTAAAGTGGCTTATATATTTCAATGAATCGTGATTTTTTTTTAATTTCATAAATTCAGTTGTATAATTTTATTCTGATAATGTATGAGTTGAAAAATCTCCAACAATCTGATTTACCGGTGTTATACTGCTTGGTATATTAGTGACAGATCTAAAGCATAGAAATAAACAAATGTATGTACCACATGCTATGGTCAAGGGAATCATTGAAAGCGAATGTAAAACTGATTAAAATAACAAAAAATATCAATACGTTGAGCAGAAAAAAATCGTCCATTCCCCTACCCCAAATTAAATAACGTCAAATATGCTTTTAAAACAATTTCTAAAAATGAAAAATGGCAAACTTTCTCAGAAGATACCACAATTACTTTCGGCATCACTGAGGAAGTTTTTAAGCCAAGCAGTTAAAATTAATTTTCATTAGTGAACCTCTAGTCATATTCCTCGATGATATGGATTCTTTTCACATTAAAAACCTTAAGCTCTCCATACAAAGGCAGACTCTTTCAAACCTCGATATTCAATTCAGTGTTATTGGAATCAAATGTTGCTTAGTTATGACTCTGGATTAAAATTTGCATCATACCACTAGATGTATCTCGATATCGAGATATATGAATATTCAAAATAATAAACATTTCATCTGAAAAGTTCAAATTACAAATGAATTAAGATGACAAAATTAATGTAAACGGAATACGGATATATATATATTTATATATATATATATATATATATATATATATATATATATATATATATATATATATATATATATATATATATATATATATATATATATATATATATATATATATATATATATATATATATATATATATATATATATATATATATATATCATACGAAATGACATCCGTCAACTGAAATATATGTAATTAAGTTACAGACTTCATATGGAATACATCCACTAGTGATTCCTTTCTTCTAATGCATTGATGATTGGCAGCGTACAGCTCTTGTACACTCTTTAAACCTTTTTGTGAAGGATATGATTGAAAGTGAAGCAATATAACGTATGAAGCGGACATCTCACTCTTCTGAACTAAATTGAATCGATCATGTTTGGAAAATGTTCGAGCAATGCATTCGATGAGTACGAAGACACCATTTACAGTCGTGGACTTGGAAATTACATTTCTAGAAAAGATTAATAGAATTATTCAGGGTAGTATCTATAACCTACACTTCAGTGGATCAATAAACTGAGAAGTATGCAAGATTGAGGGAGGGGATCCTTTGGTGCTGCCATCTGTCAGAGGAGTACTTAGAGCAAAGACGTACTTTCATCTTCGTGGTGCTCTGGTTAAACAAAAGACGCTCTCTGCTAGCTTAAATTCGCATAGCCATCTGCAGAACGAGCTTAGCTTGTCCAAGTGTCATAAGTAATAACAACATAAGCAGTGCATAATATCCTATATCTATGCAATAAAAATCATTAGACTGTGGATAACTGAAGAACTTTTCAAGTGATAATAAATCTCTAGATAAAATCAATAAAATTATAATCTTTTAAAATACTTAAACCGGATCTACTTTTACAGTTATTTTAAATTGAAAGAAGAATAAATTAAGGATATTTGATTCAATTTGAAGAAAGATAAAGCAAAATATATGCTTTAAGGAAGGTTTTTGAAAACATATTGTTAATTTATGACTGAAATGTAATAATGAAAACTTCAAAATATATGAATAAATGAAGAATTATACTTGAAACTTTTAAATTATAAAATAAAACTTGTTTTAAAACATTTTTAACAATCAGAAGAGTACCAAAGAAAACAATGAAATTTTTCATTGCATAACAAAAGATCGTATTATTATACCATATTTTAAACAATATTTGAAATTCTATTTATCTTTATCCCTGCATTACAATACTTTTCATTCTCCAGTAATGCTTGGCTTATCGTTCCTAATACCCCTTTGGGATTATCTGATCCAAAATATACAAATGCTTTATTCTACTTTCCTTCATGTGATCATGTATGGAGCAACATGCAGACATCAATTTTCTGTTGCTTGAACAACCACCTGCGAGTAAATTTTATGTGCATCTAGGAGAAGAAATATACTTGGATGTATCTAAGTCCCGTAGGTATATTTTAGATTCTGGTGCGTGTTGCGTTGTTAGGAAAATATGGGAAGAAATTTCGTATAGCTTATGCATTCGACGTGATTTAATTCA
The DNA here is from genome assembly GCA_037975125.1 of Latrodectus hesperus. Classification (NCBI taxonomy): domain Eukaryota; kingdom Metazoa; phylum Arthropoda; class Arachnida; order Araneae; family Theridiidae; genus Latrodectus; species Latrodectus hesperus. The sequence goes on from JAJQOW010000022.1 coordinate 845,107, forward strand.
TACGATATCATGGGTGATTTTCTTATTCTAACCAATTTATTTTACACGTAGTGGAATAAATGTCATGGAAATGATTCAACTGATTAATGTTTCGAATGTTCAGGGCTCTCTACAAAATGACTAAGAAAATTTAAATATATAAATATATATTATTTAATTTTTACAAACTATTTCTATAACTTTAATTTAATTTAATTAAAAAAATATTTGAGTGTTATCTATCATCTTCTTCTTCTCAGAGTTGGGTTTGTATGTAATTGGGCACCTCTGCTTTTATCAGCATTTTGTACTATTAACTCCAAACCCAATGTTTCCTAGTTCCAGTTGCTCGGGTCATCCACTTTATTAATAAAGTCCGATAACCCTTTAATGGAGTCTAGGTGTAACTCTCTAGTATGAATGATGCCCAAAGAAGTTAGTCTAGAGAAGGCAAGGGACTCGCGCATTCGTAAATGATATGCTTGGCCGTTTCCTCTTGCGTATGACATTTCCTGCAGATAGGGTCTTGCTGAAACAGTCCCATTTTACGGAGGTGTTTTCTGAAATAGTAGTGCCCAGTTATGAAGCCTACGATTAAACGTATCTTCTGCCTAGAGCATCTTAGAATTTCAGAGGCAATCCTCGCTGATGATCCACAGATTATACTTTTAGCGTAGGTTTGACCAGGAGTGTTGAGCCAAGCTTCATACATCTTCTGTTTTTTTCATCTAAAAACATTGGTTTTTGCGGTCTTCAAATTGATCCTACAAAAAAGAATGTTATCTATACGGATATATATTTTTTAAGAGAATTGTAATTTCTGTACAATGTCACTTTTAATTAAATTGAAACAATTCAAAACTATTTATACCAAATTTTAAAATTATCTCCCCAATTTTTAAATATTGCATGATTATTTCAGTATAAGATCTACAGATATTTTCGGTATATTACAAAATATTTCATTCACCAACAGTTTCTTATTTGGTAGCTAAATATAAGTTAAAAATTCAAAACAACGTTTTATATATTTACCATAAAACTTTGTTATACTTGTAGAAGTATTTTACATTCACGCTTAATACAAAATAAAAGATAAATAGGTTACGGAGAATGAAATTATATTTGGTATTTGTAAATGCGATGTCAAAGCATAGTGTTTTTTAAATGTCTGGAAAATTATGTTAATGAGGGTTAACTAGCATTCTGTTGGACCACTTCTACATGAATTCAAAAAGCCACATAGCTTGGCACTGAATCATACACACTTTAGATTCTGTTTAGAGACAAATTTGCTCATGATTGTAAAAGTTAGACGGCTATACCTGATCAAAAGTAGGATTTAGAAGTCATCGTATTTCAAATACTGTCAAATAGAGATAAATTCGAGGAATATATATGTCCAAAAATTAGTTTCATCCTATGCCAGATTATCTCAAAACTCTCACCTTATATACCCCATCATTCTGAAAAATTAGGATGTATTGGTTAAATACCATAGTGTCATTTGCAGACATACATATTGCTATAATTAGAAATATATAAATGGGGACGTGGTAGCCTAGTGGTTAGGTTATCGGCTTTCCGTCCGAAAGGGCAGGGTTCGATTTCCAATGCTCTAAAGACCCACCCAATACATGCAATATAAGTGCTCGTTAAATCTGAGGAATCTAAAGTCCTGTGGTCAGTCTTTAAGCAGTTACCATAGTTGAAATGATCTGGAAAAAATGTCCTCCCTCTGCATATCAATGTCGAAATTGAGGGAAGGGATCCTCTTGTGGTGCCATCTATCGGAAGACTTTAGAGAAAATCGTAGTCCACCTTTGTGGTTCTCTGGGTAAACGAAAGATGCAGCTTATTGACTTAAATTCGTATAGCCAACAGCATAGCGAACTTGGCCTGTCCAAGTATCGTGTAAGTAACAACAACAGAAATATGTATAACTGTAAAGTTCTTGGAGTATATTGTTTAACTGTTAAATACCTAGTATAACAATTTCAGATGACCAGTCATTATATGTGATGGCTCCCACCACCATCACAACTATAGTATTAGCCGTATAAGCCTCTACAATCTGCAGAATAAACGAAATATGACTGCTGACAATTATGGGTTTCTGAACAGAATCAGAAATCATCAATGAGGACCATAGGTTTCATTAAATAGCTCTCTTCATTCGTTGCTGTCGATATTATTGGGAAAAGAATGCAATGTAATCTTGCAATCAAAGAAAAAATTCGTAACTGGCATCGTAAAAATGAACCTCCTTCTGCTAACTATCTAGAAATTGTCCAGCATGTAGTGATATTTCTGTAGGAAAATGGTAGATGTAGTCGCCAATGCCATTTTTTGTGCTAATCAACCAAAAATAATCCATTTTCTCGTTCTGTTGATCGATTTAGAGCGCCCAAAAATGATGCATTGTGAATGAGTACCTTTGCAATAAGAATACTTTTATAGTTTTACATAACTCCTAAGTTGACAAGTAATAATTCGATATATCGAATCTGCTTCTCTTGATCCAACAACGTGGTTTTTTCAAAGTTCATCAAATAGTAAAAAGTCCCGAATGCATCATAATAGCATAGATGGAATTGAACAATTTTGTATTGAACATAAACAGCAAACTAACAAAAATCAGTGTCTCAAATTTTAATCACAGCAACTTTTACACTCTCTGGTAGTAGAAATATTTGCATTCTTCCTTAATCACAATAATCATTTTGATAGCTTCATGTAACATACCAGCATATAAAATTTCGTCGTAATTTGACTATTTATTCTTTATACCTTGTTATATTTGGTCGTAAATTTACATCAGGATACACAAAATCAAAACTAATGCCACATTCTCAGTCTTAAGTTAGATAAAAATTATTTTAGCTCAATGGACAAAAAAGGAAATGCATACAATTTTTGTGATTGCAAAGATTACCGCTTTGTTGAATGGTTCTATTGTGCAACCAACAAGGGATATGAATTTGAAGAAAATACTTTCAAAAACTTATAATTTAGTATTTGTTGAGAAGATTACAAAAAGTGGTGTCTAATTCGGGGCTATAAAGTATATAAAATTTTTGAGGCTCTATTTTCAAACAAATTAAGTAACATCCTAGATTCACGATAAGATTAGTTTTAGCTTTTGGATGAGTTGAAAAATATCTAATATACTGCTTAATAGAATAATATCGTTATAACAAACCAAACAAAATCTCATAATACGAATCAAATTATGAATAATACAAACAATTTTTATATCGAGCCGACCAATGACTGAGTGGTTAGCGTTCCTGACTTCTGAGCTGCTGGTCTCGGGTTCGAATCCCAGTTCGGGCATGGATGTTTTTTTCCTTCTCTGTTCTCTCTGTGTTTCTCTGTCTTTTCATCTGTGATGTTGTATGAATGTGGCCCACCCTATAAACGGGTTTGTGGTGGTATGGCGTGGGCAACGCTACTCGCCTCCGTGACTTGGGTCACAGGTGCCCGCTGGGTAACGACAAATGAGTAGCAGTTTCTGGCCTTGTTGTGGCAAAGGGTTCATCACCCAAGTGTGCCCGCCGTTGGAAAAAAATTTAAATCGAGATAATTTTTTAAACGTAGTCTCAATATTTTCTTCCAACGTGATTTCATATATTCTTAGTTTTTAAATGTCATAATTTTTACCATAAAATGTGAAAATGGTCGAATTTTTTTTTACAATATTGTATTCGTAAAAAAATAGTTATTTTATTGCATTTAGAAAACGCTATACTAAACTTTATATTATTTATTTTTATTTATGGTGAAATAATTGTAAAATATTCTAATAATTTAAGAAATTCAAAACTTAAGCCCGTAAAACTTAAACGGTTTGATGGATTTTGCTACTCGCAGCGTGGGTGGTAAGAATCGAGAAAAGCTTGAGGATAATTCTCCATCCATTATGGGGGACTAATTCAATAACTGGTGAAGGACTAATCACCAAATGGCGATTGCTAAATCGACATGCGACATTAAAGTCGAAAAGGGGACACGTGTGGGGACGAAAGCCGGTTATTGCCAATTAGTGTCAAATGAATTAATTTAGTGGAGTAATGAAACGACTATGGCCCAGTAGTTCAGTTATTAGCGCCACTTCAAAACACAGATTTCACAGGCGAAAAGGCCCTTAAAACTTTCCCATGTAGGAAGCTGGACTTTAATGATAGGGATCTTGCACTTAGAATTTTAGGCATGAGCTGCCATAGAATGATTAAAGTGGTTGTTGGAAAAATGCCAGCACTACTGACATTTTCGGATGTTTGTTACATTTTGCTTATGTTTTTTTTTTTTCTGAAATTCAAATTTGTGATCATAGTAAAATAATACTTGTAAAATAAAGTCACCATGAAACAGATTTTTATTTTACCTTAATTATTTTTGCACAAAAAGTGTATTTTAAATAAATAGCAATCGATTTTTGAAATTTTATTATGTACGATTGCTAGAGGATTAGAAACGGATTCTTTATGAATCACAGTTTATGTATAGTTTACTACCGTTCAAAAAATTGAAAGGGTTTATAAAGAAAACATGACTCAGAGGATATTTCGTGAGTTTGGAAGCTCTCTTTCAAATTCATTCATTGTCGTGTGCCAGCCAGGCTGGCAATATGGGGTGCGCTGCTCCACTTTTCCAACTGAACCCTATTTTGGTGTGGAGTCCGACTTCCTCAGTACACACATGCCATAGGGACCCGTTTATAGGGTAGGCAACCATTCACACCTCATTCATACAAGGAAAGGACAAAGACAGGATAGATAGAGAGAGAGAGAAAGTATATCCATGCCCAAACCGGGATTCGAACCCAGGACCTCCTTATCCACAGTCAGGCACGCTGACCACTAGACAAATTGGTCGGCTCTCTTTCAAATACTACAGCATTAAGAAAGGTTAGAAACGATACATTTTCTGAGGTTTCAGTGCACAGAAAAAAATATAATGTGGCATCCCTTTAAATTTTTAATTTTTCTTGAAATAAAAGTAGCATTTTCTAATATTTCTCAACATTTCAGTTATAGCAAACTGCTTCATAGATCATTTACCATTAACATGAAAATGGAATGTTTGATTTAAATATGCATATTTCAAGAAGTGATATTTGATCATACATCACTTCCATCTAAATCAAATGTTGGATATAAATTTGTATATTTCTAGTAATGAAGCATAAAATTTAATTTTATTGTTCTGGTTGATGAGTACTGTTATGTAATTAAAATTACATAACCATTTGTATTTTTAAGATAACCAGAAAAAATTAATGGGAAATGTTTTTCTCGGGATGCAGAAATAGTATAAAAAAGAGGAATTTTGTTACATAAAATTTTAATGCATTTCTATTTCTACAGTCTTTAAGCTCTCTAATATAGACCACTGTAATAAGATGCTGTGTCTTTAAAATCACTACAGTACTGCTTAAACGCATCATTTGAATGAAAGGTCAATCCAAGGAACAAGGGTAACATTTTTTGGTACATAGAAATATAATGAGAAAATAATTCATATTACATATTAAGCTATGGTAGTAATATTTGTAGAGGGAGATTTGTGAAAAATATTCTGAAACCAATATTATTCAGAAAGTCCTACTATTTTTTATTCGTCAAATATACATTAAAATCAATGACAAAAAATACGATACATAATAATGTCTTTAAAATGCATGTTATGTGCTATATAGATGTAATTGATCATGTATAAAAACAAGTGTAATTTTCATATTGACAATAAAAAGTCTTCATAAGTCAAGAAATTCAACGATAAAGAAGTTATTTATGTATTTAATTATAAATCCTTTCAGAAATATTACATGAAGACAGCAAATTCTCAAGAATTTAAATTGCAATATTCTATATTCTGACGTACATTTTAGTACAGTTTATTTACAATTACAACTTTTTTATTAGTAATAAACTGCATGTAGAAGAAAATAGTTTCTTTTAAATTAGTTTGAATTGCTCAAAGTATAAGTATTTTATTTCAATTAATTAATACTTATATTTGCGCCTGCAAAGGAATTATTTTTGAAAATCTAAGATACTAATGGTTTAAGATTATTTAATTTTTAACTTTTGACATTATTTACATAACAATTTATACCTCAAAATATGTACATAAATAGTTAAATACAAATTATGTATTCCCTGATTTTTTCTGAATATATTTACAATTCTTCCTTACAATTTAAATTGTAACGTACATTTGGAATGAGGATAATGGAAAAGACTACTCTCTATTTCTTTTAAATCTTAATTTATCTCTAATATTTTAAATACTTTTTTATTACTGTAAAGAAATATTAAAATGCTATACTGTACAACTAACTACTGCGAAATACTTAAGCAGAAACAAGTAAAAAAGTTCAGTACATTCATTAAATGAATTTATTAATTTATTGTAAATAATATATATATATATATATATATATATATATATATATATATATATATATATATATTATTTACAATAAATTATTAAATTTATAGCATTTATTAACAGTTATTAAGTATCAGATAAATAGGCGTTTATTAATTTAGGTTATAAAGTAGTTAAAGAAACTGGTTTGTGAACAGTTTTCTCCGTTTTTGAACCTCTTCATTTATAATCATGCACTAATGAGCACAAAAGTAATTATTACATGATTATAAGTGTCATTAAAATCTGAGGATGAGATTTTAATGATTCTTATAACTTTGAGTTAACTAAACGGCAAAAGAAGAATTTTTGAGGCAGATGAATTTGCTGAATTGGTTAGTTTGAATAAGCGTTACTCTCGTACATATATATTTGGATAATTACATTCACAGTTTAAATACAAATACTGAAGTAAATGTATTTGAAATGAGTTTGAATGTATTAGATATAAAAGCATAAAATTTATATATCAAGTTCGCATGAAACAATTTAATGTATTCAATTTTAGATTACATAGGGAATTTTGTTTAATTTTTTTTTCAAATTTCATGTGCTACATACATAGACAATATATACTAAATACAATTTAGAGTTAATTTATATAAAAATGAAATGCAATAAAATAAGCAATAAATAGAGAATAAATGGTAATAAAAATTTAAATTTTGTCGTACATTATAATTTGAGAATTTTTCTGTATACTAGAAAAACATGAAAATATAATTTTCTTTAAGACATTCAATTTTTATTCCCATTGAAAATGAAAATAAAATTTTAAGAATATCTTTTATATTCATTTATGGAAATGTATTTTTATTCAATTATTGTTTCTCTTAATCGTTGCGGATTCATCAGTTTGTAAATCTACTATTTTACCAAGTTTTCATGTTTATTCGAGCTTGTAAATCTACTGCTTTATCAAGTTTTCATGTTTATTCAAGCTTGTAAAACTAATGCTTTATCAAGTTTTCATGTTTATTCAAGCTTGTAAAACTAATGCTTTATCAAGTTTTCATGTTCATTCAAGCTTGTAAAACCAATGCTTTATCAAGTCTTCATGCTCCTTCAAGCTTGTAAATCTACTGCTTTATCAAGTTATCATGTTTATTCAAGCTTGTAAATCTACTGCTATATCAAGTTTTCACGTTTATTCAAGCTTGTAAATCTATTGCTTTATCAAGTTTTCATGTTCATTCAAGCTTGTAAATCTACTGCTTTATTAAGTTTCATGTTTATTCAAACTTATAAATCTATTGCTATATCAAGTTTTCATGCTTTATCAAGTTTTCAAATTTATCATGTTTATTGCAAGGTAAAATGATCTTTTAATGAAAACTTTCCAATAAACATTCTATTCATTTAATGCAATGTATAATACATATATTTTAGTGCATAATTCGTATATATATTTTTCAAAAAATGTAAATGCTTTTTATGATTTGCATTACGTTTTTATACGTATTTCAGAAAAAAATAATACATACGGATGAAAAATCACAACTTTCACAATTGCATAATAAAATCTCTTATAAATAAAAAAATTAAAAAAAGATTATGTATGTGTAAAAATTAGGTGCTAGAAAAATTCAAGCATAAATGATTTGCTTATTTTGTAAAAACATATTTATACAAAGTACTCTTATTGAAGTAAAGATAGCAAAACAGGTGGGCAGTACGCGAATATATAGTTCGAAAAATCTCCAAGCATGACTTCAGGGCTCAAGATGTAAATGTCTCAAAAATGAGCACACACATCGTTAATATTCAACAACTAAAAATTTTCAGATTTCAAATTCTCCCACACAGAACCAGAAATTTTATTTTATATTGGAAAACTGCTTTCATTTTTTAAAATTCTCTATAATCCAAAAAGACTAATGGCAAAAAAATTTATCCGCAAAATTAAAATCCAAAAAGAGTAAGTACAAAATTTTCAGTCTGAATACCATACTGAATTACTCCTTAAGCCCTATAAGCCAAGGTTTAGCTAATTTATTACACGAATACAATGCAATTTTAATTTGGTTACAGATTTCTGTCTAAGAGTCACTGATAAAAATACTTGAGGTGAGTGGGCTTTACGTCGTTTGGAATTTTCATTGGTACACACGAGGCATCTTCTATACAAGTTCTACTACCTAACCACATATTTGGAAGAATTACGTACTTCTTAATGTGATTTTTATACATCACACTTAACCTTGGTATAAATATGAAAGTACCAACCATACAATGGGTGGACAGTTCCAAATGTTGATTTTAGAACGGTGCATGGATTATTTTGATTTGAAATTATATCTTTTTTAGATGGCTTGTATTGTTGTTGTTGTTACTAATGACACTTGGACAAGCCAAGCTCGCTATGCCTTGGCTATGCGAATTTAAGTCAATTCGGAGCGTCTTTCGTTTTAATCAGAGCACCATGAAGGTGAAAGTACGACTTTGCTCTACACACTTGCCATAAGGACCCGTTTATAAGGTAGGCAACCATTCACACCTCATGCATACAAGGAAAGGACAAAGACAGGAGATAAATAGAGATAGAAAGTACATCCCTGCTCAAATCGGGATTCGAACCCAGGACCTTCTTATCCGCAGTCAGGCACGCTGACCACTAGACAAGTTGGGTGGCAGATGACTTGTAAAAATGCATAAAATAAATATTGAAAGAGAAACTATGTTACATAAAATTAAAATCAGTTTATGAAATTAAACATTCTCGAAACTATTTTAAATTTATAACACCATTGTGATTAAAAATATTGTGAATTCTTATGGCTTGGAATTTTAGCAATTGTTGTTTAAAGTAAGGATTTTCTAAGTAACTCCTGTGAGTTCCACAAAGTGTTTTCTTTAGTAGAAGGAAACTGAAACCACATGCATTCGCTTTTAAAAAGTATGCATTAACTCAAAGGTTCAGCAAAAATCTGCATTTAAATACTTTTAAATGCAGATTTTTGTAAAGCCATTGAGTTTGCGCATTCCTTTTAGAATCTTTTTAGCTTGGATGAATAAAATGATGTTTCGAACACTTGTTAAGTCTTACTTTTTTTTAGGAATCATTATTGTGTGGGAACTTTGTGAAAATGCTTTTTTTAATTCCTATTATTTGGAGGAAAAACGCATAAAAGAAATGGAGTTCACTAGAAAACATCCCAATTGGAAGAAAAACCCTAATTTATCGTGCTGAACGTCTGTGTTGGAAAAGAGTTTTAATCTCCAGTTAAAACACATGATAATTAGAGATAATTAAAAATAATTCCCTCAAGATATTTTCTAAATCATCAACGGTATTCTTGTTGAAAATGCTTGAATGTGACTCAATCAATATTGTCAAAGTTATAGGTATCAGATTGCAGGGATTTAGTTATATTGTCAGTTTTGTAGCTTTTATGAAATAATTGAGGGAAAGTATCCTGGCATGGTGCATTATAAAACATTTCCTTCCCTGTGGGAATCTCAATCAAGTCGAAACTAGTTTGAAGGAAAGAAATTATCCATTTCGAATACGAGTGTTATCAAAGTTATAAATCAACAAGAAGAGTTATGAAGAAATACCCTGAATTCATTTAGTCAAGATGGCATCAGAATGATTAGCGCTCTGGACTTCGGCTTACCAGTTCATGTCTTCAAATGATACCACGTGTTTAATGCTTGAAATGGCTCTGAATACACTTTAATCAATAGGTCTCGGTTTAAATAGACATAGTGTGCAAAATATGGCCACTGAAAGACAAACCAAACAAAATCTGAATCAGCGTTAAATTTACGTCCTTAATTCAATATTTCTTCTTCATTGGTCTGACAGCCCAGGGTGGGCCTTTGCCTTCCTCAGAAGTGCATACCAGGACCCCCTATTTTTGGATAAGGTCATCCAGTTTGTCACTTTTAGTGTTTTTAGGTCGTTTGAAGGCAGTCACGCCATCGGAGTTTCGGTCGTCCTCTTCTTTTGGTGCCAATGGGGCGAGCCAAGAAAAGTTTTTTCGTCACCCGATTGTCGTTCATCTGGCTCAAATGTCCTGCCCATTTTAATCTCTGTATTGAGATAAATTTAACAATATCTGATTCTTTATATAGTTTATAGAGCTCAGAATTAGTTCTTCTTCGCCATATATTCTCACATTTTATTCCACCAAAGATGCTTCTTAAAGTTTTTCTTTCGAAAATGGAGATGATTTCTTTGTAATTCAATATTTAAGGACTTTTAATATCAAATTTGTGCATGTATAATTAAGCGTATATTCAACAAAATTCTTAAAAACACTTTTAGTTCAAATGGATATTTAGGTTATGATTTGCTGCCCACTAATTTCAATGAATGTTTCTTGTGTAAGATTAATAAACTTAGTTAACCAAACGCATCCTTTAATATCAAGACTTAGAAAATTAGGGAACTATTGCACATATAACAATATATAATCGCATATTGTTTAACTTGCAAACATAGAACATGGCTAATAATTTTTTTAATTTAAAAGCTGATTTCAAAATTTGTGATAGTTTAGACAACTAAACCTAAAATGATATTAAAGACAACAAGAACAAATAAATTTGAATAAAAATAATGAGCTAGATTAGTATTTGTATTTTAAATTGCTTAGATTACTAAATATTTTTGAATATGAAACATAGCATGCACTCTTTCCAAAATTTCATCTAATATTAGGCTAAAACACAAAATACTTCCTCATCGAATCCTATAAATACCAGGCTAAACAATTGCCATTTTAATAACCTCCAAACGCAGTAATTAATAGGAAGCAATTTGCGAACGGATGCCACACATTTTAATGTAATATTCCTGTTATGCTAATTGCTTCTGATTTCGTTCTCACGAGGGAAACGCTTTAATATTTAATTTCACGAAAAGTATTTTTTATTTAATTTCATTTGCTGTGGATTTAAAAAAATGCATCAGTATATAACTTGTATTACATTGTCTTTCAGATAAAAGAAAAACAAAACTATTTATTCAAAATTTGTATAAAAGTGATTAAAAATGGTTCATTGGTCACTCTACATCTTTCAGACTTAAAATAATAAGATTCGCTAAAAAGAAAATTGATGCACGGTAAAAAAAATAATAAATAAATAAAAATACAATTTAAAGAAATTCAGCAAAATTTTGGAGCCCGAGTTATAAAACATGCATCATCTGCTTTTTATTATTTCAGCCAATGTTAATTAAAAGAAAAGTTAGATTGTTGGCGTAAGCAAGGCAACAGCTTTAAGATTCAAAATAAATTGCATATAGTTAATGCAATTATTAACTTAAAATTCTAGTAATTAATGAAAATTTTAAAATTTTAAATCGCCCTAGCCAATTTAAATTAATTATAAAGTGGATGTTTTTTATATTTTTTATCATGTAACATTTTGCTTTTTGCTGTTCTATTGTCCATTATTAATGGCTTGAATCAATAGAAAACGGCTTCTGAAACCAATGGTTTGCTCTTTATATGAGAAATCTTCTTATTAACAAAATAAACTTTGACAAAATCATCAGACATTCAATGATGAACTTCGCCTTGTTTGCTGCCGCTCGAACAATGTGATTTGAAGGCAGGCAGCAAATTTGTCGACAAGTCAGGTTTACAACTCCTTCTCAATAGGATGCGACGTGGATGAAATGTTATCTGACGTCATTGATATTTTAAACCAATGAGAATCATAATAAAGTGGCGTACTCAGAATCTCAACTGTAACGAAAGAAACAATCACTTTATGCTTTAAAATAACAATTTTGCCAACTTACGCTTTCTATGTAATTCATTTCACAGATTTATTTTACTTCTCTTTTTCAAAATAAGCCTTTCCTATTGTAGCTCTGTGGTTAGTTGAAATCTAAAATTGATAATGCTGGAAAATGTATTGAAAAATTTTAGTAGGTTACAAACATAGTGATTATGGATTCAAGATACCCATCACAAAAACGTATCATTTAATTGCGTTTCACAAAGAAAATTCTTTTCTAAGATATTTTATTCTGAATTTTGACGATAGGATTTTGCTGATATAATTGAATTTATTGTTCTCTTATTTTTGTTATTTCTATAGTTTCTTACAAATTAATATATTGAACTTAAGACGAGTCTGGACTTAACTAAGATTTCACAAATGAACAACTTAGACATTTTTAAGTTCTATGAACCATGATATCTTTAAACTATGCTCTATATTCGTAATATTATAATTAAATTCATTTACCTGTTTTAATAATGTAATTTTATTTTCTATTTTTAAACTTTATTTAATTTGGAACTTCAAAAATAACTGTGCAAGTCAGATACATTTATGCAGAGAAGTAGATAGATTTCTATTGCTAAATTAAACAGATTTTTCTAGATGTAGACAGATGGATAAATTAAAATTTGGTGTTTGCTAAATTAAAAACAATATTGTAAAAACACAGTTTACTTAAAATTTGCTACATAATATTATTAAAAAATGAATAAAATTCTTAAGTATATTATTTCTTCTGATTTCATTTATATATATATATATATATATATATATATATAAATGCTTAAGAACAAAATATGTATAAAAAAACTTTCCTTCCAGCAATTCTAGCATTTTTTTACTTTGCAATTGCAATTTAGAGTTCTAAGAGTGGCAACAGAAGAGAAAACGTCTGCAATCAAGAGTGGTGCCATCTCAATAAAAGGAATCCAATGAACTGCAAACGATAGCTATCGGGCGAAATGAGCTCTCCACTCTCTAACAAGCAATTTGCAAAGCATTCTTCCTGCAGTAAGTTTTGAGGCTCTTTCGAATTTTAAAGTCGAATTTGGAGTCCTCCTCCTCAAATGAACTAAAGCAAATGGAGTTCTTGAAAATAATGCGCGATCATTGTGATTCTAAAATTTCTAATGAATTAGCCGGAAAGCATACGATTTGGAGAAAATAGGATATTTGTTTAGTGACAGTTTCATTTAGTATCATTACGTATTTTTAAACTTAAAGAATTAGTTCTTTATTACTTTTATTAATATATTTTTTACTTTTATTAATATAAATATATATTTTAAAACTGTTAAACCTTAGAAATAAATTCTGATTTCCGTTCCAATATAGTTGACTACTTTTTTCTTAAATATTTAAATTATTTATTTAAGATGGAAATTTTTTTGTTCCAGTTTTATATCAGATAAAAGTAAAATTGATTCCCCCTTATTTTATAAAATTAATTTGTTAATCGTGGTCATATAAGTTAACCAAACACATAAAAAAATGTGGAATTTTTTTAGGAACGAAATAATATTTTTTTATTTGAATTTAACTATATCTATTTACACAATTTGTTAGAAGTTGTGCCTTTTTTTTGTCCTTAACCTCCATCTTTTGTTCCTTTTATACTAAGGAAGAAGATTAAAAAATGTCACAGACTAAATAAACAAAAAAATAAAAGAATGAATGCATTATCGAAGTTGCTTTTTTAAGAGGTCTTTTTGAGCTACTGGAATAAATAATTCACGCCGCTGCTAGGATGGTTAAATGTAATTTTAAAATAAGAAAAGAAGTGAAGTAACCAGAACAAAAGAGTAATCCGCCTTTGCCAGAAAGAATAGGTTCACCTCTCCGAAATATAAAATGCGAAATGAGCAACGCTCTCCTCTCTACCTACACAGAAAATCGCTTTTGTTGTTCCCCTGTTTTCATCTTCCAAAAATGGCAAAGAAAATAGATTGTGATCGCTCAGATAGAAGGAACAAACAAACAAAAAAAACGTGATTCAATTAGAAAATTAATTTTCCGGCTTCTATTTTTTTTAATGTATGTGTTCCCTTAAACGGATATTGTCAAAAGACTGAGAAATTTGAAATTGCTATTTTTCGGATAATTGAGTTTTGTTTTCTTCAAAGCACCTGAAAATGCCTTTCTTCTCCTGGACTGTTTTGAATATTTATTGGCCCGAACATTCCTCGGTAAAATTCTACTTTTAAATGAAAGCGATTTGTTTAAATAAAAAAAAGGCCAATTGCTGTATAATTTTTGGTGATAAATTTGCTTTTATTTTTAGACGAAGAAGTGCTGGCAAATAATGACAGGTGCTTAAAATCATCGTAATAGTTCTTGCCTAATTGGTTATTTGCTTTACTGGAAAGCTGTTTTCCCACCTTAATTGAAAAACGCATTTGTGCAAAGGAGTTTTATAAATCGCCGCCAAATTAAACAGTAATTTGGGTGATTAAAATGATAAAATATTCATAAAACGATCTATTTAAAAGTAAATATTTGAAATCTTATATGACAATTCGTAAACTACATTAATCTTGTAAAAGATATACTACAACAAAAAAATCTATTATTTAAAATTCATATTTATGTATACAGTGCCTCACAAAAGTGATGGGACACTTGTGCTTTACAACAAAAAAAACTAATAATTTAATTAAAAATACATGGACAAACTTTTTGTGGATGTGTTTCACATTTAAAGTTAGTAACAATTATTACATAACATACATTTTGTCAAAATATTAAAACATTAATTAAATATAAATACAATTGTTTAGAACGAAGAAAAAAAGCTCACATAAGTGATGGGACACTTACTTTTACATCATGTATTTATTCGAAAATTTTAATTCTTAAAAGGTTTTATACTTTGTTAGATTTCCTTTTATTTTTAAAACATGATTTAATCTTCTTAGGATGGATTTGACTATTATTTTTTTTTATTTCTGGAGTGATTTTACCATATTCTTCTTGAAGCACCGATTTTAATTGTTGTTTTGAAGAAATGGTGTGTTTGCGAATTCTTGATTACAACTCTTGCCAAATATTCTCTATTGGATATAAATTTGGATATCGTGGTGGTGTTTTTATTATTTCAGGACAGTTATACAGCAGCCAGAGTCTAAGGTTCAAAACAGTGTGCTTGGGGTCATTGTCCTGGTAGAATTTAAAATCGTTATAAGGTTCAACTTTCGTGCTTAAGATTTCAAATTTTGCTTTAGAATGTCAATATACTTGTCCTGATCCATTTTATTGTGAATAAAAACAAGATTACCAACTCCAGCGGATGACATACCGCTCCTCCACCAAATTTTGTTTACGAAATTCTTCCCTCGGTTTTCTCCACACCATGATTCTACCTTCAGAACCATATATACTAAATTTACTCTAATCAGAGCAAATATAACTTTATTCCAGTAATTAGAATTTTTATTTATGATAGATTTTTCGAAAGCCAGTCTGAGTTTTCCATTCTTTTCACTTACGAAAAATTTTTTTCCTGGCTACTCTACTGTGATATCCAGCAGATCGAATTACTCTTCTAATATAGTCTTATGATTAACAATGACTCCATATAATGCTTGTAAATCATCAGCAACTTTAGGAGCACTATCATTCTTGGATTTTTTTTAATAATTCGAACGACAATTCGCTTTTTTCCATTGGATAGCTTTGATGGTTGGCCATGTCTTCTTTTATTATGAATCCTATGATTCTTTTTATATCGTTTAATAATATTGAAAACTGTTGAATGACTCAATTTAACAGTTTCAGCGGTTTCTCTAATAGGTTTTCTACTTTAAATATGCCAATTAATAACTAATTTTTGAATTTCAGGTGAAGTTTCTTTTCGCTTTAGCATTCATGGCTGCACAACATAAAAACACAAAAATTCCAAAACAATCTGGTTAGAAATACTGCAGACAATTTTATATATTATTGCCAATTGCTTTTGAGTAAAAATAAAACACCCGAAAAATACTTTTATTGCTTATTTCAAACAATTTTTGTTGCATATCTAATGGGGTCCCATCACTTATGTGAGCTATTTTTGCTCCGCTCTAAGCAGTTCTATTTTTATTAAATTAATATTTTGACAAAATTAATGTTATGTAATAATTGTTACTAAATTTAAGTATGAAACACACCAACAAAAAAATTGTACATGTATTTTTAATTAATTTTATAACAGTTTCCTTTTGTAAAGCACAAGTGTCCCATCACTTTTGTGAGACACAGTATATATATATATATATATATATATATATATATATATATATATATATATATATATATATATATATATATATATATATATATATATATATATATATATATATATATATATATATATACTAAACTAAACTCCATGACACGACAGCCCATGTGGGCCAAGGCTTGAAAACAGTGCCCATAACTGTTTTCATGACCGAGGGCCCTGTGGTGTGAAGCATAAGTCCCAGTTAGGTGGTCAGCCTAACGTAAGACCCCAGTGTTTAGTTCCCAAGCATGCTTGGTACTCAGTTAATCGACCCACTGAAGGGATGAAAGGCTGAGTCAACCTTGCCCAGCCCGAGGAATATATATATATATATGCAAAAAATTTGCTGTGTATGTATTTATCGGAGTTATTTTATTCTTCATCACTTACTATTTCGGGATAACACTATTTTGTTAAAAATTAGTGCGAGCAAAATATTATTTAATTTACTAATTAGGAATTTCAAGCTTATTTTTGTTATAAAATTCAATTTCATTTGTAGAATTATTTTCTAATAAAATTTGTTAGGAAAACTTTATATACTTGTTAAATTTTCATAAACTATATACTTATTCTTTCAGAAAAAAGAGAAAAATATAAAATAAATTGAAGTAAATAAGAATACTTCAGTTTGTCTTATATTTTTCTCCTTTTCCTCTAATGATTTCTCTAAAAGTATATGAAGCTTTTGAATATTTTTATCTCATTTATTTATATTAAGTAGAACAATTTAAATATAAATGACTTCTTAAATAAAATACTTCGAAGTATTTTAATCGATAAAACATTCTAATATGAAGTAAAACTTTAATTTAAAAGTTTCAATATTATTTAAAATTTCATAAATATTACAATGACAGTTTTCCAATAAGAAAGAGGAAATAATTTTTCACCTCATGTATTTTCCAATAAAATTCGAAAGTCTTATTTAATAATGTTTTATTACTTAAAGCTTGAATTTTCGCGTTAAAGAAAGCTAGAAATATATATGCATAGATTACAAATATTTCTTTGAATAACTGTTTTGGACAATTACTCATTTAACAGAGAAAAATATTATATTGATGTTTTGGATCATTAATTTTAATACACATGCACACACAAAAATATCATTCATTAATGTGGAAAAAATTCAATAAAATATAATTATATTTTGAACAGAAAATATAATAAAAAAGAAATTGCTTTTTTGGACTCATAAGTAAGTATAAGATCACTTTATTATTGTCATTATAAAATCACCACTCTGTTATTAATCCGAGAATTCTTATCAGATTTAACCTATATTTTTAAAATTTGGATAATTTGCATGCAGTAAAGATGTTTTGAACCTATAAATACTTCGTAGACTATCTGGTTTCTCGTTTCTGCAAATAATATCTAATAATAATGTCAGAAACAAATTTGGCAATAAATAATTTTAGATGAGACTGAGCTAATAAATAAACACCGAAATATCTATTTTACTTGTTCATCTACAAAGAAGGCTTATTTTATTTATCAATCAATCAATTTATTATCAATATCAATCAATGTGGAAGATTTTAAGTTTTTCCGTTATTATGCAAAAATCTCTAGTAAAAATATCATTGAAAAATTAAAATTTAAAGAATAATTAAAAATAATATTCAAAT
The DNA here is from genome assembly GCA_037975125.1 of Latrodectus hesperus. Classification (NCBI taxonomy): domain Eukaryota; kingdom Metazoa; phylum Arthropoda; class Arachnida; order Araneae; family Theridiidae; genus Latrodectus; species Latrodectus hesperus. Next base: position 863,158 of record JAJQOW010000022.1, read on the forward strand.
ATTAATGAATATTAATTAATAAAATAATATTATATTTCATCGTCAATTTAGAAAAATACAAAATACAAGAGAAGACAATAGAATTTTTCGAAGATATATTGGAAAAAAGAGGTCAAAATATGTTAATATTTATAGAGGAGACGCGAGTCAATAAATAACAAATAAACATTTTTAATTTTCAAGATTTTCATAATATTTATTTTAAAAAGTTAGATAACATAAGAAATTAGGATTGGGAGGTTATATGCCACGAAATCAAGAAATAATTTTCGAATTTTGAAATGGTGATATTACTATCTCTTTCTTTTCTTATGTAATTATATTGGATTTTTGTCGTATCGTTATTCTGGCACAATAAATCTACAATTATCATAAAAAGAGAGTGCTGTTTTTACACTGAAGTTATTGTTTCCCCATGTTGGTTGATTCATCTGGAATTTATTGTTTAAAGTGGATTCACATACACAAACCACTACAAACATCTGTTTACAAGCTATAAATCGAAACCACAAATAATTAAAATTAACCGCTAACTGAAGGTTAAAGCATTGACTAATGAATTATCAGCTGGCTAAGAAAAAAAATTGAAAGTGAAACTATTCTGAAATACGTGATTATCTTAAATTTGTTAAAAATCGTGTTTGGATCCTAGAAGAGCCCACACCCTTGGCGCGAATGATTTTGGTTGGCGATAATTGTTGCTTGCGCCAATCTTGATAACCTTACTTCGATACATTAGATATGGTAAACCAAACTATTTATGGAATTTTGTTCTGGCTTGGTGACGTTTTTCAGTTTGTCACCAAGTGTGTAGGATCTCCTAGGATTTTACCAAAATCATTCAGGGTTTTTAGAAAAATGCGTGATTCTTTTAATTTTGTAAAAAAAATCATGGTTGGATCCTAGAAGAGCCCACACCCTTGGCGCGAATGATTTTGGTTGACGATAATTGTTGCTTGCGCCAATCTTGATAACCTTACTTCGATACATTAGATATGGTAAACCAAACTATTTATGGAATTTTGTTCCGGCTTAGTAACTTTTTTCAGTTTGTCACACCAAGTGTGTAGGATCTTCTAGGATTTTACCAAAATCATTCAGGATTTTTAGAAAAATACGTGATTATTTTAATTTTGTTAAAAAAATCATGGTTGGATCCTAGAAGAGCCTACACCCTTGGCGCAAATGATTTTGGTTGATGATAAATGTTGCTTGCGCCAATCTTGATAACCTTACTTCAATACATTAGACATGGTAAACCAAACTATTTATGGAATTTTGTTCTGGCTTGGTGACATTTTTCAGTTTGTCACACCAAGTGTGTTGGATCTTCTAGGATTTTACCAAAATCATTCAAGGTTTTTAGATAAAAATGAATGTAAATTATTATTTACAGTAAATTAAATAATAATGTGTAATATCGACACGAGCTCATAAAATATCACTGCAAGAGCAATTACTCAGAAAACATTGGTGACATTTCGCTTGGTTCCTACATTGCCAAAGTAAAATTCCTGAAATAACTCCAAAGGGAAAAAAAGAAAAGACAGATAAAAAAAATTCCCCATTTCATTGTGTACTTCTTTTTATTTCAATCTGGAATCGCTCTAGAAACGGTCATAGACCGATTGAACTTTTCCCTTTTATATATATATCTCTATACTCGTTTCCCCTAGAGAGGGAAAAAAGTTTTCTTTTTTTCAATTTCGATTCTCTTTCTCTCTTTTCAGGAACTCAAAATTTATACTCCAGAAATTTACCGACTCATTTTTCCAAAGGTTAAAAGTAGGGAAAAAAGGTAGGGGAAAAAAGTTCTCTGTATTTCAACTTTGTGTGCGAGTTCTTATCTGCAGTGCTACTGATACTAAAGAGGCATCAGTCCAACCTCTTTTTTTTCTCCTCTATTTTTTTCCCTTCGATGATCCTCTTCACGAAAGAAAATGAGGAACTGGAAAAAATACTCGAGAAAAAGTTGGTTTTTAAGGATAAAGAACAAATATGAGGAAGTAAAGGAATGACTTCTAAAGGCTCATCGAAAGATCACACCACTTTCGCAAATGGCAAAGAAATAGTTCCCAATCTATTTTCTTGTACGATATTCTACTAGAAATTTCTGATACTTATTCTTGTTTACTAGCAAATAATGAAAATATCCGGCAACGAAAGTCTTTCGTTTAAATGAAGAAAATAACGACTGAGTTAGAAAAAATATTTTTTCAGAAATCAATTTAAAGTTATTTTTATAAACACACTGATGAATATATAGCTTTGTACGTAATAATTCTTTAATTGTATTTTGAAACTAAATTATGTTTAAAATTTATTTTTCATCCTCAATATTTAATTCTAATGGCTATACTTTGTTAATGACAAGCATTAATTTAAAAAATTTAGATTTTCTGGGAGATTATTTGAAGTAATTTCCGTATTTATTCCCACTTTCATATATTAAAGTATAATTGTTTTTTCTTCTAACCTTAATTCTTACTAAACTTCATTATAATTAACATTTTATTCTAACAAAATTTGGATGATGTGTAAACTCAATAAACCATGTAACATTTCATTGATTATTTTTTTACAAACTTAATATTATAAATCTTAGCTGTTACATCGAATGATATTTTTGGTGTAAAATTACGCTGAACAGAATTTTGTCTCAACAATGGATAGCTGCAATCAAAAAGATTTTCTCTGCAGTTTTAATAACATCAAATGTAGTCATCTCATAATCTTGGCGCAACATCCTGGCGAATATTCGTTATCCTGATGTCAGTTAAATGGCGTGATTATCAAATATGGTAATAAGGAAACCATTTTTAATAGAAAAACATGCACGCATTTAAATATCTAAAGAAAAATATTTTGAATTAGAATTACAAATATAAATAAATTGTTGGCTTCAAACAGAATTATCTGTTAAATTTCGGACATCTTTTTTTAAATTTGAATTAATTATCGACCAAAGGTGATAAGTAATTTCAATAAGTATGAAATTGGAAACGGAGTAACTTCAAGGGGATTTTGATGAGTAACGCATTTGACATAATTTGGATGTGAAAAAATTTCTAAACGTTGCTTCCAACTCTGTTTTCATATTGCAACGTATAAACATGTAAAAATACAAACCGAGAAAGCATACATTTTTTATATAAACCATAATAATAGTTACCGTTAGTTTAATATGAAAAGTAATATTAATTATGAAAAATATTGCTTAGACGAGAAATTAAAAATTTCTCTATTATGATTTCCTATTTATTTAATTAAAAAATTTAAATTTTTATTCTTCAGCCGTCAATCCAAAAATTTTATTGCGGTGAATATGCTACACACTAGAGACATCGGAACACATAACGTTTTATATATATATATATATATATATATATATATATATATATATATATATATATATATATATATATATATATATATATATATATATATACATATATATGCATATATATACATATACATACATACATACATACATATATATATATATATATATATATATATATATATATATATATATATATATATATATATATATATATATATATATATATGTATATATATATATATATGCATATATATACATATACATATATATATATATATATATATATATATATATATATATATATATATATATATATATATATATATATATATATATATATATATATATATATATATATACACAAGCTGACCCAGCCACGCGTTGCAGTGGCTGAGTAATTATAATACATTGAATAAATTTTTTACTAACTCCTTGGTACAATCAAATTAATATTTTCTAAAAAAAATTTAAATAGGTTCATTCATATGAGAATAAAATAAAACGTTTAACCAAAATTTAAAAGTAATAGGTAAAGTATCGAAAGTTTTAAATTAAGCACAAATCAACATATACTTTCTGAATTTACATTTTATTCATCTTATATTAAATTATAGTTTGTAATCAGTGACTTACTTATAAAATATACTATATAAATTAAAAACATCTAAAATAAATTGTTATAAATGAGGTATATAACATTGACATCGAACAATTATTTTTTCAATTTTATATTATTAAAAATTAAAAAAATTTTCCGCGGCATTATTCTGAAATAAAGAAAAATTAAACGAATTTATTATTTGAATAAATAAATTAGATCAAAATGTATTGCTGAATAAACTAATAATTATCAAATTATAAAATAAAATTTAAAAAAAATAAATAAAAGGCTATCAAGAAATACTTGCATGTTTTCGAGGTGGTATGAAAATTAGTAGAGAAAAACAGTAATAAATAAAATTATATTTTACTATTTATAATATTAAAAATATTCAAACTGAACACCGCACAATAATAACACAATACAAAGTATAATTATGAAAATGATTCACGAAAAATTGTTATAGTATGATTATACATCATGAAAATATATGTAAATTCTATAATTAACCACGTGCTTGCGCACGCACGTTAAATTTCTCGAAGATGGTATAATCTAGAAAAATAAACACGTCGCCAACTGCCGAATACCTGTGCAACTTAGATGCTAAACCGCCATCTATTAAGAACTTACAGAACTAACCAATAAATAAGCACTAATGTCGTATAATAAATATTGAGATCAATAATTAAAAGATAAAAACTATTCTATCTTTTAAGTTGGACCCTATTATAAATGGTTACAAAATTTTATCAAAATCCGTTCAGTAGTTTCGGAGTTTATTGGGAACATACATCGTGACACGAAATTTTTATATATATAGATATATATATATATGTATATATATATAAATGCAAAGTTAGATATATAACCAAAAGCACAATATATGTATATATATATACATATATATATATATATATATATATATATATATATATATATATATATATATATATATATATATATATATATGTATATATAATATACATATATTGTGCTATTGGTTATATATCTAACTTTGCATTTATACATATATATATATATATATATATATATATATATATATATATATATATAATGAAGCCTTAAAGTAAAATAAACACTATCAGAGGTCCATGTACCTAACCCTGAAAGGGATTTACCAGATTTGATGGACCCACTGGAGAGAAAGGAAAATAACGTTGTTGAGGAACACAGTACATACAAAACAATACAATAAATACGCTTGCAATCATATGGAGACACTGGAAATTATTTCTTTTACACAATAAAGAGAACTTGTAAAGTATACTATTTAACAAATTGAATTGCAATTGAGAGTTAACATGTGGATAATAAGGCCGGGGTAACCAAGTGGTTTTTGCATTGGCCTTCCATCCAAAATAGCGGGGTTTGATACCGAGTGCCACCTTAGACCCACCAAGTACATGCAATATACGTGCTCATTAAATTGTGGAATCGAAAGTCCTCTTATAGGTCGTTGAGCAGTTACCATGGGTGTAATAGTCTGGAGAAAATTTCACTTCATTTCAGATACATGTCAAAATTGAGGGAGTGGATCCTCTGGTGGTGCCATCTATCGGAGGAGCTCAGAGCAAAATCGTACTTTTACTTTCGTGGTGCTCTGGTTAAGCGAAAGACGCACCCTACTGACTTAAATTCGCATAGCCAGCGGCATAGCACATTTGGCTTGTCCAAATGTCATAAGTAACAACAACTGTATATGTATATATAGCAATTTTTTCATTTTTTATTCTTTTCTTCTGTAGGTATATGACAACACGAATTCTAACTCGAATCGAATCGATTCTAACTTCGAATCGATTATAATAAAGACATGTTACTCTCAGATATAATACTTATTGTATTTTTTCCCAATTAAAAATAATTTTAACTTATAGAGGTAAAGAATATTTTACCAAAGTTCGTGAAATATTGGTTTTTAAGAGAAGCATTTGAGTGAAAATCAATTGTAAATTTCAAGCATCTAAGAAAAAACTTTTTGCGCTTTTCTCTAACTTTTTAGTCTAGAAATAACAAATTTACAAGAATTCAAAAACTCTCAAAAATATGTTTACATTTTCATAACACTGACGCGAATAATACCAAAAAATAATATTGCTTATTGACTATTTCACTCTTTTTCGTTTGAGAGCAATGAAACCTATATTTAAGCTGAGAACGCCAAACTCAGCTGAAAGTCAATCCTTACAAAAGCGGTACATGTCTTCAGCCTCTTCGCAGCGCTTGCTCTGCTAAATCACGACGTCACCCGAGAAATGTGACTTTAAGAAGCTAGAAATAAAATTCCTTAGAAGCATTTTAAAATTTATTTCTGAAAAATTATAAATAAAATCAATTTTATTATTCCTGAAAAATTAGAGAAGAATGTATACTTAAAAAGCGATTTAAAATATTAAGGTTTGTTGTTGTTGTCTTGTGCCAGCTAGGCTGGCAACATGGGGTGCGCTGCTCCACTTTTCCAACTGAATCATATTTTAGTGTAGAGTCCGAATTCCTCAGTACACACATGCTATAGGTACCCGTTTATAGGGTAGGCAACCATTCACACCTCATTCATACAAGAAAAAGGAGAGATAGAGAGAGAAAGTACATCCATGCCCGAACCGGGATTCGAAGCCAGGACCTCCTCATTCACAGTCAGCCACGATGACCACTAGACAAGTTGGGCGGCCTAAAAGTTTGTTATAATATAAATTAATGTGAAAATGAATAAAATAAAAAAAAACAGAAAAATGATTTTGAAGAGAATACTTTAAAGAAAGAGAGCATTGAATATTTTTATGAATTTTGAATTTTGTATATAATACTTTTTATTAAGAAATACTTAGTGATAAGCATTGTTTACTGAAAATTAAAATTTGTAAAAATATTTAATGTTTTACTAAAAATATTTGTATTTAATAACATACTATTTGATGGATCGAAAGCAATAAATGTCTCTCTCTAGCAAAATGTTTTAAATAATATACATTACCATTTTTCATAAAATAAACTTTATACAAACACATGCTTTGTGACGTTGGCTGGCATGAAAATTCATAATCTGTTATTCCGAATTATAACTAAAAATATTTAAGATTCTTATATAAAATTATATAAATACTTCAAATTAGAATCATATTGTAGTGTTGAAAATATATTTTTTGAAGCAGTATATATATATATATATATATATATATATATATATATATATATATATATATATATATATATATATATATAATTTTTAATTTAGTATTTCTGATTTTTTCTGAAAAACAATAGTCTTAGAGTTATGTTTTAAGTAAAATTTTGCAGCTAAAATGAATTAACTATCTCTAATTTTGATAAATTGAATATGATAGGTGTTCTCAAATATTTTCAAATAGGAAACTCAGAATTTTTCAATTTTTATAAAAAAAAATGGTAAAATAAATGAAAAACAATGTTTCACATTTTGCTTTATAAAATTTATAGTGTTTAGCAGAGTTTTAATTTGAGCTATGAACATATTGCAAAAATTAAAGATTGCTTAGAATTTTCACAAATTTCCGTCATTTAACTAGCTATGGCTTGAACAAATGTCTGCTAACTAAATCCACGCATCAATAGAGTTATTTATTATTAAATATTAATTTAATTATATTTTCGAATTGAGATAAACACCAAATCATCAATATTCATTTTTGACTAGTTAATATTTTTTCAATTAAGTTTTTGTGATACGCAATTAACAGTAAATATTTTATTTAGAATACAATTTGACACCGATTGTAGATTGCCTAGTTTCCTAAGGCCATTGTAAGACATTTAAAATTCACACGTGATTGCTTTAAGACTTTTCATGGATAGTGGATACTATCCATGAAAAGTCGTTTTGCTGCAAGGAAGAAAACCATGAAAACTTCCAAACACCCATCCTGATAGACTGGTTTGGTTTGATTTGTTTTGTCACTCAACGGTCATTTTTTGCACACGAGGGCTAATTAGACCGGTACCTACGGTTTAAAGTGGATTCCGAACCACTACAAACATCCATGCCCAAGGTGGGATTCGAACCCACGAACTGTTGAACCGAACGCAAGAGCACTAACCATTCGGCTGCCAGCTCGGCCCATCCTGATAGACGTGCATGTAAAAGCGCAACATACATCTTGTATTGTTCAACTGTGGTGGAATCGAGCTCAGGACCTTTTACTTTAAAGAGTATTTTCCTACTGATAGGACACGGTGTGCCCCTTGTAATACATATTTTGACACAGCAAAGTGGACTCTGTGCTGTAGAAAAAGTTTTGTAAAGTGCCTTACATCCACATCGTAATTTGTTTTTTGGGGGGAATTTTCGTAGATAGTGGGCCGTATTCGTTGATCGCAAGGGAGAAAACCTGGAAAATTCCAAAGCAGCGATTCGATAGATGCGTACGAATGTAAGACTTTTCTTAAATCGAATCAGGACTTTATGTTAGAAAGAGAGCTGTTCTACTACTAAGCCATATTTATCCATGTAAAATTTACAATATCGGTATTTTTATGCAGCAAATGCTTTGGTATTTTATGTATTTTAGAGCCTTATTTTTGGTATTTTTTACACATTAAATTTTGTCGCCATACATTGCAACTTTTATAGTAGATCATCTTTTATTGGGAGATTTTAATAAGAATCTCTAACACTATCTGTGACATTAAGATCCTCATATTTGTAAAATGTTTTTAAGGAATATTAAATTCAATTTTATGCAAAAATCCTTTAATTTTGGAGTAAATGGTTTTAAAACTTATAAAAAAATGTATTTCTGTATTTTAAAGATATTGACTCATGAAAATACGTCAGCTTTTCTTTTCTTTTTTTTTTCTTTTTTTTTATTAATATCACGATAATGGCTTCAAATTTTTCCTTCTTACAATCAGGATGAAATTCATTTTTGTTCGAAATTGAAATGTTGTTAAATCCGACATAATCCTAAAACTTTTCGCAGACATTTTCGTTAAAATATCGTCTGGAGGAGGAAGTGGCGTCAAATTGCAAAGCACTTTCAGATTTTTAAATATGACACGAACAATTTTCTCAACTTTCTTCCCTTCTCCACTCCCTCTTTGTAAAAGGAGGACATCTTAAATCAAACATTAAGAATTTTTATTTTTATCCACACCTCCGGCAATTTACTCAACCATAGGAGACATTCAGATCTGATCGAATTACACCTTTCATTCGAAAGCGTTATTCGAATAAGGAAAATAAAAAAAATAAAAATAGAACGAAACTTCGAGCATGTTTTAAGCGAACGATGTTTCAGAATTAAATGGAATGATGTAGAAAGGATTTCTGGAACTTATATATTTTTTTTACCCCTGTTAATATCAAATTATAAATCTTGGCTTTTTGTTTATCTCGTTTCTTGTTTTTAATGAGATTACTTTTGCGGAGAAATTCGCATTTTGAGATATTCACTTATTTGATTAGAAAAGAAAGGAAAAAGGAAATTTGATTTCTAGCTTTTGAGTAAGCTAGCTGGTATATGGATCGGCTAAATATAAAAGTATAAAAGGATTTTTAATTAAATTCTTTCATTAAAATATGCAAATAAAAGCGAAAGCATTCAAAGTTTAGAAATATTTCAACTATTTTACTTTTATTATTGATTTGTGTGAGGACTGTAATAAATTAATTCTAGTTTAAAAGGAAAGCTTGTCAAAAAAAACTTTTCTGGTAAAGGAATCTGCGCTGTCAATTGAAATTTATAAAGAATTTGCTTAAATGCTTCATTTTCTAACTTCGATGTTGATTTATAATCAGTGAGGAATATTCCAAATGCTTGATTATTTTTGTTCTATTAGTTTCGCTGAAGAAAAATAATTATTATTTTTTATTTGAATTCACAGAAACTAACCTATCTTAATGGAAAGTGATTTATTCAGTATCGCTTGTAACTTTCATTATTTTAATATGACTTTGATTAATTGAAAAAAAAGAATTAAATGTGATTTTTTTTTCTATTTTGCTACTTTTAAAAGATGTGGACTGTGAACCTTTTACCCACTATTTATTCATTTAACGCATATTGAATTCAGATAAATTATTAGATTTATTATTTCAAAAGAAATGTGTCAAAATCATTTATTGAACTTAAAATAAATTAAATTCTTAAAGTTTTTTTTTAAATTATAATTATAAAAAAATTCTCAAATCTTTTAAAATGCTTGAATAATTCAAATTTATTAGCCGACAATAAGAGTGTGACTTAAAATAGATTAAAGTATTTTTTTAAATTAATATATCCTTAATTAATTCATTTGTTTAGATATCAAAAACTAAATTCTAAAAGGTTCAAGTTTTACATAAATGTATAAGAATGTGTTTATGAAAATTGAAATTATAAATTGAACTATACAAATTTCAAATTTATGTAACCAAATTAATTTCATTTATAAAGAATAGAGTTGTGAAAAAGTTCGAGAATTGATTCTCACAACTTTTGTACCAATTCCTAGAAAATTTTAAGATTTTGTAAGCAACATCATGTAATAATCGAACACATTTCATAAGATTATACTAGATATTAATTTAACACTAACATTTAATACATCATGTGCTGATACTATAAATTTCTTTAAGCTTATAACACCTAATATTAGCATACTATATTATCATTTTATTTAACATACATGCATCCCACACATTTTCATTCTGAAATAAAAGTAAATTATCAGTTGTCAAATAAAATGGTTGAAAATTATATCTTTTAGAAATACGTAACAATTTTTAAGAAAATGTTTTGTTCTGTACTTAACTGTCATGATTTTTAAAGTTTTCAGACATTATAAATTTATCGTAATAAAAGAACACAGAAAGTTTAGTTTCATTGCACTTGAGTATACCTTTGCATTCTACTCTATTTGACCTTTTTAAAATCGTTCAATACTTTTTTTGGTACTTTTCCATTTCACCGGCGCAAATCTCTTCAAGCGCCAATCAAGTCGCCAATTGGCGACAACACACAGTATACACATAACAATTTTTAAATAATGTTGACAACACATAGTATACACAAAAAAAATGTTAATAAATGTTAGCTATAAGAATTTTTTACTTTAGAGGCATAAACATTTTAGCATCGCAATTTTTTCATAAATCATAAAAAATGTGCATATTTTTATCACGAAGTGTTTGTGATGCATATTTCAAACAATCTTATTTATTTATTTTTTTTAATATTTTTTACGTGATTTTGTTACCACTATTATTTTTTAAGATATATTTTTAAAATCCGATTTTTTTGTAGGGAGATTTTATGAAATTATTAAATTGGTATACATAACAACATAGCATAAAATTATGAAATGGAAAAAAAAAAGAGTTGAAATAAAGTTGTTGGCGTTATATAGTAAAGTAAAGCGAAATAAAGTAAAGGGCCGTCACATGTTTTGGAAACGTAGCAGTAAAAGGTTACCAGCGGAATATTCCCTCCAGCGCCGGTTGTATTATTTTTGGCGACTTTATCACCTGCGCCGGCGAAATGGAAAAGTACCCTTTTTATTTTCAATGGCGTGGCAATTACAAAGAACTATAATACTACTATACTATAATAACTGAAGTCAGAATGAAAGACCAAAGTCATTGTCTTAGGAGTGGTCTTGCCACCCAATACCTCGACTTCTCTGTAGAACGGCAAAAATCCCCACTAAGGGACAAGTGGTCCCTGTCCATTTCTTCTCCAGAAAAACAAAGTGGGCCTGTAGGATTGACAGAGACACATTTGTGCTGTAAATGCGTGGAAAGAGAGTCATGTCTTGCAGATAGGTGACAAGTTGCAACTGTCTTGGTTTGTCAAGAGTGAATATAGGACTTAAATTCCTCCAATTTTTTAGAGATGTGCGAGTCTTAAGATCCTGCTTGGCATTAGATTTAAGCAAGTTTTTCAAGAATAGTACAATCCGCCAATAAGAAATGGCTGTATTCAGTTGTTGCAGTAAATCGTCACCTCTTTTCACTAGAAAGTCCGCTTGTTCATTCCCCTAAAGGCCACAATGACCGAGCACCTATTAGAGAGCAGTTTATTTCCATCTTAAAAAAGAGTTCCCAAAGAATCTTGACATTGGCATAGTTTGAGTGTTAATGGCTGTTCAACAGATTTAATTGACTGGATGGCTGCCTAAGAATCGGAGAAAATTACTGCCTTTTCAGACTTGAAATGGATAGATAATAATTGTTTTAAGGCTATACATATTGCCCCTACTTCGCCATCAAAAGAGGTACCAATGTAGCCCACAGTAGCTGTACTTTGTTTTTGTTCAATACTTTGTTTAACACTTCTAATAGCTTATGCTTTTGATTGTATTTTAATTGCTTTTATGGATGCTTATCACTGTAATCAAATGAAGCGTGGAATTATTGGAGTAAAAATAAATAAATAAAAAGGGCATCGTAAGGAACAGTTTTATCGAAAGTTTTAAATATAAACTGAGAAGATTTAGATCTCAATTCTGTAAGCCATGGCAAGATTCGTGAGTATGGCTGAATCACCGAAAATCGCCAATTCCGATAAGAAAATCACCTATTTATTAAAATGAAAACAGTCAAAATTAATCAAACATAAGTCCTCACAAACAAGCATGGCATTTTTCTTTCAGGAATGCAAGCCCCAGAAATTTTATGAGAAATTTAAGCCTTTTAATCTTACCGTAAAAACAATATCATAGATAAGAAAATCACAAAATATAAACGATTAGTTGTACATTGGCGATAATAGCGGCATCATTTGCATAGCAGTAACGTGAAAAATAAGTAAAAAATCTATGTTATTATAAATCATGGGTTCCCAAACTTTTTCGTGGACCCCTTTCAAAATTTTACTATTACATTTCTACTGTATTCTACTGTATGCTGCTACATTTCTACTGTATTCCCAAAACTCCTAAAAAATACCCTAAATTGGGGGTATTAAGAAGAAAAAAAAGTAGCACATTTTCTTTTGTGTCTTATTTATTAAAATAATACTTGTGGTTATACAAAATTATAAACATTTATTTTTACAAACTATCAACAAATGACAAAAACTCAACAATGAACTCTGAAATGTAAATCGACAGTAAAAAATAGTTATTGTCGATCTGAAATGTAAATCGACAATAAAAAATCAAAATACTTTTAATGAGACGGATGTACTTGATGAATTGACAGCAAATTATCAATATTTGGCTTCAGTTTTGTAAGAAGTAATCTCAAATCTTCCCATTCTGTGATGTTCAATCTGCTCCATTTGTTTGTTAATAGGTTGGTATAACGGCACTAAAACTTCAAAATTTTTGTTCTTTTTTATGAAAACCAAAATATTTTTCGTGGACCCCTACTTACAACTTGTGAACCACTGTTTTCTTTTCACGTCTACGTGGACCCCCGTGTGGTCTCCTATAGACCCCTGGGGGTCCACCTGGACCACTTTGGGAACCTATGTTATAAATAATAATAGATTTGATGTAATGAAAAAAAATTAATTAAAGAAATAATAGAACACTTGCAAAAATTAATTTATTAGTTAATTCCGTATAATTAAAATTTACTAAAAGAATTAACTATATTTAGATATATATGAATTAATTTTTGAAGCAAAGATTTAATTTTTAAACTGGTCATATATGGATTTTGGAATTCTGATAAATAGCTGAGACCGATTTCTATAAATCCTATGGAATCATCGATGGAACAGCCATTTAAAGAAAATAACAGAAACTAAGAACAAAAGAACATCGGATTTGTAATCTCAAAGAACTTGAAACAAATAAGAAGTTAGCGAATATCGTAACTCTTGAATCAAGAAACGGAAGCGAAAAGAGAAAGCTTTTTAAAAAATCTGTAATTGGTATCTTCTATGTTCTCTCAGTTTTCTTTATAAAAGAAGTGAAGATAAGTTTTACTATTGTAAGGTATCGTGTAATCTGTTTTATCTATTTCAATCGATATTTGAGTTTTTCAAATGTTAGTACATAATTTTTTCATCAAAAACATTTTGTTGCATAAAATATAATTTTCAAAGTATAAATGATTGATTATCTTGTTAAAAAAATAATGCATTTGTGTTATGTTTTCAATATAAGCAATTATTTTGAAATTAATTTGAGAATTGTATTAACTATCAATTTCATTCTATATGAAATATTTTTTGCCTGAGGCAAACGTGTTATTCTTAGTTAGTACAAAATCAAAAATATTATTTATTAATCTAACAAACAGTTTTTATTTCTTATCAAATTGTGCTACAAGAAAATCAATCATTCATCATCACAGGAAAATCACAAAACTTTTTTTAGAAAATATAAAAACAACGGCACAGATGCCTTTACAGGATCCAAATTCTGAATTTTTTTGGCGAGATGACAAACTGTGACGTGCGCGATGACATAAATACTTATTTTTGCCAAGATAGAATTTTCTGCATACTTTTTATAGGTCTCCATATCTTTGAAGTAATAAAAACCAGGTTTTCAGATACATAAGAAAATCCGCCAAAAAATCACAAAACTCATAATTTAGTCTCCTGGATTATATGGCATCTATGCTCTTTTATTCAACATAGGTATTAAAAACTACAGAATGATTGTTACGACAGCATGAAAATCAAACACAAATCGCGAAGAGATTCCAAGATATTGGCAGTTGCAGTAATCAAGGATGGTTCGTTATGATTCAAAAGTCAATAAATAAAGTATTTATGTCTTCAATTTTCGGGCTTTTTATTTAAATGTTCTAGCCATTGAGGAATGAGGGTAATAGAATGTTTCAGTTATGTTTCTGAATGTAATGGTATCAAGATGAATGCTTTTTCTGAACTTCTTTCGTTTCAACATTTAAGTAAAACTCATCCATATACTTATGAGACAATGACAAAGCCTTATCACAGCTTCTAGTTGCTTCTAACTAGGGTCACTATGGTGTCTTTTAATTCTGTTTATTTAAACTCGGCATGACTAATAGTAGGATTGTGTATTACAAAGTAGAAGATACAGAATTCAAACCTAGATATTATTGAAAAACAGGAAATGGAGTTGCGCTTTCCTTTGTCTAGATCTTTGGGCTATCCATTGTCCAATGATTTGGCCGCACTTTTCAACATGGAAGATCTTGATTAACATCCTTTTCGCTGCGCAAGAACGACTGAAGAATGTTCAGAGTTTTGTTTACTCATGCACATGTATTAGTATGGATGCTAGGGAGATTTTTGGAATCACCTTCTGTATATCAGGTTATTATAATTCATTTTACTAATTTTTTCTGAAAGCAACACATTTTAAATTCTGAACTACATTATAACGGTCTCCGGCTTTTAAGCTTTCAGCACCAAGTTATGAAAATGCTCTTCAAATGCCTTGGAATAATTGTTAGTTATTAACCAGTGGTTGTTTCTTTCTCTACAGTTGAGATCCTGAGCCCGCCACTTTATTATGATTCTCGGCACAGGTGCCGTATAATCCATGGTAACAATTTCTGAGTTTTTTTGGCAACAATGAAATGTTGCAAAGATGACATCATTGTGACGTAATACCGCGCAAATATGTTGTAATTGTGACTTAATAAAATCATTTTTGGAAAACTTTACATATCTAACTATTAAATTTAAACCTGATAAATAAGGAGCGTGAATATATATTTTTGAAAATATATATATAAGATTTTTAAAAAAGGAAATATTAGAACAGAAACATTGGAAAAATTAAAATGAAGCATTAGAAAATACGAATATTTTCCTTATTCGTATTCGTTTCTGAAATTACTTCGGAAACGAATGCGATTAAGGAAAATATGAGAACTTCGAAAAAGAAAATATGTATTCTAAGAAAATCGGAATACGAATTCTAACGAAAATTCCAGAAGAATCAGAACACGAATACTAATAAAAAATAAAGAAACATTCGGTAAAGAATAAAGATAAATGATAAGGAACAATTTAAACTGTTAATTATTATAATTTTAAAAAATTAGTAAAAAAACAATAAGTTTAAAAATGAATACACAAATTATGCAGCATTTTATTTCAATAATAAAATTTATAAAAACGCCAAACATAAGCTAAATAAAGAACACAAAAATGATTATTTAAAGTAATGAAAAAGAGAAATACAACCTGGAATTTAAGAATCCAAAATGTCAAGATAATTGTAAAACAAACCAAAAAAATCTTATGAAGTTAACTCGTAGTAATTTCTAATAAATTGCTGAAATGTGACAAATTGTTCTAAATCTCGTCGCGATGACGCAAACACTAAAGTTGTCAAAATTGAATTTTCACCTTAATTCTTAGTGGTCTTCATTTGTATGACGTAATAATAATCAGGTTGCCAGATAACAAAGGAATATCCGTCAAAAAATCGCCAATCTCAGAATTTGGGTCATGGATTATATGGCACTTGTGCCCGATTCTCAATGGTTTAAAATGTCCATGACGTTAGATAACGTTTCATCTACCGCACTTCATATTGAGACGGCGTTGTAAATCCGTCTTGTAGTCGAATTTGCTGCAAATGGCATTCTTTGAACTGCAACAAACAAAGTTAATTTCACCATCAAACGTCTGAGAATATTGTCGAAGTTCATTTTGTTAATAAAACGATTTCTCATATAAGAACCAAAGCATTGGTTTGTGGAGCCGTTTTCCATTGATTCAAGCCACCAACACGTTAACAATAGAAGAGAAGAATAAGCAAAATGAATAAAAACAAAACATAACATCCAATTTAAAGTTCAATCAGCAAAGACATTTAAATTTTTAAAAATTTCATTGATTAATAGAATTTTAAATTAATAATTGCAATATTTTTAAGCAACTTCTTTCAATTCTTAAGATTAATATCATGCTTACGCTAACGTTAACTTGTTGTTGTGTTTTTGAGGATAAGGGATTCTAACATGTTTCTATCCAAGAAATGAGGTTTTAGCCTCTATTGAACATTGAAAGATGGAAGTAATGCGTATGCTGTTCGTTCAACATGCAAGTCTGTTGAGATTATAACCCATCTTGCTTGTTCTACTCCCATGTGAAGAATGAATAAAACCCATTCAAAAAGTATTTTCGACTGTTTAGCTATCTTACGGCAAATTCCATTTTTTATGTTATTTGTATTATGATTCCAAATATGTTCGATTTGTGGTACCTCTCTATTTAGGATGTAAAATCTCGTGTTCAATATGAGCCACTGTTTAACAATGAGAGATCGTCGTACGTTTCTGTTTTTGTATACGCTTAAATTGGAATAATTAATGAAGAGTTTTAGGATTTTCTTCCCTTCTGGTGTATAAATTTGGTCACTATTCTACAAAACATTTTTTCTGAGGATAAAACGCAAAATATAATGAAAAGTTTATAACAAACTTCTGTTGTTTGATTAAACGTTTTGCATTCATAGACTATAAACACAAAGAATTTGGTGAATAGTATAAATCTCTTAATGTATTTTGCCCACATAATGTCAACAAAGAAAACTAATATTACAATGATTGAGGGATGATTGTAATTCATATTAAAAAATTCAAAACATTGAGATCGTATTAAAAAAAATCTTTCCTAAAAGGGAACATTTACATGTTGATGATTTTACATTAATTATCTTTGATATTAATCACATAATGAAACTGATGTTATGGCATTTATTGAGTTATAAAGTAATATCATCATTTTCGCAAAGTTTCTTCACCGTATGAATTTTACACTATACTTTGACATGTTTCTTTTCCATTCAAGACTAAAAAAAAAGACGTTTAAACTTCGCCAAAGATATAAAATGTCTGTTGATATTCGAATTGGCGTTACGAGAAAGAAATGGCGTTAAAGGAATGGAAGCACAGCAAGAGATATACCGTCACGTGCAAGCATTATAACATTTCCATTTGGCATAATGAGATGCAAAATGGCATGCGTTTTTGGCGACAGAGTGTGAATCGAAGGAAAAATTGGCGCATTATAAAGTCATTTGGAAGTGGCGGTCTAGAAGAATGGATTCAAAATGCGTGTTAATACCTTCATGCAACATGGGACGTTTATTTTGCTCTGAATACCACTTTATGCAGTGGACGCGATGCAGTTTTATATTTTGGGAAATGGCAACAGTCGTTTTGGCGTGGGCGGAATATAAGATCTTTGATTTATTTTTTCAGTTTTACGAAAAATATCTATCCTGGGAAAGTTAAGTTGAGTTAAACTGCAAAGAATTTTCCGTTTGAAAAGAAATGTTTGGTAATATATTTTTATTGTAACTACTTTAATCCCAAAAAAAGAGTAACTCTTATCTTATTTCAAGTATTATAAGCAATATGCATATCTGTGTTCATTGAAGGAGGACATATTTAGCTGCAGATAAGTATTTAAACGTTTTATTAGAATTAATATATGCAGAAAACGCAAATACAGACTTTTTAATATCATCTGGATGTATCACAGATTATTTATCACATAATTTTACTTCATTTTGGGACTGAGATTTTTATTTTTTATAGAAAGTGATTGATAACCAAAACACAAATTGTCTAAATTTGATACAAATGAAATATAAAAATAACCTTTTGTTTTCTAAATAACTTTCCTATTAAAAAAGAAGAAAAAACAAGAAGCTTTGTTATTTAATAAAAGTTGTTTTAGAAACAACATGCAATAAAAAAAGGTTACATATTCTAAACTATTTAAGTTTAGGAGGCAGCGGTAGACTAGTGATTAGATCATCGGCGTTCAGTCTAGAAAGGCTGCGTTTGATTCCCAATGCCACCAAACACCAACTGAGTTTATGCGATACATGTATTCGTTAAATCTGTGGAATCCTTGTGTTTGATCGTTGAGCACTTATCATGGGTGTAATGTGGTCTGGAGAAAATTTCCTCCCCCTTTAGTTCAAAGTAAAAGTAAAGGGAGTGGATACTCTGGTGGTGCCATCTATCAGAGGAATCTTAGAGCAAAGACGTACTTTACACTTCATGTTGCTCTGATTAAAACGAAAGACGCACCCTTCTAACTTAATTTCATATAGTTGTCAGAGTTAGTGATCTTGGCTTGTCCAAGTACCATAAGTAACAACAATAACAATATTTAAGTTTAGAATGTACAAGCCTTTTATAATATACAAGGAACATTTTGTTTATTTTGTACTATAAAAAGCAATGCACAATTAAAGGCAGAAAATTTCAAATGCTTTTCCTTTCATTTCCAAACAAGCGAATGTTGATTACAGTATTTCATATATATAGGTTAAGATTTCAAAGAAATTATAATAACTAGAGATATTTAGTAAAACCTTAGAGATCGTAACATGAAAGAAATCCTTTTAAATGTTTGAACTTGTAAACGAAAAAGCTGATAATTTTCACAAAAATATAAGTTCACTTTACTTATTAAGCCGACCAATGGCTGAGTGGTTAGCGTTCCTGACTCCTGAGCTGTTGGTCCCGGGTTCGAATCCTGGTTCGGGCATGGACGTTTCTTTCCTCCTGTGTTTCTCTGTCCTTTCTTTTGTGATGTTTTATGAATGTGACCCCCCCTATAAACGGGTTTGTAGTGGTATGGCTCTGGCAACGCTACTCGCCTCCGTGACTTGGTTCACAGGTGCCCGCTGAATAATGACAAATGAGTAGCAGTTTTCGGCCTTGTTGTGGCATAGGGTTAGTCACAAAAGTGTGTGCCCGCCATTGGAAAAAAAAAACTTTTCTTATTAACATTTCACTCATAAAATTGTAGAAATACACAGTGAGAAGTTTGCTTTAATGTTTTTCAAATTTCATCTTAAACTTTTAGCTTTATTTAATTTCTTAATATAACATCGCATATATATATATATATATATATATATATATATATATATATATATATATATATATATATATATATATATATATATATATATATATATATATATATATATATATATATATATATATATACGTTTTATCAAAACCTAATTTACTTAGAATATAAATTTTCTTTGATCAGTACATTTATGAATGGTAGTTTAGATTTTGTAGTCTTTTATATCAACATATCTATCTATCTATATCTATCTACCTATCTATCTATCTATTTATCTATCTATCTATCTATCTATCTATCTATCTATCTATCTATCTATCTATATATATATATATATATATATATATATATATATATATATATATATATATATATATATATATATATATATATACCGGGTGATCCAAAAGTCAGGACCAACTTTAAAAATGAATAATTCGAAAACGAATCACGATAAAAAGATGCGGTTTGCACCAAACGGATGCAAAAGAAACCGGGTTTTGTGTGGCAATGAAAAAAAAATTAGTTCTGTTGGCGACCAACAGATGGCGCAATAGTGTTTTATTGAAACAAAAAATGATTTACAAATGAAACAATGATTAATGAAGTCAGATTAATTACAGTTAATTAGTACTTATACAGTAAATATTCAATGTGCTGTCCATCATTCAGAAGTAAAGTTGTGAGACGAGTCACCACACCATTCACAACATTTAGTAGCATTTCTTGCGTTATGGCAGACACATTTTGGCGGATGGCATCTTTCAGTGCCGCTAGTGATGCTGGTTGGTCGCTGTACACTTTTGACTTCAAGAAGCCCAACAGCCAAAAGTCACAGGGTGTGAGATCGGGAGATCTTGGAGGCCATGCGTGATTAAAGCAGCAACTGATAATACGATCCTCCCCAAATATTGAGTGCAGCAGGGGTTGCACAGGCAGAGCAATATGAGGTGGTGCTCCATCTTGCATAAAGGTGACTTTTTGGAGTGCCTGTCACGCTTGCAGTTCAGGAATAATGCTGTTCTGTAATAGTGCTAGATATCGCTTGCCGATGACAGAAACTGTTCGGAAACCTGTCTGTGTGACTTCCTCGAAAAAAAATGGACCAATTATGAAATCAGCAGTGAAGCCACACCAGACTGTCACTTTAGGCTGTTGCAAGGGTACCTCAACAAATGCATGTGGATTTTCTGTAGTCCACACTCGACAATTGTGGGTGTAAACAGCGCCAGAGAGCGTGAAATGTGCTTCATCTGTCCAAAGCGCAGTGTGAAGCCAGTCGTGCTGCTCTTACATCTTATTGAAGACCAAATTCGCAAAATGTCGGCGAGAGTCGAAGTCAGGAGGTTTCAGTTTTTAGTTATGTTGCAACTTGTAGGGATACCGTTGCAAAATTACTCGCAGCGCTCTCCACACACTTCCTTACGACATTCCTGTCTGCCTCGAAACTTCTCGAGCACTGCACTCCCCATGTGCAGCAACCGCCGACATGGCTTGCACCGTCTGCCCCACTGTCGTGGCAACAGCAGCTGCAGTTGAGGAACGTCCACTTCTTTGACGTGATGCCAAAGAACCTGTAACTCCAAATTTTTTTAACAATTTTGTTCAATGCAGAAGACGTTATTGGTCCTTTGCTATCTCGCATACCCTTCATGTAGCGATATACTCGCAATGCCGCAATGGCACTTTCCAAATTCTTATAAAACAGTTTAACTAAGAGGGCTTTCTCAACTATGGACAGCATTTCGATGCATACCAGCTTCGACTACCATTACCTGTTGCAGTTGCTTCTTTTTATATCGTTTGTTGCTTTGCATAATCCTACATCAGAAATCCGACAGCGCCATCTGTTTGTCGTCAACAGAACTATTTTTTTCATTGCCACACAAAACCCGGTTTTATTCCCATCCGTTTGGTGCAAGCCGCATCTTTGTATCGTGATTCGTTTTCGAATTATTCATTTTTAAAGTTCGTCCTGACTTTTGGATCACCCTGTATATATATATATATATATATATATATATATATATATATATATATATATATATATATATATATATATATATATATATATATATATATATCGAGTCGAATTGGTACTGAGATAAAGTGCAATATGGGCAATGAAAATGGCTTTATCTAATATATTTCTAATATTCTAATAATTTTATCTTTATCTTATACATAATATTCTATAATATATAGTTAAAAGTTATTCCTTAGGAGTAATTTGTTATTCAAACATCAACATATTTCCTCAATCCTATTAAATTTAATACAAAGAGAGACAGAGTATATTTCTTTCAATAAAAGCATTTTGTATAATAAAGTTGTCTATGACTATTAACTTAAAATATATTTATGTCAATTTAATGTTCTTGTAAAGGATTTTCTGAAAAAAAGAGCTGATTATGCTATTTGAACTATAACTGAACTTATAGCGATGATTCGAAAATAGACTCAACTCCATGAAAAATATATTCCAATCTTTCACATATATTGAATCTTTCTAGCTTAGATCGCCTTTATTTTTTCATGAATGACTTCAAAAGTGCCCAAAAAATCCGTTCTATTTGTCGATATATTTGTGAAGCAAAATATTGGAGGACAGAATGCATAATGGTAATCAACGATGATTAATGGTCGAGCTCTGTCTTAAACAACGCAAAAATAGATCGTCTATCCCCAAAAGGTTTATGGATATTTCACATTTATTTATTCTTAACTTTACTTGGCATGTTTAAAATTTTAGAACGACATGAAAAAGTAAACAAGGCAAATTTCAAATATTTTAGATGGAATTTGTTTTCTCTCTTAGATTATTGGCATATGCGATTGAAAAATGGTATGGAAAATAGGTTTAGTAAGTATAAAGTAGTGCCACGTTAGCGAATTCCCGGTAACGTGGGGTTATTTGTTTTAAAACAAACAAAAAAGAATTCTCTGAAGCAGTGCTTTAATCAAATATTTATTTTAGTTTGTTTTGTTTTATAGCTATTCTTTGAAATTTACTGGATAATTTTTAATTTTCTAGTTCATTAAGGATTATTGCTTTTGCTCAACGGGGATTAGTTTATGAACACTTGCAAAATATAATAATAATTTAAAGAATAGAATAATAGAGACAGCAGCGAAAAGTATTTTTGTTTCATTTTCTTTGATTTTATTTTTTTACCTTATATTTATTCCTATAATAATAATTCTCCAGTATTTTAAGATACAATGAAATTACTTAATATTTCGTTTATTATGAGAAATCGTATTGTTAAAATTTTCAACTGTGTTATGAAATTTCCGACATAAGATTTTGTATCGTGAAATTTGTACAGAAAATTTTTATATACGGTGAGGTAGAACATAAATACGGAAGTATTGAATACTAATACGAAGCATTGAATATAAATATGTATTATAATTGAATATACAGAATGAAAATCGTATTATTAAAATTTTCAACTCTGTTATGAAATTTTAGACATAAGTTTTTTTATTATCGTGAAATTTGTACAGAAAATTTTTATATAGTTTTAAAACAATTACTTCTGTTGCTTTAAGTTTATCTGGAAAATATCTGTTTCATATACGGTGAGGTAGAACATAAATAAAGAAATATTGAATATTAATACGAAACATTGACTATAAATATGTATAATAATTGAATACTATACGGAATATTGTGATTTTAAAAACACTTAAAAAGTGGTAATTGATGCTTAAAAATTAATGCAGGATGTCTTTGGAAGTATCAAGGGTGAGCAGGAGGGTCAGCCCAGGTTTTAGAAGTAAGTTGTTTAGCAATGGAAGAGATCTTTGATGGTGTTAGTACCATGCGATCTTCCGGGTTCAAAGGATTACTGGCGGCAGTCTTTGCCAGGTCGTCGGCTACTTCATTCCCAGGCAGACCAACATGCGAGGGGACCCACTGGAGGTGGATTGGGTGTTGAACTGAAAGACTTATCAACAAGAGTAGAATACTTCTACTAGTACTGTCGCCGATGGATTGCCAATTGAAAAGGTGCTGGACCGAGGATCGACTGTCTGTGAAACTAAAATGATAACATGCATAAAAATGAAGGCAATGTTAATTTTTCTGCTTGTTAATTTATTATCTCTTTAAACGTAATTATCTTAAACCTGCTAGATTAAGTGACTACACCATATTAACACACTAGATCTGGAGAATTTTTTGGTTTTGTGTACAATTCATTATCGTGTTCTTTTAGTACTTAAGGAATAAATATAATACCTTTATATAAAAGTAGTGTAAACAGGTTTTACTTTTTATAGAATTCAAAACTGACATTTTTAAATCCAATTTCATCATTTACAAATATATTAATTAATGCAAAATTTCAATATAGCCATAATAATTAGACTCTCTAAACCATAGGTTTCCAAAGTGGTCTAAGTAGACCCCCAGGGATCCATAAGAGACCACACGGGGTTCCACGTAGACGTGAAAAGAAAACAGGGGTTCACAAGTTGTAAGTGGGGTCCACGAAATATTTTCTGGTTTTCATTATAAGAGAACAAAAATTTTGGCTTGGATTTACCTATCAACGTAGGCAGGTAGGATCATTCTCTAGGTAGGTACTCAAAAAAGTTTCAAAATTCAGTTCAAACACTGAATTGAATAGAACAATAGGTAATAGTACACGTATTATTTTAATAAATTGTACACAAGAAAATGTGCT
The DNA here is from genome assembly GCA_037975125.1 of Latrodectus hesperus. Classification (NCBI taxonomy): domain Eukaryota; kingdom Metazoa; phylum Arthropoda; class Arachnida; order Araneae; family Theridiidae; genus Latrodectus; species Latrodectus hesperus. Next base: position 887,578 of record JAJQOW010000022.1, read on the forward strand.
ACTTTTTTCGTCTTAACACCCCCAATTTAGGGTGATAATTTTTAGGAGTTTTGGGAATGCAGTAGAAATGTATCAGCAGGGGGTCTACCGAAAGTAATAAAACTTTGAAAGTGGTCCACGAGAAAAAAAAGTTTGGAAACCCATGCTCTAAACTAAAAATAAATAATGTATAACTATTAGAAAAAATTAATTTATTCCTAATTTTTTGAACAAAAATTCATTTATACTTTCCCAGCTATTAAAAACATTAACCATTTCCTCACGTGTTCAAAAACTATTTCCAACCCTTCTCATCTACATTCCCGATTATCATCAATTCCCTTTTCCTGTAACTATTCCAAATCGCCAATGCCTGAAATAGATACCGAAAAAGATACTTTTTCTTCTAATTATAGTCCTAACGAATGCAGAACTAACCAGACCAAAAGAAACTTGCCAAAAATATAAAAAAAGAAACTCTTATCAGAGGTTTTCTTCAATGCAGGCCGCGTCGCATTACCTGTATTACCATCCATCAACCATCAACTCCTCCTGACAGCGTTATCAGTTCCACCACCCTTAGTAACTAGGAATCGCTCTATCATTAATATTATTACTTTCTTTCGTCCACCCCTGTCCTCGATGCTTTTTACCCATCTCCGGAAGTCTGCGTCCTGATCATATTAAGAATTAATTAGCTAAGTCCATGTTTGTCTTTTTCTGAAGAGACTGCCCTTTCTTACATCGAAATATCGGTTAATGTTATAGATATGTTGCTTTTTTTATTCTCGAATTAAAGTGATTATGGATTATGTAAAAGTGTTATTGATTTATGTTCGCATCTCTTTTTTTGTTGTTGTTTCTTCCGATCCCAAGTAATCATTTTTATTAAGTTAGAGTTTAGATATTCTGAAGTTCTATCGTTTTGTATTTTGTCGTTGGTTTTATTATGTTCCACTGCTTTAAGATTTATTTGTGGAAATTAATTTTAAAATACTAAGATATATTGTTTTTTAAATTTACTTCAATACTGTAAGATTGTTTTTAATTTTACTTTATTAAACAGAATTTTAAAATAAAATTTTTTGGCAATGTAAAATTGTTGAAAACGTGTTCACACACACACACACACACACACAAATTTTGAATTAATTTTATATGGTGATGTGAATCACCGATGGAATAGAATCACTAGCAACACAAACAATATATATTATATTATATCATTTATTATTTCTATGTGATGACTGCCACCCAACTTGTCTAGTGGTCAACATGCCTGACTGCTGATAAGGAGGTCCTGGGTTTGAATCCCGGTTCGGGCATGGATGTACTTTCTCTCTCTATCTTTCCTGTCTTTGTCCTTTCCCTGTATGAAGGAGGAGTGAATGGTTGCCTACCCTAAAAACGGGTACCTATGGCATGTGTGTAGAGCAAAGTCGTACTTTCACCTGCATGGTGCTTTGATTAAAACGAAAGACGCTCCCAATCGACTTAATTCACACAGCATAGCGAGCTTGGCTTGTTCAAGTGTCATTAGTAACAACAACAGCATATGATGACTTATTTTATGAAAATAAACAATTATTAAGGATTTGAATAAATATTAAATTAAGAGAATACTGAAATAAAATATATCCTAAGTAAAACTGCTTCTTTATCCATTTGGAAATATAAGAGAATTTTTAGGCAATGAAAATATTTGTTCCAACTACCATTCCTACATGCTGAGAACAACTATGTAGCAATAACTAAACTATATGTCACTCGAAAAGGAAAAATTGGATGAATTTTATAAAGAAGAGAAAAACTGCATAGAAATAAGGCTAAGAAAATGACACACTAAGTAGTTGAATGATATAGGACCGTAAAGTAAAGTAAACACCAGCAGAGGTCCCTGTACCTAACCCTGAATGGGTTGTACCAGATTTGATGGACCCGCTGTAGCCTAGTGGTTAGGGTATCGGCCTTAAATCCGGAAAGGTGGGGTTCAGTTCCCAATGCCGCCAAAGACCCACCGAGTACATGTGATATACGTGCTCGTTAAATCTGTGGAATCGAAAGTCCTGTGGTCGGTCGTTGAGCAGTTACCATGGGTGCAATGGTCTGGAGAAATTTACTCCCCTTTAAGATCAATGCCAAAATTGAGGAAGTAGATCCTGTGGTGCTGTCATCTATCGGAGGATTTGAAGAGCAAAAGTCGTACTTTCACCTTCATGGTGGTCTGATTTAACGAAAGACGCTCCCAATTGAATTAAATTCACATAGCCAAGGCATGGCGAGCTTGGCTTGTCCAGGTGTCATTAGTAACAACAACAAGACAACAACAACATGATATGCTATAAATTACAATTAATGATCTGTAATCGTTATTTACAAACGAGAATTAATTTTACTGGGCTTATAGTTTGAAGAACATTCTGTCTATACCACTGCAAGCATTATGCAATATATGTAGGCTTGCAGGATTTCTGCTTTTTTCAACCGGGTTGCCTGAATAGTACCCCCTCCCTCTCAGTGTCGCAGGAATTACGTGCACACACCCTTGGCTAGCTTTTAGAGGGTTTTTCAGGGTAGTTTATATGCTATGAATAAATGGTAACTATTTAAGATCCTAAACCATGGTAGTAATAAAATGGCAACCATATAAATTTAAACATTTTATTTCGGACGCGTTAATATTTATGAGTTACTTAAGAAAGAGGACATACTTTGAAATAGGAACAAGAATCTGAAGTATATGTACATGCATTGCTTATCCTTGGACACGTCTTCTTTAGAAGGTCTTTTTCTTTTGGTTTTAATCTTGCAAAAATCCTTACGAGCTAATCCATTCACCATAGATTCTTTCACTAAACATTTATAATCAGTCCATGCGTTGTTTATCAAAGAAAAATCTCGCTACTGGTGCTGATACCTTAGGTAAGCAGAAAGCATACTCACCACTCTTAATCCTGATCAGATTGGGAGCTGATGTGATATTATTGAACTGAACAAACAGTTTGAGCCATTTTTCTTCAATTGAAATAATGATATCTTTGGTAATCTCTTCTTGTTTCCCCAATAACCAATTTGACTGCAAATACTTCTTAGCAAGCACAACTTCACACATGGCCACGGTTGACGAGACAAGATACTACGATGACAATATTACTTATTAGCAAACCTTTTATCTTCTATGGTTTTCATTTTTTTACGGTTGACGAGACAAGATACTACGATGAATATTACTCATTAGCAAACCTTTTATCTTCTATGGTTTTCATTTATTTACGGTTGACGAGACAAGATACTACGATGACAATATTACTTATTAGCAAACCTTTTATCTTCTATGGTTTTCATTTTTTTACGGTTGACGAGACAAGATACTGCGATGAATATTACTCATTAGCAAACCTCTTATCCTCTATGGTTTCCATTTTTTTACGGTTGACGAGACAAGATACTACGATGACAATATTACTTATTAGCAAACCTTTTATCTTCTATGGCTTTCATTGTTCATACAGTAAGAAAATAAATGACAAACTATTTTAAAATATATATAACAGTTAATTATTTTTTGACTTTTTTGGTCATCTATGAAATCAAATTTAATTTTTACCAGGACTTGAAGTAACCCTTCAGGCTAGGATATCGGGATTTTGTCTTGAAACTGGAACGTTTGGCAATTTTTGTTTGTTTGTCGCTCAACGGTCATTTTTTGCACACGAGGGCTAATTAGACCGGGACTTACGGTTTAAAGTGGAATCCGAACCACTACAAACATCCATGCCAAAGGTGGGATTCGAACCTACGAACTGTTGAACCGAAGGCAAGAGCGCTAACCATTCGGCTGCCAGCTCGGCGGAACGTTTGGCAAATATGCAGATAAAGAACAAATGTGCCTGCTAGTAGAACGAAATTATTTCTTAACCCCTTGCCAGTGTCGCCCGAATTCAGTTCGGGCAATTACTGCGTGCAGTATTTGTGATGCCCGTACTCAGTTCGGACAGAAGAAAAACTAACATTTCTATTTTGTGAAGTATGAGCTGAGTTCGCTTCTACTTTAGGATACTTTATTCCCTATATTTCTAATAAATGACACAAGTGGTCCTAGTTTTTTACCAATTCCAACTTTGGTTCTGAAGGTAGTCCATGACTACAACAGCACTATGGGAGGTGATGTTAAAGTCGATCAACATCTTACAGACTTCCCGGTTGCTAGAAAAGGAGGTAAAAATATTAATAGAAAATATTTTTCCTACTCCTACACCAGGCGTTATATAAATAACTCCTTTATTTTGCATACTTCAGCAGGAGGTGCGAAAAATATGAACTTCAGAAAATCAATTGTTGAACTAAATAAACCAAATGTTCAACTACCAGGACCAGGGCGTCCTAGTGTAAGCTTTCTGCGCCTCACAGGTCGGCACTTTCCAGAACACATCCCATCAATGGGGAAAAAATCTACTCCAACCAGGCAGTGTTTTATATGCTGTCGTAAAACCGATGAACGAGGGAAGAGAATAAGGCATGAGACAAGAGTTTATTGTAAACATCGCAATATATAGGCTTTTGAGCAGTACCTTGTTTTGGGATATACCATATTGTAAAAGATTTGTAAAATGTATGTATTGAAAATCATATTGTTGTGTTTTTATATTATGCTAGCTATATTTAGCTTCAAAATTTCGCTTAATTTGCTCAATATTAATAACATGTATGTGTAATCAATGTTTTACATGTATGTAAAAATGATAAATATAATACTAATTGTATTTAAAACTTTATTTTTGTTATAAATAAGCATTTTCTAACTCTTATAATAATATAAAGAATAAAATTAAACAGTCAAAAAAAATTTTCCATTTTTGGACCATTTTTCTGAAATATGTGTCACAGTTAAGGGGTAAAAAACATTTAAAATGTTACAAAAAGATTCGAAAGACAAAAGTTTGACAAAAACGACAACTTTCATTTAATACAAAAGAAAGTTAAGAAACTTGTAGAGCCTGAGTTGATATTTTACAATATGGTGGATCCTTCAATATGATTAACAATCAGATGAAATAATTGGAACTTAGTGAATATCGTTTAACTCTAAGAGTTAATACTTAAACAAGTTTTCTTATCATTTGGTTATTGTAAAGCAGCCTTAGAATATTATAAAGGTTTTCGGTGTTCTTCTTGTTGAGTTGTTCTTCAATCATTTAAGAAAGTCGTTTGATGTTGTTGTTGTCGTGTGCCAGCTAGGCTGGCAATATGGGGTGCGCTGCTCCACTTTTCCAACTGAACCATAGTTAGGTGTGGAGTCCGACTTCCTCAGTACACACACGCCATAGGGACCCGTTTATAGAGTAGGCAACCCTTCACACCTCATTCATACAAGGAAAGGACAAAGACAGGAGAGATAGAGAGAAAGCACATCCATGCCCGAACTGGGATTCGAATCCAGGACCTCCCTATCTGCAGTCAGGCACGCTGACCACTAGACAGGGTGGGCGGCTAGTCGTTTAATAAATGACCTTATTGAACAAGAATTTGTATGATGTAGTTCTTCTTAGTTCTTTATTAATTGAAAATATTATTTTACAAACATTTTGCGAACACATCCAACTTTGTAATCTGCATCTTATTTTAAAATTAAAATAGATAAAAGTAATATAGTTTCTTAATAAAAATATCACTGGCAACTAAATACTAAGAGCAAAGTATTTACATTTCTACGATTATTTTAAGAACATTTAACATTTGTGGAAGATTTATATGAATCAGAAATATTTATTAAAATAGTCATAAATGTAAGTATTTTATTTATAAAAGAAAAATGTCGTTTATTTAAAATAAGCCGGCAACAATCTAATTTTACTATGCATTTTCTGCAGTTGCAATTTTTTATTTCATGTTTCATTTCGAAAAGGCTGAATCAAATAGATAAGCATATTAAAACAGCGGGAAATAGAAAGCGAAATGTTAGCAGAGTACTCGTATGTAAAAGCAATGCATGAAATATGTTGTGCTTGACGAAATTATATTTTCCTTTGAGTGAACAAAAACTAAGCGAAATGATTGACGCAGCGAAAAGATATCAAAACTCATGCGTTTTCGCAGAGCCCATTTCATATATTCAGATTTCAAAAATGGAATTTCACACACAGATGACAGAAGTGAAAAGACCCACTTCGCTTAAAGCCGCCATCTTTGAAAGGAAAAAAAAAAAAGTTCTTCTTTAAAAATAGTCTGCGCGCTTTATTCTTTTTCATTTTTGGAACTCGCATCTGCAATTGCCATATTGCAACAAAAGTGTATTTTGAAAGGAAGAAATGTTATTAAATAATGACAAACACTTTCTATTTACTTTTATTTTGGTAGCATTTTTTTATTTTTCAATAAATTTTGCTTTCTCGAAAGAATTCGATGCATATTAAATATCGGGAACAACGCTGATTGGCAGAAGTTGAATTCAGGAGTCGTGAAAACAAATAAAAAACAAATTTCACACAAGTTCTAATAATAAACAATAATTTTAAAAATCTCTATTATAGCAATATTATATAATGCATTTAAATGAAGTGTTCGAAACAATTCTAAAGCAGAGAATTTTTAAATTTTAAAATGAAAGACATCATTTTTTAATGAAATTCTAAGCATTTAACAAAAGTAATTTCATGACATTTAGTAATTTTTAAATAACTTTTAATAATAAATATTACGAGAAATTTTTTAAGTTATGATTAACTTTAAATTTTTTATAAACAGTGCTATAGTGCTATAGTATATATACTTATTTAAACATTACGTTCATAAGCAAGTATATAAAATACCATACATAATAAAACAATCAACTTTCATTTCTTTTGCTTTAATGAAGTGAAGTGAGTAGACGTGGAAGTGGAAGTTCTTATCAAATATTTTGAATTACCTAAGTGACAATCAAGAAATATAAAATTGTTAAATATTTTAGTCAAATAATAGCCTTACACTTATGGCTTTATATTAGCACATTACAAAAAAATATAAATTAAAATAAAGTAAAAAAATATTAAATTTTTTAAAACTTTCGGTTAGAAATACAAATTTCTGTTTCTTTTTTTCAAAAAACGACATATTTTAAAATTCCTATATTCAGAAAAACAAAAAAGTGTCTACAAAATTGGAAAATTCTGAGTACAGTATTAACAAATAAAAGAAAATCGCACATGTAGTCGAAAATCAACTTTTAAATGTAGGCAAATACATTAAATACAAATTTATGCCATAGATTTCATGTGTATATAAACATAAAATTATTATATAAGTGAACTCTCAACGCACATTTACCCACCTGAATTCCTGCCGGCAAATTATATAAAAAACTGAAAAAAGGTTTTTTTTCCAACGGTGGGGACTTGAGAGTTGAACCCTATGCCACAACAAGGCCAGAGACTGCTACTCATGTGTCGTTACCCAGCGGGCACCTGTGAACCAAGTCACGGAGGCGAGTAGCGTTACCCGCGTCATACCACCACAAACCCGTTTATAGGGTGGGCCACATTCATACATCATCACGGAAGAAAGGATAGAGAAACACACAGAGAACAGAAAAAGAAAGGAACATCCATGCCGGAACCGGGATACGAACCCAGGACCCACAGCTCAGGAGACTGAAAAAAGGTAAATATTAAGATTTGATGAGAATTAATGAAAATTTATACTAAAATAAATACGGAAAAATTAATCATATGAGGAATTTTACAATTTTTAACATTCCATTAATTATGGTTTCAACTCCATAAAACGGATAAGTTTATTATTTTGCAAATTATAATATTTTTCACAATATTCACTTGTAAAATATCCTTAAATTGATACAAAAAATGCTAAAATTAATTAGAAAATTTTGAAAAAGTTTTATATAATATCTTAATATTATAGCTATATATATAAAATATATATATAAAAAGCTATATATATAAAAAGTTTTATATAATATCTTAAACTATAATATCTTAATATTATAGCAAGTTATATTATTAAAATATTAACGCAAGAAATACTCATAACTATTTATAGACATTTCAATTTAAAAATATTTAAAAGAAAAATGTATATGAAATTATAAAATAATATACGATATTCAGTAATTCTAATAATTATAAAAAAATTTCGCTAAAAAATTTTACTGCTAATTCAAATGTGTATTTTCTCATTCTAAATGGTTTTTCCCCGTTTTAAGTTTCTCTTATTGAGAAAATTATTATGCAATAATAATACTGACATGTTATTAACTACTAAATATACTAAAAGATATGACATTAACTTAAAAATTCATATTCGAAAAGTTCGATGTAATTTATATAAAAACGTCTAAACTAAAAATGAAAAATAAAAAATAAATAAATAAATAAAATAAAAAACAATCAGGTTGGGATAGGATATCTAAGAAGTAGAAGTAGAATCAGCATTATATGAATATTAGTAAAATTTAAAACTTTAATATATATCTTAAATTTATTCACTGAAGAGCGAAAAGAATACATAATTTTCAAAATGTTACGAGTAAAGTTACAAATGGTAAATTTAACACTAATTTTTTTAATTATTAAATGGATATTAGATAATTTCCTACCAAAATACTGATTTAAAATAAATCTTGATGAATCATATTTTTATGTATAAAATGGATAAGAAATAAATTATACACACACACATACATATATATATACATATATATATATATATATATATATATATATATACATATATATATATATATGTGTATATATATATATATATATATATATATATATATATATATATATATATATATATATATATATATATATATATATATATATATATATATATATATATATATATATATATATATATATATATATATATATATATGTAATATACATACAGTAAATTTACTAGCAAATTATAATTCATTAGTATCTGTATTTAATTTTTGTTTAAAAAATTTTATCAGAAAATGTTCTGTTTATCAGCCTTCTGTTAAATTTTAATTTTCGCGAATGCGGGTTTGAAAAGAGCTGCTAGCAGATTACAATTGTTGTCTTAATTCACTAACGGAATTTGACATTTTGTTTTCTAGGTTTTTTTTAAAAAAAATAAAGAGATAGTTGTAGCGTTCTCTGGTTAAACTGTTTAGTCTATTTCAGATATAAAGTAAATACGGGTTCCTAACGACAAACATTTTATATTTTTAAAGAACTTTCGATGAGATCATAACTTACTTAATGTTATGTTACACTATTTGGTTTAACTTAAATTTACATTTATTATGATTAAAAAATTCGAAAGTAATGATTTGAATATTGTTTAAGTAAAAAAGACAGTCAATCTGTATAAAATCAAATTAGAAAAGCAAATTTTTGATCATCTACTACACATGTATTTTTAAAATATATTGGATATAATGTTTTTAAAATATTTTATATTCAAAAAAACACTTTATTGCGCATATCAACAACATTATTTTCATATCTTTCCAGGCGATAACGCTTAAAACACGTTCACCGCGCTTATCGCGTCATTAAAGCGCGCGACATGGAATGACGTTTAGCCGCCGTTGAACTGGTATTTAAAAGGCTTCATCGTGCAGCTACTGGTAGTCTTTGTGTGACGGCCATGTATTCCGTTCGTGACTACTATATGTACAGGGTGATCTTTTTTAAAGTGACAGTGTTTGGAGCGCCCTGTAGCGTGTTCTAACAGCCGAAATGGTTCCAAACTTGATATTTAAACTAATCAAGACACGGGAAAAAAGATTCAGTGAAAACAAAAAATTTAGTTCCAAAAAGCACCGCTAGGGCATTTTGTGGCGCTTTACAATATATAAAATGTGACAAAATGAAAATACAAACACATACAATCGTACAGTTAAATTATCAATGTTTATATTTACTACATTAACTTCCCCGGTGAGGAATTAGACCACATTCCATGTGAGCACCGTTCTCAGAAATAACACCGTGCATTCTGTGCACAACGTTCTCCACAGCCGTGCGTAACATACCACGAGGAATATTCCGCACTGTCTTTGTTATGTTGTCCTTTAGAATAGACAAATTTGATATTCCACCAACATAAACGCACGTTCCGGTAACGTGAGAGGCATGGCCACTGGAGCTCGTTTACTTCAGCTGAGATTATTTGTCGGAGCTGTCTACTACTTGCTTTTATAACCGCTATTACTGGCACTGTCATCGCACAACATTTGAATTTTTCTTTTCTAATTCTCGTTATCGTAAGCTTAACCAGCGCCTCAAAATACCCTAGCAGCCTAACTAAATTGAAACTAAATTTTTTCACTGAATTCTTTTTTCCCGTCTCTTGATTAGTCTAAATACCAAGTTTGACGTCATTTCGTCTATTAGATCGCGCTACAGGGAGCTCCAAACACTGTCACTTTAAAAAAGGTCAGCCTGTACTTGATGTACGGCCGATGTAATGGAAATGCTTTACGAACTGCTAGGGAGGATGCCCGTCGATATCCGCTGCATATACTGCTGTTGATATGTTCCATAAAATGTTTTTCTTGCACCGGAAGTGACGTCCTACTTTGTTTATCGTATTTTTTTCGTTAACTATGGTTCGTAGAAGAACACTTCTTGGGGCAGTTTTTATGTACTCCCAACGAGGAATCTAGCTGTGCAGAGTTTATGTAGTCATTTTGGAACACCCTGTATAGTAAAAATAATATTATAGCTAGATACAGATTTTAATTTTTCTAGTACTCACACGTATAGATATAAGTAAAAATAACCGGCTTCTTTCTTTGGTTTCTAATAAAAAATTAACGTTATCAATTGTGACATTTCTGAGTTTTTAACTTTTGTCAAAAGGTGCACCTTAATCATGTCTTCTTGAAAATATTGTATTGGAATTTTGAGCTTTGAAACAATAATAAATGATTTGATATAGCACACATTTACTGGGAAAACACGTAATATGTCGACCTTTGGACAACGTTTCGAAACCTTCGTCATAACAGCTATTGTCATTATTTGTAAAAAACACCTTTGTGAAAAAGTTTTGAAAAATATTGTCAAAAAGTAAACTTATGTTTGCCAAAAATTATTTCAATAACGGTGGTAGATTTTTAATAATTATTTCATTTCTGAAGAATGCAAAATTATGTTTCATAAAAATGAAAAGGGTATTTGAGCAAGAAATTTCAGTATAAGTGAATGATAAACTAAAAGTTTAATACATTATATTGGAAAAAAATATATTGCGTTACATTTTTGTCTGCTTATTTTAGCCAACCAAAGCTCAATATGACCTTCGGTTTGTTAAATTGAGCTTTAATTGGCAAATTTCGAGCATCAATCGATCGAAATTTGAACCACGGTCAAATGGTGGAGTTGGAATTTGAGCTAGTATTTTCCTCTGTGTGTGCAATTATAGGAATGCAACAACAAAATAATATCTGATCCTATAAATACACAGCGTGCGTTTTAAATTCTTCCTTGTAGTCTTTGTGTTTGATAGGTGTTAAACTACTTATTTTCCTGATAGTTTCTTAGTGACATCGTTTCCCAGTAAGCTACATCGCTTCAATAGGCTTAAGTATTCTGAATGCTAATAAATTAATAAACTAAACTCTATGGCACGACAGCCCATGTGGGAAGAGGCCTACAGTGCCCATAACTGTTTTCACGACCGAGGGCCCTGGGGTGCGAAGCATATGTCCCAGTTAGGTGGTCAGTCTAACGTAAGACCCCCAGTGTTTAGTTCCCAAGCATGCTTGGTACTCAGTGAATCGACCCACTGAAGGGATGAAAGGCTGAGTCGACCTTGCCCAGCCCTGAGGATCGGACCTGTGTCATGGGAGCGTGAAACGCTGCCACTAAGCCACCGGGCTTCAATAAATTAATACTTAACAATATATAACTACTCTCTCTTAGATAAAAACAAAAAAATTAAAATTTGGACTAGCTGTATGAAAAAAATCACTTTCGATTATGTCTTTATAGTTAACTCCTTCCAAATTTCGAATAAATGTGGAACAGAGATATCATAATCTATTGAGCAAAACAGTGGATTAAATTATATTAGACATAATAAATAAAAACGAACACAGTTTAGGCTTCAGTGAATAAAAACACTGATCTTTTTCTTTTACCTGAAGTATGTTCAGGAATTCTAAACTTCAAATAACTTGTCAAAACTCAAATATGGCCTCCCTTGGGCATATCTTAACCTGCCTAAATTTTAAAAACGACGATCACCCATCACATTTTTTAGACATTTTAGATATTTTTGGTTTTATGGGGAACACAACAACAACAAATTGTCAAAACTCCAATGGTAATTGGTTATGGTAAAAATGATCAAAATCTTTTACAAGTCATTATCTAAACATCTACAGTTTTATGTATATGAGAAAATATTACTCTCAAAGAATTTCCTGTTTCAAATTCATAGGGAAGAACAATAACAACCCGTTTTTAAATGACATCTCACTTATTTCTTATCAATTAAACATTATTTCTACCATCATCATCAATTATTGTTACAGATTTATCACATAAAAATCATTCATATTTCATTTTTCCTATTTCTAAAATATTAATAGTTTAAGTAAGCTAAATGATATCAAAAAAGACAATTATATTTCTTGAGTTCTATTAATTAATTGTTCTTCTTTATAAATTGTTATATTATCAAAATTAGTTCATTAACCCTTGCCAGTGTCGCCCGAATTCAGTTCGGGCAATTATTGCGTTTAGTATTTGTGATGCCCGAACTTAGTTCGGGCAGAAGAAAAATTAACGTTTCTATTTTGCGAATTCCGAGCTGAAATCGTTTCTACTTTTTAGGATACTTAATTCCCTATTTTCTCTCCTAATTAATGACACAAGTGGTCCTAGTTTTTTACCAATTCCAACTGTGGTTCTGAAGATAGTTCATGACTACAACAACATTATGGGAGATGATGTTAAAGTCTATCAACATCCTACAGACTTCCCGGTTGATAGAAAAGCAGGTAAAAAGTATAACTAGAAAATATTTTTCCATCTCCTACACCAGGCGTTATATAAATAACTCTTTTATTTCGCATACTTCAGCAGGAGGTGTGAAAAATATGAACTTCAGAAAATCAATTGTTGAACTAAATAAATCAAATGTTCAACTACCAGGACCAGGGCGTCCTAATGTAAGCTTACTGCGCCTCACAGGTCGACACTTTCCAGAACACATCCCATCAATGGAGAAAAAATCTACTTCAACCAGGCAGTGTTTTATATGCTGTCGTAAAACCGATGAACAAGGGAAGAGAATAAGGCATGAGATAAGAGTTTATTGTAAAAAAGTACAATATATAGACTTTTGGGCATTACCATGTTTTGGTATATACCATACGGTAAAATATTTGTAAAAATGTATTGAAAATAATATTGTTGTGTTTTTATATTATACTAGTTTATACTAGTTATATTTAGCTTCAAAATTTCGTTTAATTTGCACAATATGAATAACATGTATGTGTAATCAATGTTTTATGTGTATGTAAAAATGATAAATATAGTAGTTATATTGCATTTAAAACTTCATTTTTGTAATAAAAAAGCATTTTCTAACTCTTATAATAAGGTAAAGAATAAAATTAAAGTCAAAAAAATTTTCCATTTTTGGTCCATTTTTCTGAAATATATGTCACAGTTAAGGGGTTCAGTACCTGAAAATTTTCTTATGTAAGAGCCTTTTGCTTTTGTGTTACATATTTTAATGCTAGTTGATTGTCAGTTTGGTGTTCACTTAACTACCGACATTAATTACAATCCAATGTAAGTAATATGTTAATAGTGCCTTATACAAGAAAAATAATGATATCTGTGTGAAGATTTATTTCTTCCTCATTGAATTCTTAAAGATATCGTTAAGATATATGTGTGACTTTTACCTTCAATCGAAAGACATATTTTACCTCTGAGGTATTTATGTTCCCTTTGGAAGTGGAACAATGTAACAACGTGCCACCGAATGTTACGCCTGATCACCCTTTGGCCTTATAAATTTCACATTCCCACGATACTAGTGTGGGGTAAAATGTTTCCACAGAAACCATCGCTTATGTGAGTATGTCCTAAGACATAAAACTAATACTTCCTTCTTGTGTTTACGGAAGTAGAAAATTTACAGCTGTACTGCCGATTCGAAATAGAAGAAATCTGTCAAGTTCCCAACTCCCCCGTTTACCTACACCCCAAGGGAAGTTCAGAGCTCGGGAAATTTCTCGGATATGCCTTCCCTTTTACCCTCCTCCCTCACTACCCTGCTGTGTTTGAAGTTATTTATTTCCCATGTCCTCTCATCTCGAAAACGCTGTGTGTGATATCCGGAAAGAGAAAAAGGATAAATAAAAAGGAATTCTGGATAAAAAAAGCGGAGAAGATATGTTAATGGCGCAATCCATTAATGTTGAATCCATAACAGGAAGTATTTAATAAAAGGAGCTAACTCTTTGTCAGTTAGGAACTGTATTGCATTGTTTTTCATTTTGAATGTGACGTAGGAATAAATATACATCTACTGAGATTGATGCCTTCTTATATCAAATGTGGCGTTTTTGGAGACACATGTGCAACTCTCTTTGTCCTACAGTATATGAAATCGAATTTAGAACCTTCCATTCCAAACATCGTGGTCCTAGCACTAGGACATGTGCAGAATTTTTTTAAGCTTATATGTAGTAATACTTCACTAGAATGTCGCCCAAATTGTCTGGTGGTCAGCGTGCGTGACTGCGGATAAGGAGGTCCTGGGTTCGAATCCCGGTTCGGGCATGGATATACTTTCTCTCTCTATCTATCCTGTCTTTGTCCTTTCCTTGTATGAATGAGGTGTGAATGAATGAGGCCTACCCTATAAGCGGGTACCTATGGCAAGTGTGTAGAGCAAAGTCGTACTTTCACCTTCATGGTGCTCTGATTAAAACGAAAGACGCTCCCAATCGACTTAATTTGCATAGCATAGCGAGCTTGGCTTGTGCAAGTGTCATTTTATTAAACAACAACAATTATTTATTTGAAATGAATGTTCTTTAAATAATAGCGGCCGTTATTAAATTAAAATTAAAAGTTAGATATAAAAATGCCTTAATTCCAAGGTCAGCTGTAAAAAAAATTACATCTAACTAAAAAATCTGTATATTGCAAACTACGAAATCAAATATTCATTAAGTTTTAAAAAAATTTTTGCTTTTTAAATGTAAATGACCCTTATTAAATTACCACACAATCATATTTTCTTGTAGTACCTTGGTTTTTTTTTTTTTTTTTTTTTTTTACTTCTAGTACCTTCGTGTATCATATTTTGGTTATTTTGTATGCGTTTATACCATTAACATATACATGTATGTTTTCCAAATCAAAATATTGAAAAATGAAGTAGTGTAAAACTCGTTATGTATTGGAAGTTTATGTGGTCAATTTAATTTAGATTTAAAATATGCTTACAAGGAAAGTTTGAGTTAAGTTTGAAATTATGATTAGGAAATGATTCCTTTAACTATCTACATTGTTCTTTTCAAGTAAATTACAAAATATATTGCCGCCCAACTTGTCTAGTGGTCAGCATGTCTGACTGCGGATAGGTAGGTCCTGGGTTCGAATCCCAGTTCGGCCATGGGTGTACTTTCTCTCTCTATCTATCCTGTCTTTGTCCTTTCCTTGTATGAATGAGGTGTGAATGGTTGCCTACCCTATAAACGGGTACCAATGGCAAGTGTGTACTGAGGAAGTTGGATTCCACACCAAAATAGGGTTCAGTTGGAAAAGTGGAGCAGCGCACCCCATACTGCCAGCCTGGCTGGCACACGACAACAACAACAACAAGATATATTTCCTTTGGAAAATTGTTCAAAGCCAGAAGGATCCAATAAGAAGAGATACGTAAAGGTGCCTTTTTCGATTGACAAAACCACTATTTTGACCAAAGTTTGATTGATTGGTTGGATGATTGTCAATCTATAGACGCCATTTGCAAACAGCTAATTTTGATGAGTACCAACAGTTTTTAAAAGACTAATACCCAGAGATCGAAAAGGATTAGTACTCACACAATTTGCAATTGACTAGTACCTACAGTTTGCTGAGATCATTGTAAACACGCACGGTTTAAGTGTAAGTCAAGCAACGCGTTTATAGATAATAATAGTTAAAACAAAACGCAGAATCATTTCAATACGAACTCCTTTTCTGTGACTTTATAAACTTCAATATTCTTAGGTTTTAATTTTTAAGGATTTGATGTTTTAGTTTCTGGGAATAGATTTGTTAGTTTTCCATCGTATATATTTTATCGAATTTCTTATTCCTTTTTATTAATTTAAAATTAAATTTCTACTAAATATTACATTCACATCTGTAAGTTCTTTTTTCCAACGGAGGGCACTTGGGTAGCTAAACCTTTGTTACAACATGGTCGGAAAATGCTACTCATTTGTCGTTACCCAGCGGGCACCAGTGAACCCAGTCACGGAGGCGAATAGCATGGCTGACGCCATACCACTACAAACCCGCTTATAAGGTGGGCCATATTCATATATCATCACAGAAGAAATGGCAGAGAAAGACAGAAAGAAAGTAACATCCATGTCAGAACCTGGATTCGAACCCGGGACCCACAGCTCAGGAGTCATGAGTGCTAAACACTCACTCATTGGTAGGCATATCTGTAAGTTGGCTCACGAATGTTTTCAAATTCTCAAAATAAAATTACAGTACAAAAAAGACAGTGACCAAAAGTTGGATTCAAATACTATGCCATTATTGGTCAAAAATTTATTTGAATCCTTTATTGAAGAAAATACGGGGTGGCACGCGGCAGACGGATGGATTTGAAAAGGCCATTGCTCGCTTCCTAGCCATTGGCGCTGCTCGAGGAAGGCTTGATTCGAAAGAGCGAGATCGGAAATTTGTCTCCATATCAAGGTCAGTTCACAAGATGGAATGGTCTGTAGCGCAGCGTATGTTTTGCGTGGAAGCATATTTTTCCAACGGCCGTTCGATTGTCCAAGTGCAGAGCGCTTTCCGTTCGGAATTCCGCATCGCCCCTCCCGGTAGAGTTCCCAATCGGAACAGAATTCTTGCGTGGGTGAAAGCCTTTAGGGACACAGAAAATGTGTCCTCGATAAGGAGGGGCCCTATTAGAACTGTCTCAACCCCGGAAAACATCGAGAGAGTTCGAGCTGTGGTTGAGCAGTCTCCTAGGCATTTCCTTCGTAAACAGGCTGGCGCCTTTGGAATTTCAAGACGTTCCCTTCAAAGAATCATCAAAGCACACCTCCATTTACACCTCTATAAGATGATTGTTGCTCAAGAGTTAAAACCACTGGATTATGAAGAACGTCAACGCAGTAGCGAAAACATGCTTGCTGCGTTGCCACCAGACTCTGTTGTTTTCTTCCCTGACGAGGCTTATTTCCACCTCAGCAGTTGTGTTAATAAACAGAACATGCGCTACTGGAGTGGTACAAACCCTAGGGAGCTCCACCAGAGGCCCCTACACTCTAACAGAGTCACAGTTTGGTGTGCTTTGTCGAGGGTGGGGATCATTGGGTCCTACTTTTTTGAAGAAAATGATCGAGCGGCAACTGTGACTTCTGTACGTTACCTCAATATGATCCAGACATTTTTTTGCCTGAACTGGAGCAGATGAACCTAGATGACATCTGGTTTCAGCGGGATGGGGCCACGACCCATTCGGCAAGAGTTTGTATGGATGTTTTGCGCAACGATTTGCACTGGCCAGCGCGGTCTCCAGATTTGGCTTCCTGTGCTTTTTTCTTGTGGGGCTACCTAAACTCCCTCATCTACAACGACCGTCCTAGGACCCTGTAAGCCGTTAAAAGCAACATTCAGGCCAGCATCCAAAAGATTCCTGTAGAAATGCTGAAAAGAGTCCATGAAAACTTCAGGAAAAGGCTTAGGCAATGTGCGGAGTGTCGGTCGCGATTTGGGCGATATTTTATTCAAAATTGTCTAAACTCTAATTTTCCTTGTCAGTGTATATGAACAAAATTAAAAATATTTATTTTGTGTTTTATTGACTTTTGATATCCATTCGTCTGTTGTGCGCCACCCTGTATATTTCACGACTTCAACAAGTTTTGTTACAGCACCTATTGAATTTTACATACATTGTAGAAGTAGAGAAAGAATTTATGAAGCAATATTCCATTTCTGAACTTGCAACCAAAAGTTACATTTCTACGTTCTTATTTGCTGAAGTTAGTATTATAAGCACATATTTGATTTTATCAACTTTTTCAAACATTTCTTTTTCGCTGCATAAAAAACCAGTTCTTTATAAAATAATAGTTATAAGGAACTGTTTTGTTATGTTTCTATTATATTTTTCTCCAGTTGTAGTTCATTTTAAAGCTCAGTGACTTTGTTGTAGCGCTTCACGCTCCCAAGACACAGGTGTCCGAGGTTCGAACTTCGGGCTGGACAAGGTCGACTCAGCCGTTCGACCCTTCCGTGAGTTGTTAAACGAGTACCAACCCTTGTTTAGGAACTAAACACTATGAGTTTTGCGTTAGGTTGACAATACGTTAGGTTGACTATGAGTTTCGCGTTAGGTTGACGGGGCATATGCTTCGCACTCCAGATGTCTCGGTGATGTTCTGAAAATAGATAGGAGCGGTACAGGCTTTGGCCTACATAGGCTGTGCCGCAAGATTAGTTTTAGTAGTTATTTTAACTAAAAAATGAATTTAAAATTGTTATGAATTTTAACTGAGATAGGCTTTGGAAATATATATAAATTATTGACATATATTAAATGATATATGAATAAATAGGGGTTACAACATGTGAGGATATTTTTAATTTGATTTGTTTTGAAATCACAAGGAATACGGTGTCTGAGAATATAAACTAAGAATAACAACAGGTATGCTGTTGTTGTTTTGTGCCAGGTAGGCTGCCATTATGGGGTGCGCTGCTCCATTTTTCCAATTGAACTATATTTTGGTGTGGAGTCCGACTTCCTCAGTACACACATGCCATAGGAACCCATTTATAGGGTAGGAATCCATTCACAATCCATTCATACAAAGAAAGGACAAAGATAAGTTAGACAGAGAGAGAAAGTACAACCATGCCCGAACAGGGATTCGAACCCAGGACCTCCCTATCCACAGTCAGCACTCTGACCACTAGACAGGGTGGGCGGCAACAGCAGGTATGAATTCTTAAATGGAATTTGTATAACATTAGGTTAAAATGTTTCACAAGTGAATTTGTTTCTCAAAAAAGCTATCATAAAAACCAATTTTTCATCCGTTAATAGAGAAACGGGATTTTAACTATATAAATCTCCTAAATGCATACGGAAAAATAAATAAATAAATTGTTCCTTAAAAGCAGTGCTTAGAAAATAACATCCATTTAAATCTTTTCAAATGTTAGAACTTTTTCATAAGTATTTTCGGAACAGAACCATTATCGATAAATAAAACTTCTAAAGTAAAAAAAAGAAAAGAAAAGAATTTGCGATAAAAACCTCGGGCTTAGAAACCAGATCAGAGAACGAACACTTTAAGTTAATATTTTTTTAGAAAAATATCCTTTTTTAGTAGAAATCAAAAACGGGAGAAAAGGGAAAGTTTTCGGAGAAGGGGGCGTGGAAAACTGGAACTGGAAGCAAACGTCCAAAATGAAGTGAAAAGTATACGAACAGAGAAGAGGGGAAAAAAACAGGGAAACATAACAAAAAAATCCTGACAGAAATCCCTTTCGCTCTTCTTTTGTCGGAAAACATCAAAAATAATGTAACTTTAAAAAAAAATAATGGATAGAATAGGTTTAACAAAAAAAAGAGGAAACAAGCTAGAGATTCTAGAAAATGTTGCGTGTGATGTGACCCTTCGTTCTCTTACCCAAAATGAAAGTCTGAAAGATCAGCGAGGCGTAAGAAAGTGACCATTAGACAGAGATCGAAGGGACCACTTAGAAATAGAAGATTTCCAAGAAGGGTCGGCGTCCAGCGTCTTGTGAGGATAGTCGAATGGATATTCACGCTTGACCCATCCACTATTTCGCTGTCCGTACAAGGATAATAACGTAGCTTATCATTTCGTTTCTTCTAAAAACTTCACGTAACGAAATCGAAAGTGTATCGTAGCCAGTTTAAAATACTGAAAAGGTGTATAACCTTGATGATTTGTTAGTGTTTGCTCTTTGTTACAAAGGGCTCAAATCTAATTTATTATATAAATTAGTGTGACTGTATCCTCTTATAATTGAAATGAATCAAATAATAATTGTTGTTGTTGTTACTTATGACACTTGAACAAGCCAAGCTCGCTATGCCTTGGCAATGCAAATTTAAGTCAATAGGGAGCGTCTTTCGTTTGAATCAGAGCACCATGAAGGTGAAAGTGCGTCTTTGCTCTTTTTTAAATCCTACGATAGATGGCACCACCAGAGAATCCACCGTCTCAATTTAAATACCCTGAAATCCTTCAATGCCTTTAAATTATTAGAGAAACCTGAAGATATCCCAAGTAGCTGCCTAGGGCTTTCCCGTGGCTTAATGCACAAATTTGGAGCACAAGTTAGAATACTACTCCTGACACTGCTGAACGGGAAAATAATGTTTTATGTCTGCTTTCGCCTGCCTCTCCGATGAGGTGGGTGCTTGTGGTTTTTCTGCATTTCCTCCTCAGCTACACGTGAATATTGCTCACTATTTATAACATTTACTTTCTGAAGACAATTTACGAGATGGATGTTAAATGCTTTACTAAGACTTTCTATCAGAACCTTCTTACAGAACTGGCAACTAGAAACAAAGTGATCCTTGTATGGGTGCCAGGGCACAAAGGTGTCGAAGGTAATGAAAGGGCTGATGAACTTGCTAAACAAGGATCGTCTTTTGCTCCCATCGGTGCAAAACCTTTTTGTGGGATCAATTTGAAAACCGCAAAAACCAATGTTCTTAGATGGGAAAAACGGAAGCTGTATGAAGCTTGGCTCAACACTCCTGGTCAAACCCATGCTAAAGTATCATCTGTGGATCATCAGCGAGGATTGCCTCTGAAATGCTAAGATGCTCTAGGCAGAAGATACTTTTAATCGTAGGTTTCATAACTGGGCACTACCATTTCAGAAAACACCTCCATAAAAAGGGACTGTTTCAGCAAGACCCTATCTGCAGGAAATGTCATACGCAAGAGGAAACGGCCAAGCATATCATTTACGAATGACAGGCCCTTGCCCTCCCTAGATTAACTTCGTTAGGCATCATCCATACTAGAGAGTTACACCTAGACTCCATTAATGGGTTATCGGACTTTATTAATAAAGTGGGTGACCCAAGCAACTGGAACTAGGAAACATTGTGTTTGGAGTTAATAGTATAAAATGCTGATGAAAGCAGAGGTGCCCAATGACATACAGACCCAACTCTAAGAAGAAGTAGAAAAAGATGACTTTCTATCGTTAAGCAGTCCAGCACCCTGTGTCAAAAGCAATTCCATGGACAGATGTGCATGATGAAGGCAGACATTCAACTTCGGTTTCAAGAGTTACAAGAACAAAAACCATAAACGAAATTTGAATTAAATTGAAGAATAAGATAGTATCTCAATCATTAAATTAAAAATAACAATATTTTTTCTACATTAAAATAAATAGAATTGTCGTAGGCATCAATGTTAAGTTGTTACCATTACAGTATTGTTATTGTAGATAGTTATAGGATAATTAATATAGTTCTGTATAATTAATTTATAAATGAAATATTTGCATGGTAATAACAATATATGAATGTCAATTATAACTATATTGCACTGATTTCCTTTATATAGGAAACTTTTCCACAAGATAAGCTTCAGTTTTGTTACTTTCAGCAGGACAGTGCAGCATGTCACAAATCAGATCATTATTGTCCCGAGCGTATGAGATATTAGCACCTTAGAAGACAATCAGCAAAGGTTTATGGTGTCTGTGGGCACACCGATTACCATCAATCTTAAAAATCTAGCCAAAAGTAGGGATGTCCACATTCAGTGGATGATACCCTCCTATGTTAATATCCAAGGCGCAACGAAGCTGCAGATATTTTTGCTAAAAGAGGTTGCTCCGAGTTGTCCAACAGAGACTAACACTCTAACTTATAAAGAAGTCTTTTGTATAAAGAAAAAAAGAAGACAGGCAAGTCTTGCTCACCCCTCTCGTTCATCCCTGGTTCAGTAAGAAGACCTCAGGGAGTGCGTTAGAATTCGGGGGTGACAGACTTGCCCAAAAAGGCCGTCTCAAGGCTTGTTACTGGTCATCTCAAAAGCATGGCATTCGAATCTCGGCATAAGGTCTTTTCATTGTACACAAAATGTATTCTGAAGCTGGCTTCCCCGATCACATCCTGGATTGTTTGGGGTTCCCTCTGGTGGATGTTTGCGCAAGTTCACTGCTGGTGCTCGACTTCACTAGGATTCCCGGTGTCATGGATCTTATCGAGCTGCCGCTAGATCTCAGAAGGATTGGAGACATCAACAGCACTTGCTAGACCTGTTAAAAGTAAGAGTATACGAAACAAGTATACATATTGAAGAACTCAAAATCAGGATTCAAAATGTCATCAATAGCATTTCAACACAAGAACTGGCAAATATATATTTTAATCTCTTTAAACGTTCTCACATGTATGGTGAAGTGGGTGGAAGGCACTTTCAAAACCTACATTAAGGAGGAGTCATCAGATTGAATACATTACATTTTATTTCATACGTTGACTTTACAAGCTGGTTTTACGAAACGCACTCTGTATTTATAAAGAAAGAATAATCTGAAAAAAATTCGGTATCTAATGCAAAAAAATGAATTTAAAATTTAAGTGAAGCAGTTGTCACTTATGCTGGTAATGAAGAATTAAATACTTATAGTAACAGAGCATTTGCCGACCAACTTGTCTAGTGGTCAGCGTGCCTGACTACGGACAGGGAGGTCCTGGGTTCGAATCCCGGTTCGGGCAGGGTGTACTTTCTCTCTCTATCTATCTATATCCTTTCCTTGTATGAATGAGGTGTGAATGGTTGCCTACCTTATAAACGGGTACCTATGGTATGTGTGTACTGAGGAAGTCGGACTCCACACCTAAATATGATTGAGTTGGAAAAGTGGAGCAGCGCACCCTATATTACCAGCCTAGCTGGTACATGACAACAACAACAACAACAGAGCACTTGATAGACTTCCAACAAATAAAAAATTTAATATTAATAGGAAATTAGTATATGCTCAGAGCACTTTCTAGATGGTTGGTTTGGTTTGTTTGTCGCTCAAAGGTCATTTTTTGCACATGAGGGCTAATTAGACCTGGACCTACAGTTTAAAGTGGATTCCGAACCACTACAAACATCCATGCCCATGGTGGGATTCGAACCCACGAACTGTTGAACCGAAGGCAAGAGTGGTAGCCATTCAGCTGCTAGCTCGACCAGCACTTTCTAAAACATGTTTGTTTATTTAAAAATAATTATTTTTTATGAATGCTCCTAAGTTTCTGCTGTGTCCCTAGGCACAGATGCCGTATAGTCCAAGATGCCAAATTGTGAGTTTGGTGGGTTTTTTGGCAGATTTTCTTATGCATATGCACCTTGTTGTTATTACGTCATCCGTAGGTCCCGGTCTAATTAGCCCTCGTGTGCAAAAATTGACCTTTGAGCGACAAACAAACAAGTTACTACGTCATAGTGATGGAGAACTATAAGAAATATGCAGAAAATTCTGTTTTGGCAACACTAGTATTTACATCATCGTGTACGTAACAATACGTCATCTTGACAACATTTCTTCATCGCCTAAAAAATTCAGAATTTCGCATCCTGGATTATATGGCATCTGTGCCGTGTCCTCATTATTAAATATTGAAATTTTACAAAGTTTAACATTTAATAAAAAGGATACATCAGAAACTTTAAGGGAAGCAGATATAATGTTAAACTTTTACAAAGCTTACATAAAAATAAAAAATACAATTCGTACTATTATTTAAAAATTCAAGAATACAAAAATATTTGATTTTTCAAATTTAAATTAAATATAATATTTAATTTCAATTATAATTTGTTAATCTAAAAAGAAAGATACAATAAAGTCAGCATCCTTAAATTAGGAAATACATTTTAAAATCGAATTATATTGTAGTTTTTTTAGAGTATATATATTCTAAAGAAAATTATAAATTATTTTGCTTCAAAATGGTATGTAGAATGTAAATAGATGCATGAAACACTTCTTTTTTTATTTGAAAGCAACACTACGCCATTTTATCTGGGATTAAGTTTCTTTATTTTATATTACACTTGAAAAAAATCTCGCAAATAAAATTTTTTTAACTAAATTACGCTATTTTCATTCAACTTTTATTTTCGTGTAAGTCTTGTTGGGGCAAGATAAAATAAAATTAACGATTCCAGTATGTGCTTTAAATAGTTGCCAAATAAAAAGGAAATTTTATATATATTTTAAAATAAAAGCGAATTCCGATATAAAAATAAATTCATACATGTGAAATAAAGAATGAAAACAACAGAAAAAAAATCGAACTATCTCTCCTGAACATACAAATGGTTACTTGAGTTCGTGTCTTTCAGAAGTTCGAGAAGACAGAACAAAAGTAAGTTCAAACAAAAATTTATGTCAAAAAATCTATTTTTTGGATTTCTTTTTTTTAAGAAAGAACATCGAGTATACTATATGAACCGGACTTTCTTTTTGCCTGCAGACGATAAAATGAATAAAATCAAACGATCAATGGGAGGCTGCTGCCCTGGAACAAAAGCTGACAGGATCTAATTTTCCTGGATTACATTTATTCCCAACTCTCTCCCCCGTTTTCCCTACTATTTATCCCTTCCCATCTTATTGTAATCCTGGAATTTGTATTGATTTTATCAGCCGTGTTTTTGATCATTCCCTCTTTCGAAGAATTTTGTACCCCCAACCCCCACTTTTTTGAATTGGAGCTTACAATCACAGCATAGAGTAGCTTAAAATAAAAAATTCAGAGTGTAGGCAGAGAGGGAAAATTTTATGTATTTTAGGGGAAAAAGGAGTAGGTATTATTTTCTTTCACCATTTTGTCTTGCTAGGGGATTATCCTTCGGGAAAATGTGTATTCCTTGAGTGTATTTTTTAAGATTATTTTTCTAATATTTTTCCTTTATTCTAAAGTTAAAAATTTTATATTTTTTGTACTAAAATAGGAAGTATGACATTTATTGTCTATAAATATTCTTTAACTTTTAAAATAGAAAGGATATCTATGTAAATTACATTTATTCAACGCATTTTCATAAAAAAAATGAATGTGAATAAAATCATAATATTATTTGGAAGTTAGGCTATTTACTAATGTGCAGATTCGTAATGGCTAAAATAATTTATTTTCGAGACATTTTTAGAAATGATTCTAAAAATTACTTCAAACAAACAATTTTTACGAATTGTACAAACAAACGAAAATTATTATACCATAGGTTGTAAAATATTATCTTTTTAATTTATAAGAATTATTGCTATAATTATAAAATATTTATTTAATAATGATTATCTTACTAAATACAATTATTTATTCATTTAAAATATTAAAAATATTTTAGACATTTTATAACACCTATATTTTTTAATTTCTTGCATAAAAACAGAAAAGCAAATGTGATATATTTTGCATTATATATATATATAGCCGATTGATGGCTGAGTGGTTAGCGCTTCTGACTCCTGAGCTGTGGGTCCTGGGTTCGAATCTCAGTTCGGGCATAGATGTTACCTTTCTTTCTCTGTTCTCTCTGTGTTTCTCTATCCTTTATACCGTGATGATGTATGAATGTGGCCCACCCTATAAACGGGCTTATGGTGATATGACGTGGGTAATGCTACTCGCCTCCGTGACTTCGTTCACAGGTGCCCGCAGGGTAATGACAAATGAGTAGCAGTTTCTGGCCTTGTTGTGGCATAGGGTTCAACCCTCAAGTGCCCGCCGATGGAATATATATATATATATATATATATATATATATATATATATATATATATATATATATATATATATATATATATATATATATATATATATATATAAACTTACATGTGTGCGTCATGCAAAAAATAACAAGAAGAATTTTAGTTAATTAACATTATTCGATATTTGAACTAGTTTCAGGCGATAAACTCACACTTGAGCTAGGAACTTCTTCACACCAATTCTTTTTACACAGCAACTACTTTTTAACTATTTATAGATAATAATTGTGCAATTGGTGATGTTCTACTGAAAACGAAGATGTTTAAAATATCAGAAACTTTAGGGAATGTTAATGGACTCTTACATTAAGAAGTTTTACTTTAGTAATATAAAGTTATTATTATTCTATAACGCTACTAGAGAACCTTCCTTCTTTCATCTCAACAAAGGGGGGATTGATGGCCACTTATATCGTCGGACAACCAGAGGGTGTCACAACGTATCCCCGAAAGAGGATCTTCGTAATTTATTAGCAGGAATCAAGCAGAAGACCCCAAGTCTTGGTCTGGTCGAATTTCACCTGGAAGACATTGCAACCATGACATATTCTGTGTGCCCCAGTCACCATTAGCAAACACTAAAGATCTTCGATTGAGTCGGGATTAGAACTCCCTGCCATCTGATAAGGAAAAGGAATGCCCAAACCAACTAGGTAACCGTGGCCTCTTAATAGTGAGACATTTTACATGCACTTACATTCTTTATTTTACATTTAGATATACATTCCTCTTTTTTGTCGTTTGTACACTTTTTGCACAACCCTGACAAATTAAAATGTATATGTAAATTAATATATAAATACATTATTTTTAAAGCCAATACACAATAAGTTTACCTATACAAATGTGTTATATATATATATATATATATATATATATATATATATATATATATACATATATATGTGTCTGTGTGTGTGTATATATATATATATATATATATATATATATATATATAAATATATATATATATATGTGTGTGTGTGTGTGTGTGTGTGTGTGTGTGTGTGTGTGTGTGTGTGTGTGTGTGTGTGTGTACAGTATTGCTGGAAAAAACTAGAAGGAGACTAGGTTTTTTTTCAAATAAGAAGAGAACTATGAAATTTTACAAACTAATATCATTACAACACTTTTAGATACTTATGTACAATCAGATAATTATATCTGTAACATGAAATAAGAAAAAAACTATTGGTTTATTACAGTGAAAAATTAAATTCATTCACATCATACTGTGTGAAAAAAGTAGAAGGAAAATTCCAAATAATGAGAAAATAAAAGTCTTCTTAATAAGCACACACACTAAACTTCTGTCATTTGCTTTAACTACTCAAAAATTATTTTTGTCTTGAATTTCTGTTTTACACAAATTATCCGAAACACAATTCAAAGCTTTTCGAAGTTCGATCAAAGATTAATATTGCTTGCCTTAGGCGTAAAAACGCCGAATAGTTACTGACCCTATATTTTTAACAATATTGAGATCTGTACTATTTAGCATGCTATGACAAAATCTGAGCATTATTTGTTTTAAACCAATTTTTGACGCCATCGTCTGTGTGAATTGATGCTCCATATTGCTGAAATATCCAATTTTCTCCGCCTAGCTCAATGCCATAGGAAGAAGTTCTGAATTTAAAATTTGATTGGAATCTTTATGTTTCTGTCTTTCATTTAGAAACACAACATTGGTCTTCCCAACGTAGCCAACTGATATCCAAACCATTAAACTGCCTCCTCCTATCTGTCTGGAAGAATAAGTTTCTGCTTGTGTACCCAGACAATGCGATAATATTGACAACTGTCTTTGTGATCTAAATTGAATTATTTTTCATCAGAAAAAAATAAGGGAAATCTATTCGGAGATCCAAGACATGTGTTCTTAGACCCACTGTAGACTGTGCTCAATCTGTCTTTTTATCATATAAGCAATTGATATTTTATTTCAATGAAATATATATTTAAAACACGGAGTTTATTGTTCTGATGAAGATGTTGTTACCAATGACACTTGGACAAGCCAAGATCGCTATGCCTTGGCTTATGCGAATTTAAGTCGATTGGGAGCGTCTTTCATTTTAATCAGAGCACCATGAAGGTGAAAGTACGACTTTGCTCTACACACATGCCATAGAGACCCGTTTATAGGTTAGGTAACCATTCAGACCTCATTCATACAAGGAAAGGACAAAGACAGGATAGATAGAGAGAGAAAATACATCCATGCCCGAACCGGGATTCGATCCCAGGACCTCCTTATCCGCAGTCAGGCACGCTGACCACTAGACAAGTTGGGCGGCATTCTGAAGAAGTATTCCTACATATAAGCGTTAAAATAATTCTGCACATGTCCTAGTGCTAGGACGACGATGTTTGGAATGGAAGGTTCTAAATTCGATACCATATCCTGTAGGACAATGAGAGTTGCACATGTGTCACGTAGTGATTGCTAGGTTGTTTTCGGATTTCAATTTTTGTGATTTGTGAGTTCGTGTGAGACGTTCTATAATTAGACAAAACTACCCGATGGTTATTAAAACAATATTATTATAGATTTTGGCTGTTATGGGGTTAATTTACTTAAACTTCTGGCACTTGTTAGATATTATCTTAAAAAAATTATCTTGAATTTCCAACACTTGTCAAAAATGTAAGATAAGTGGAAATCAAAAAAAAGTTATTTTGAAGAAAAATCTATATAAACCCGTCTTTAGATCATTTAAATTATAGCTATTTGCAAACATTTATTTTATATTTTATTTTCAATGTCATAATATATTTTTTTCGATTGAACAATTTATATCAAGTCAAAAAATATTTTTTAACCGGTTACTTTTATTAAATTTTCAAACATAAGTTTGAAAATAAATTTACAAAAAAATAATTAAATTCGAACTTCAACTAAATTCGAATGTTTGAAACATGTTCTTTTAAAGATGTTTGTAAATATATGTATGTATATATACAAGTAATGATGACAAAATAATGTAAGAGTTAATAAAATTATTTTGTTAAAACAATTCTCTAGTAGAGAGACTTTTTCTTATCAAGTTAAAAATAAGTTTTTGCTTCTTCCATTTCAAATTATTCAATCACAGAACGGGTCTATTCACACTTTTGACTTTTTGCATTTAATTCCAGCTGAGTTAGTAATCTGTATTTCTATTATCCTCCCACACACAATTCCCACGAGGCCCAAAACCGGCCTCTTTTCTTTAAAAATTATCCGATAAAAAGTGTTGCCTTTTCTGATCAGAAATCCCTTTCCGTCCCTACCCATTGTTATCTCAACTCCCCCCACAATACTTAAATTTCCCTCCAGGGACTTTTCCCGCCCTTTTGTTCCAAAATGATAAATTAATTCATTCCATTGCCATCTCCTCCTTCTGCGACAAGGATTCGTCTTTGCTGGAAGTTTATTCTTGTTTTCGTTTTGTGGTTTAAGGAATTTTGTCTTTGTTCTTTTCCGTCTCCATGTTTTAGTTACAGTTTTCATTTGTTCTCTTTGTGTGATGGAAAGAAGAATTATTTATTAGTGGTGTGTTTGATGGAATTAATCACTAACTGGATTCCAAATAATAGAACTGGGTCCCATTTTTCCTTTCCACAGCGGGATGTCAGTCTTGACATGATAGAGAGGTCCTAGAAAACTATTTATATTAATAGTTTATTTAGTTAAGATCAGGATCAATTGAAATATTTCCCCCATGGAGGTCACTTCTTTTATTTATTTGGACTTCGGTAAAATTTGTTATGAATAAAAAACTTACGTTTGTTTGAGTAAAATAAAAAGACTCGTCAAAAAGTTCGAAAGACAAATTAATCGAATAAATTAAATATTTTAAAACACCTTTCCAGATATTACGGGTATTTAGTATGGTTGTAATGAAACAATTTATTGCTTTTATATACTTCTTTCCAATGGCGGGCACCTGTGAACCAAGTCACGGAGGCGAGTAGCGTTGCCCGCGTCATACCACCACAAACCCGTTTATAGGGTGGGCCACATTCATACAACATCACAGAAGAAAGGACAGAGAAAAAAGGAAGGAAAGAAACATCCATGCCCAAACCGGGATTCGAACCCGTTACCAACAGCGCAGGAGTCAGGAACGCTAACCACTCAGCCATCGGTCGGCTGCTTTTATATTTAATCCAATTCATTTTTCGACAGAAGATTAAAGTTTATGAGTGCTTCAAAACATTTATCACGTGTATTTTTAGTGATGTTGAAAACCTTACTGCGCATACCTTTTATGCTGCTAATTTCAAATTCAATTGATTTTTTCTTTAAAATGATTAAAACTTAAAAGTTAAAATCAAAAATGCTAAGTGCATGTTAGAAAAATATTAACAAATATAAAATAAGTTGTTTATAGGAAAGATACATAGAAGAAATAAGACTATATTCAATTTAAAAGACCGACTGATGTAAAATTTTAAAACAGAGCCGCATGCTATGTGCATTGTGTTGTAGTTACTAATGACACTTGGAAAGCCAAGCTTGCTATGCCGTTGGCTATGCAAATTTAAGTCAGCAGATTGCGTCTTTCGTTTAACCAAAGAAGCATGAAGGTGAAAGCATTACTTTGCTTTAAACTCCTCCGATAGATGGCACCACCAGAGAATTCACTTTCTATTTTGACATTAATCTGAAAGGGGATGTACATTGTTGGAACAGTTACATCCCTCTTCACGACTATGTACATTGTGAAACAATTTTGAGAAGCATGCGAAAAAGGGTAGAAAACTAAATGAAGTTACCGTAGTTTGAGATAGAATTAAAAGCACACAAATATTACATTCATCACTGGAAAAAAAATAAGAGATTTCTTATTTCAAAGAACGTAATTCTTTCTACAGTAACTCACACTCACTCTCTTTTTCGATAATTTTAGATGATTTCTATCATGATGTATAATCTTTAAGAAGAATTACTGAGAAATACTAGATCATTTATCAAGAATAAAACATAATGACATATAAGACTTCAGCTCTTTTTCTTATATCCTGTTACACTCTTTAAGATGTGCAATTTCCAAATACCAAGCAGTAAATGCGGCATTTTTTGTCCACATTAAATTGCTTAAATATGTCAAAATATGTTCTATGCAACATATAGTTCACGATAGTATGTCGGCAACTTTATATGTTGTACTTAACACACATCAAATGCCACCCAACTTGTCTAGTGGTCAGCGTGTCTGATTGCGGATAGGAAGGTCCTGGGTTTGAATCCCGGTTCGGGCATGGATGTACTTTCTCTCTCTCTATCTATCCTGTCTTTATCCTTTCCTTGCATGAATGTGTTGTGAATGGTTGCCTACCCAATAAGCGGGTACCTATAGCATGTGTGTACTGAGGAAGTCGGACTCCACACCAAAATAGGGTTCAGTTGGAAAAGTGGAGCAGCGCACCCCATATTGCCAGCCTAGCTGGCACACGACAACAACAACAACACACATCAAATATGATTTTCACAATTTCTTTTGGCTATACAGATTACATTAAAAACTCGTTACAAAGTAAATTTTTTAAATTCATATTGCAGATCTGATTGTAATTAATTTTTTAACTTTCGTTATCAAGGTATGTGAATATCCTGTATATTCACGGAAACACTAGCCTTCCAACAAAATTTAAAATACATAAATTTAACATTTGATGTGAGTTTCAAATTATGGAACTATTTTGAATGCTTTCACTTCTTGTAGTTTTTAACTTTAGAAATATATTTAACTGAAATATATGATAATTGGCCGCCCAACTTGTCTAGTGGTCAGTGTGCCTGACTGCGGATAAGGAGGTCCTGGGTTCGAATCTCGATTCGGGCATGGATGTACTTTCTGTATCTATCCTGTCTTTGTCCCTTCCTTGTATGAAAGAGGTGTGAATGGTTGCCTACCCTATAAATGGATCCTTATGGCATGTGTGTACTGAGGAATTTGGACTCCACACCAAAATAGGGTTCAGTTGGAAAAGTGGAGCAGTGCACCCCATATTGCCAGCCTAGGTGACACACGACACCAACAACATATGATAACTGAAAAATTTATGAATGAAAATGCTTTATTTTTGGGTTGGTTTAGATGATAAAAACTTTTTATAAAATAAGTCAACAGAAAATATAATTCAATATTTGAATGAATTTTATTCAAAATTTATCATACATGAGCAAAAATCAGAATTTTTTTTTCATTTCTTTCGGCTTCAATTGGATCCATTGGAGATGTTATCAAAAAAAATATTTTCTGATATTCAGATCACGAGTTTGTAGGTTTGTTTATCACTATAATCAATTATATTTCTAATGACACATAATTCATTAAAAACAATTGGTTGTACCTTCATGAACAAAAATGATTGCAACTCATTAATAAGAAATAAAAAGAATGTAAACTTTGTTCATAAATTATTATCATTACACAATTAATTTAAATTTTTAAAACCGTAAACTGCTATTGAAAAATATTGAAAGAAATTCATCTTTTTTTGTACTTAAATTTATATAAAGTTCCTTTTTCTCACTGTATTTTCATATTTATTTCTTTTGTTCTTGTGATTCTTTTGTCAATCTTATCACCACTTTTGCCGCCTGCCCTGTCTAGTGTGCCTGACTACGGATAGGGAGGTCCTGGGTTCGAACACCTGTTCGGGCATGGATATACTTTCTCTATCTATCCTGTCTTTGTCCTTTCCTTGTATGAATAAGGTGTGAATGGTTGCCTACCCTAAAAACGGGTCCCTATGGCATGTGTGTACTGAGGAAGTCGGACTTCACACCAAAATAGGGTTCAGTTGGAAAAGTGAAGTAGCGCACCCCATATTGCCAGCCTAGCTGGCACACGACAACAACAACAACATTACCACTTTTGAATATTCCTTCAACTAGAATTTATTTGATTTTTTTAAATAAATGTTTGTAAAAAAGTTTTCTGTGTTTTCTTTGTTATATATAGCTCTAGAAATTTAGTTTTTCATTTTTTAAAAAAATCGAGAGTTTTTCAGCAACAGACTAGTATCAAATTAGCCTAATTTATTAATGATCTGAAACTAGTTTTTTTGTGTTTAATTAAGATTAAAGTTAAAAGATTCTCCATTTCGATTATATCGGATTTCTTCCGAACTTTTAAGACACATATTTTTAACATTTTCACATAAGTTTTTATTTTAAAAAAAGTAATATTTTTTTCTCTCCGCTGGAACGAAATTTACTCAATGTTTTTAAGAGTGCGCATTCTTTAAAATATATTATCTTGACATTCAATAAGAAAATTTTTGGGTACACAAAGCATGTTAAGTTTTTCAAGTAATTGTTATTACTAATATATGAAGAAATATTAGAGAAAAGGATATATTTTTATTATCCATAAAGTGGTTGTTCCTTTCGTTACAGTTCAGATCCTGAGAATGATACTTTATAGCCATTCTCATTGGTTTAAAACATCCATGACGTCAGATAACGTTTCATTCACGTGAATTCGTATTGAGGATGGCGTTGTAAGCCCAATTTGTTGACGAATTTGCTTCCTAGCTTCAAATCGCATTCTTCGACTGGCAGCAAACAAGGCGAAGTTCACCATCGACTGTCTGATAATAGTGTTGAAGTTCATTTTGTTAATGAAAACGAGATTTCTTATATAAGAAGCAAAGCATCGGTTTGAGAAGCCGTTTTCTATTGATTCAAGCCATTAACACATGAATAATAGAACATATAAAAATAGAACAGCAGAAAAAGCAGAATGAAAAAGACGTGACAAAACATCCAGTTATGGTTAGTTTAAATTGGCAAGGACAATTACATTTTTTTTAAATTTTTATTAATTAATAGAAATTTAAATTAATAATTGCAATATTTGTAAGCAATCTCTTTTGAATCTTAAGATTATTAAATTTTTTATTACTCTGTTAAAATCTCATAACTTAATCAAATTATTCAATAAAGTATCATTTTAGTAAATTATTAGTTTATTATATTCTTAATTTGCTGAAACAATAAAAATATTAATACAATCCTTAAATCACATTTTATTCAACAGCAATTGTAGTAACGTAAAACAAGATTTGATACAAACCAGAGTGCTAAACACAATTAGCGTATGCCAGGAAACTTTAATAACCAAGATTAACAACTGCAAACAAATGTAGTTTAATATCACTAAAGTACTTTTCACTCTTACAAAATTCCATGATTAAGACAAACCATAGTTTTAACGGCCTTTTCACGTTATAAACACAACTTTTCACTTACCACATTTTATTTATCCTTACTTTTATCACAGTTAATTTTTTTAAAAAAACGACTTTACTTAATAAAAATGTAGAGATGTATATTAACACTTTAACAAAATTAAGCAGAGAAAGAATGTATTGTGGAATTTCTGGAATTTACCAGGTAACTTCATATATCTCATATTTCAAAGACATTTTTGGGTGATGGTAATGTGTTGCAAAATAAAGGAAATTTTTTATGGTTTTTGTTGATCATAGAATTTAAAAATAATTTAAAATTTGCAGTTTTTGTAAAAAACCTAATAAAGCAAAATTTAACACTATGTGGCAAAAATTTGGAAAATTATAAATTTGCTTTTGACGATAGGAATTATATTGGCTTATAATACAGAAAGAATTTCAAAATACCGTTTTCAATGTCTCAAATTTTTCTGCAATTACAAAACTATTCAAATTCATTTTCCTACACTGGACAGATGATTTTTAGCTGAACTTTGAAACTGACTTTAATACACACAATGTCTTAATACAGACAGGTCATTTAATGAAAATGAAAAATGTCTTCAAAAATGCCTTCAATAATAAAGAAAGATCTTGTTCGTTAATATTCAAAATCCGAATTATGTGGGCAATGAATTCATCCTAATCAAATAGCATGATGGTGTTCTGTGGAGTGAAATATTACAAGTTCAATCCTAGGTGAACCGCAGAGAATGGTTGTCGAATTTTTGCTTTCCTCGTGCACAAGCGTCTGTGCGGATGCAGAGAAAATTTCTGTGTTTGTTTACTTTGTGACACGTATATAAGACCAAAAATCTATGAAAATACATTAATCAGAAGCTAATACGTTTAAAATCTATAGTATTTTTATCGAAATTTATTTAGTATAGTATACCAAAGAATAATAATGGAATCAGGCCTGCTTACCAATGATGGTACAAATATCTCTCGTTTGTAAATATTTATGATCATAATGGAAAAATTAGCTAGTTACGTTGATTATCTTCACGGGTGTCTAAAACAATGAAGGGTTTTATTTCCGTTTTTATTCTACTATTACAGGAAAACAATAACAGTGGGAAAAATAGCCTATTACCAGACACATCGAATGGATATGCTTCTACGGTTACATCGAGGAATGCAGTGAAGAAGACATTTAAGGGGCCATCATTCCTCATACATTTGCATTCAATTGCTTGAGATTATTAGGTATTTGGAAAAAATGGGCATGGTAATAACATTCCTAGACCATAAACTGCGTCGTATATTGGTCATTAAACATATTAGGTATAATAAATTTTCTCATTATCATCGTTACTTTTTTTGACGTTAAGTTATACATACTTTATGACTTTGATTCGTTTATTAATGTTCGATTATTTTTCGTAATAGGGTAGTTTTGTGATGCATTGTATATACCAATGGCTAAGAACTATGTCAATAACTAGGAAGTCAAAATAAATCTCAATGACGCGTTTATTAAATTGATATATGCATTTATAAAAACATTAGCAGGTAAAAGAAGATACCTATTTCTTATAAGAAGATAATGGTTTTTTAACCTGCTTATAAATGAGTTATACAATTTCCAGATATTTCATCCAAAATCTAGGTTCAGTAAAATTATCTTTTGTTTCTAAATATAATTTTTTGAAAAGCATATTTATTCTAATATATTAGACAGGTTATTTAAAATAATAACATATAAATTCCCTCTCTCTCTCTCTCTCTCTCTCTCTCTCTCTCTAGAGTAGGACAAAATTGATAACTTTATTACGCTCGTTTAGTTTGAATAGAAATAAATAATTTGAACTAGATATTAAACTAGAAACAACCCATTCCTTTTATAAAACACTTCGATATAATAACTGAATTATATTTCAGCATTAAGACTAAATTACTGAGATGTTTAGCGGAAATAAATTTCTGACGGGTACTTGAATCAAACGAGTTAATTAAAATATAGTTTTATTAATAAGTTATCTTTTATTGAATCCAGCCTTCTTAACTATATTTATTACAATAAAAAATTTAAAGTGGTGCCGATCAACTTGTCTAGTGGTCAGCGTACCTGACTGCGGATAAGGAGGTTCTGGGTTCGAATCCCGGTTCGGGGATGGATGTACTTTCTCTCTCTATCTATCCTGTCTTTGTCCTTTCCTTGTATGAAGAGGTGTGAATGGTTGCCTACCCTATAACCGGGTCCCTATGGCATGTGTGTAGAGCAAAGTCGTACTTTCAACTTCATGGTGCTCTGATTAAAAAGAAAGACGCTCCCAATCGACTTAATTCGCATAGCATAGCGAGCTTGGCTTCTCCAAGTGTCATTAGTAAACAACAACAACAGCAAAAGTGATTAAATGAAACCAGAGCTGTAAGTCTCTCAACTGCAGATTTTCTCCACTTGAATTAAAATGAACAATGATGTAATACATTATTAAATAATAAAATTAAACGGATTCTTTGCATAATTAGTCCTAGTAGACCAAAAATTATTGTTAAAAGGCAGTAAAATAAGAAAAAAAACCGAATTCTTTTATCCTGTAAGTGAAAAACCAGTCACTTAACGGCAACCGTGAATAATTAAACATTAGTTCTAAACTCTAATTTTGTTAAAAACATCTTATCATTGACTTTAACAAGCGATGATAAAAATACTCCTTATTTTTTATACATTAGTGACAAAAATTTCCTTTTCCATAAAAATTGTAGCTGCTTTTAAAGTTTGGCATGTTTTTTTAATGTATCAATTTTCAAAGTATCAAAAATAAAACACAAAGATAATGCATTTTTTTCAGTATTTAGTGGAGAGCGATGTAAATTTCTTATTTGTTTTTCAATTAAAGACCAAAAAGCTCTTCTTTTAACAATATTACAATGAAATTTTTAATCTGGTTATTAAAAATATTCATTTTTAAACTTTCTTTTTGATGTTTAAGCTCTACTACATGCGACTAATCTTAAAATTTTATTAAAAAGTAATAAATTAAATTTTGTTATTTTTCATACATTAGAGATTATGCAGGTATTTCGGATGAAGAGTAAAAAATATTAATCATGCAATTTAATAAGAATTGTGAAAATAAGCTTCAAACGTATAACGAGGCATTATAAATTTTTCCTTGTCTACACTATTCATATAGAGTAGCTTAGAACCAAGAAATAAGCATAGAATGTTTTAATAAAAAATATGTGATATAAATAAAAATATCGCATAAGTTTAAATGAATATTTTATATTTATTACGTCGAAAATTTTATTTAAGAAAGCCTCACTTAAGTAAAATACTCTGTTACAGATAAAATATATATATATATATATATATATATATATATATATATATATATATATATATATATATATATATATATATATATATATATATATATATATAATAATTTTAAAATACATCAATTTTTTATATTATAAACATAATGATTAATTTAAAATTATTGAATGTTTATTTGTGATTATTAAAATATTTTTGCTTGATTATTAACGTTCTATGGAAATAGTTTTTTTTTAATAAATAAGGATTTTTTTTCTTATTCAGCATATTTTATGAACAAATTCATAGATCTAATTTATTTTTCATCAAGATTTTTCAAGAATGTCTTTTTGAAAAAGTAAAACGTGCCCTTGGCAAATAAGTAGAAACAAATATGCAATATGTAAACATAGAAACTTATGCATTTGTCTTTTACGATCACAATTCTTATACTATATTTAGTATTTACAAAATAATATTTTCAAAAGCGATTGCATCATCCAGTTGAAGTACTTTTTGCGATAGAACACCAAAATTGGTACTTTATTACGTAACTTGCGACTACCCACAATAATTTGTCAAATATATTTATTTTAAGCGACTTTCTGATTTTTCTGTTGTTGTTGTTACTAATGACACTTGGACAAGCCAAGCTCGCTATGCCTTGGCTATGCGAATATAAGTCAATTGGGAGCGTCTTTCGGTTAATCAGAGCACCATGAAGGTGAAAAGCATGATTTTGCTCTACACACATGCCATAGGGACCTGTTTATAGGGTAGGCAACCATTCACAACCCATTTATACAAGGAAAGGACAAAGACAGGATAGATAGAGAGAGAAAGTACATCCATGCCCGAACCAGGAATCGAACCCAGGACCTCCTTATCCGCAGTAAGGCACGCTAACCTCTAGACAAGTTGGGCGGCTTTTTTCTATCATACTGGAATAATTGAATATATGCAACCAATATTTTGAGTCATTATAAATGAACTTTTGTTTAAAGTCATCGACAAAATAAATCTCAAGACTGAAATCATTTTCTTATCACAACTTATAAAGGTGTAAGAACTATGTAATTCACTTTTAAGATATTAAAAAAGTGTGTTTCAAAACATCAAACGTTTTCAAAAATAGTTTACTTCTAAACGCTGAATCAATTAAATAATAGTTGCTGTTATGTAACAAGAAAATCATTAGTTTTTTTTAATTATGTATTTTATATAGGTCTCCCACATGCCATATACTCAATCTGGTAATTCAAATTTCAATGTTCATTGATTCAGTTCGGACATAATATTGGGAAGTAAATGAAATTGCATCTCATTTTTATTCCAATCACTTTTTATCGCACAATCTTTAAGCAAATGTTCCCTGTCTGTATGAATATACAGTTCTTAATCTTGGAGTATAATATTCGTAAGATACACCGTAGATGAATCGAGATGAAAATCAGATTTTTCTTCCTTCATTAAAACCATTTTCATTCACTTTCTGATTAGTTTCATTTTTTGAGGCAAGTACCCTACCACTCACTATCTCCATAATGTCTCAACCATTGATTCCACATAACGCAGAGTTAAATTATTCTTTTGATTAAGGAACGGGAATGACTTTTGTACAGGGTGATCTTTTTAAAGTAACAATGTTTGGAGACAGCGTCCTGTAGCGCGATCTAATAGACGAAAGGACACCGAAATTGGTATTTAGACTAATCAAAACATAAAAAAAAAAAAAAAAAAATCGTAAAAACAATTTAGTTCCAAAAGTCACCGCTAGGGCATTTAGTGGCGCTGATGTAGCTTACAATAACGAGAATTAGCATAAAACATAGGTATCAAAGAAAAATGCAAATGTTGTGCGATGACAGCGCCTGTAATAGGGGCTATAAAAGCAAGTAGACAGCTCAGACAAATAATCTCAGCTGAAGTGATCCAGTGGCCATGCCTCTCACGTTACCGAATTACCGTTGCGTTTATGTTGGTGGAGTATCAAATTTATCTATTCTAAAGGACAACATAACACAGACAGTGCGGAATATTCCTCGTGATATGTTATGTACGACTGTGGAGAACGTTGTGCACAGAATGCACGATGTTATTTCTGAGAACGGTGCTCACATTGAATGTGGTCTAATTCCTCACTGGGGAAGTTGATGTAGGAAATAAACACCTTAATAATTTAACTGTACGATTGTATGTTTTCTTTTCTCACATTTTATACATAGTGAATATGTCACAAAATGTACTAGCGGTGATTTTTGGAACTAAAATTGCTTTTCACATAATCCTTTTTCCCGTGTCTTGATTAGTCTATTTACCAATTTTGGTGCCATTTCGGCTATCAGATCGCGCTACGGGGCTCTCCAAACACTGTCACTTTAAAAAAGATCACCCTGTACTTTTTATATTTGGAGTGAAGGTGAATACAATTTTCTCAATATTCTTACCATATTACTGAATCACGTTTTTGAAACTATTGGATATACGCTGTAAAAATTGATGAAAAGTCACTAGTTTCAAAAAACGTTCTCTGAACAATGAGCAATGATAAATTGAACAAAGTTTGCAAAAAGTCCTGAATGTTAGAATCTTAAAATGAACAAAAATACGTTCATTCTCATTAATATTTTCAGCGAGGTATGTGAAAAAGACATTTGCTTTTGAAAATTACATAGATATCCACACCACTTCCATATCAATTACACGATGAGATTAAATTCCTTCTTTGCTAATTTGTTTGAACTATCAATAAGTTTGCCGCCTACCCTGTGTAGTGGTCAGACTGTCTGACTGTGAATAGGGAGGTCCTGGATTCGAATCCCAGTGCGGGCATGGATGTATTTCCTCTCTCTGTCTATCCTGTCTTTGTCCTTTCCTTGTATGAATGTGGAGTGAATGGTTGCCTACCCTATAAACAGGTCCCTATGGCATGTGTGTGTTGAGGAAGTCGGACTCCACACCAAAATATGGTTCAGTTGGAAAAGTGGAGCAGCGCACCCCATATTGCCAGCCTGGCTGGCACACGACAAAACATCAATAAGGTTTCATTGGTAGTGACTATTAAGTACTTTCTAAAAGATTTGATAAGCAATTTATATTTGAATGGTTTCTAACAAGTTTTAAATCCTTAGAAAGGCATGATGATTTTCTCACAATCTTTTAGTAAATGCGAAACTTAGCTTTGCTTTGAAATATTAAGCTGCATACTTTTTTCGTCCTCTCAAAAGCTCTAAAACAAAAGTAAATTGTTTTTTTAGCATTTTAGTGTGTTTTAAATTTAAAAAAATTTCTTTTATGATTATTTTCAGTAGTATTTACAGGGTGACAATTTTATCCTGTTAACAAAAAAAAATAGTGTATTAAACTAAAAACATGGAATTTATTTTCAAAAAACTAACTTTATTTAAGGCATTTGTTACGTAGATACAATATATTTAAGTATTTTCAGAATGGCTCCCTTGGGCATCGATACAGAGCCTTAAACGTCGCTTGATTTGGTTTGGTTTGGTTTGTCGCTCAACGGTCATTTTTTGCACATGAGGGCTAATTAGACCGGGACCTACGGCTTAAAGTGGATTCCGAACCACTACAAACATCCATGCCCAAGGTGGGATTTTAACCCACAAACTGTTGAACCGAAGGCAAGAGCGCTAACCAAGAGCGATTGCCGAAGGCAAGAGCACCAAGGCAGCGCTCGGCGCCTTAAACGTCGCGTAAAATTTTCTGTAATGGGCCGCAGTTCATCAGGCTTTAATTTAGCCCATTCCTTCTTAAGAATACCCTTTAGGCATTCCCAAACTTCGATGTGGCTTAGAGCATACTCTTGATAGCAGAATAGACTAAACACTATAGTCCATAGGGCTAAAGTCAGGTGAATAGGGGGTCTACATTCCCACAATCTGAATTTGCTATAATTCAGCCTCAAATAAAGCAATTATTTGCCGTCGTTGGTTTGGCATGTTATTTCAAACAAGGGAATAAAATCTAACTATTAATTTTACTAACATTAAGATCTCTTAAGCAAATGATTTTTTTATAAAAAGTGGAGACATGAACTAAACCAATCAAAAGCAGTACAATTTTGTCAACAGTATAAAGTTGTCACCCTGTAAAAATAATGTCATTGTTCACTAGAACAAATACGTAAATTATAATTTAACGTTTGCCAGACTATTTTAAGTAAAGAAATTACATTTTAAAACTTTGTAATGTTTGAAATTTATTACTCTGTTTGATAAATACCTATAAAATAATTTCAATATTAATTCTTCCAGAAATTTTTATTATATTTTGCATTTCATTATTTAAAAATTTTAAATGCTTATTAAACATAATTGGTTTAAAATACAGCTTAAAAATTGTACATGGTAATCATATATTTATTAATAACAACAGTTGCTGTTATTAATAAATAAATGGTTTATTCTTGTTTTTGGAAACATTTTTAAGAGAAAAGTTGAAATTAGTTTTCGTTTCTC
Source organism: Latrodectus hesperus (assembly GCA_037975125.1). Classification (NCBI taxonomy): domain Eukaryota; kingdom Metazoa; phylum Arthropoda; class Arachnida; order Araneae; family Theridiidae; genus Latrodectus; species Latrodectus hesperus. The sequence goes on from JAJQOW010000022.1 coordinate 929,571, forward strand.
ATACATTAAAATGAATCGACCAATCGTGATCTAATAGGTTAGAAATAACCAAAAAGTTTAAAATTGACTAATTGGATTATTCTCGTTGTTAACTTTGTACTTCTGAATTCATTAATTATTTTAATCAATAATTCGATTGTTTGATAGCATGGAATTCAAGAGTTCTTATTCAGTATTACTGTAGGATTTTTTTCTTTTTTTAAATAAAAAGAAAATAATTGACCTATTTAGTGGGACATTTTAAAATTTTCTATAAAGTGCTTTATTTTAAAATTATTAAACATGAAAGATATTGAAAGCTAAATAGCTAATAAGAGTTATACCAAGGTGACCTGCAATTTATTTCTGCTGAAATTTTATCCTCTTCGTTGATTTAAAAATTTAATTTATATTGAGCTATATTTATAATAATTTTCTTTATTTTAATTAATTTTAATAATCTATTTTTGACTATTACTTATTTATATTTAATTTCAGCTTTTAACTGATTTGATAACACTTGAAAATATTTTTTCAAATAACATGCTAAATATACAAAAACGCCATATTATGTATGATAAAAATTATTTAACACGAGACAAAACTGTAATATTATTAACATCATATAATACTATATTTTGCTCGATTCCTATAAATTTCAGTGATAAAAAAACTTTGAATGTGGCATTCTCATTTAACTACCTTATTCTTTCTAGAAATTTCTAACTTCTCCCTTCTTTTCCAATATTTTAAATCATCATTATTCAAATACTCATAGTCCATGCTTAAATTTCTCATCTTTTTTCAAAAACGAAATGTCTAGTCACGTTTATGTGATAAAATTGAGATGGGAAACGAACGCTTTTCCTCCTTTTCGAAATTCCTTTTCTTCCAACTCCTCTCTAATTCTCGTTTTTCCCAGTCTTGTCTACCACCCCCACTTTTCTCGGACCCTCGGTTACTTAGAGGGAATGGTAAGATAAATTATTGTTCTGCTGAAAAGACGTGCGAGTTGCGAGATTTTCTCTTTCTAAAATTCCCGAAATGAAAATTATTATAATTTTCTCTCTGTTCCATCTAGATCCCCCCCTCTGGATATGTACTTTGGAATCAGTTGACAGCAGTCTACAGGGCTGGACCGTTCGTGACGATTTTGATGGCTTTATTGTTAGCATGTCAAGGCCATCGGGCATTGGGCTTTACATATGTATTGATTGATAATTAGCTTCTAGAAACGTAATTTATATATTTTGAACTGTCATAGGATAGGCTTAAATTCTAACAATAAAAATCAGGATATTCTTGTAATCCTCTCATAAGGCATGTCATTTAAAAAAAATTTTAATTGTAGCTAAGAAGAAGATATTAAAATCATTAAGTAACTTATTTATTTAATATTTTCTTTACTTTAATTTATATTCAGGGTTTAATTCAGATGTTTCAATGTAGATTGTGTGTTAAGATACTTTTTCAAAAATATATTTAATATGAAATTACATACAATTCCTTTCCATAATTATACACTTTTTATAATATTATCTTATTATTGTATCTCTGCCGACCGATGGCTGAGTGGTTAGCGCTCCTGACTCCTGAGCGGTGGGTCCTGGGTTCGAATCCCGGTTTGGGCATGGTTGTTACTTTCTTTCTCTGTGTTTCTCTATCCTTTCTTCCGTGATGATATATGAATGTGGCCCACCCTGTAAACGGGTTTGTGGTGGTATGGGGCGGATAACACTCCTCGCCTCCGTGACTTGGTTCATAGGTGCCCGTTGGGTAACGACAAATGAGTAGCAGTTTCTAGCCTTGTTGTGGCATAGGGTACAACCCTCAAGTGCCCGCCGTTGGAAAAAAATTATTGCATCTTATTATATAATATTATTAATTATAATTGTAAGACAATAACTGTAAATCACGATGAATATTTTTAACAATAGAATTCTTATTTTAATTGGAAAAACATTAATATAAACTTACGATTGATGATATTTTTTACTTCTTTGAGAGTTTTATTGTTTTATAAAGCGTAACTAATACTTTTCGCATGGTCCTGAAATTGATTTTCACTAAATAGAAGAAATTTAGATAGAAATACACACATTTTGCAAAAATAATGGAACACGTTATGGTTTTTGCGTGCTAACGAATGCAGTTATTAGCAAATAAATAAACTTATTGTAAAAGTTATTTAAAATATATGATAAATCTAAAGATTAAATAATGTGCTATAAAATACAAGTGGCACATCATTAAATATAGAAGAAGTATAACTAATACTTGTCCCATGGTCCTAAAACTGATTTAAATTAAAGCTACTGAATTGAATTAGAAATACAATTTGCAAAAAAAAAATGCTATATATTATGATTTTTGCATGCATGTAGTTATAAGCAAATAAAAGATCTTATTGTAAATCATTTCAAACATATGGTAAATATAAAGATTAAATAGAACGTTGCCTCCTAACTCGTCTAGTGGTCAGCGTGCTTGACAACGGATAAGGAGGTCCTGGGTTCGAATCCCGGTTCGGGCATGGATGTACTTTCTCTCTCTATCTATCCTGTCTTTGTCCTTTCCTTCTATGAATGAGGTGTGAATGGTTGCCTACCCTATAAACGGGTTCCTATGGCATGTGTGTACTGTGGAAGTCGGACTCCACACCAAAATATGCTTGAGTTGGAAAAGTGGAGCAGCGCACCCCATATTGCCAGCCTGGCTGGCACACGACAACAACAGCAACAACAAAACGAAAGCTCTTCGGTTCGGTCAGAATTTGAGCTCCCTATCTTCCAATAATGAGAATGACAGCATGATTAACCATACCACCGCAGCTCACTGAAACCATTAAACATGGTTTCCTCGAAACTTTAAATTCATTCAAATGAGAAGTTTGATACACATCATCACGTATGCCATCCGTTACATTCCGCTTGCCATGAAGATGTTTTCTTCAACTAATTTCCAAAACTATAGAGAGAGAACTAAAGGATCACAAAAGTAAGAAGAATTTTAATTTAACTTACAATATGTGTAATTGGAAAGTAGAGATCTTTGAAAGATTAATGAGAAACTGATATTAGAAAAAAATACTCTGGCATGGTTTTTATTTCCTCCTGTACCATTTTGGGCACAAAGAGCAGGTTATTTTAAAGCTTAGTCATTGTTAATCTTGCAATGCCTGATTAAATAGTCAGGAGAAAAAATAATAATTTTAATGATTCAAAAAATTTATAAAAATTTGCTTTTTTGATTAAATTATATTTTGTGTGAAAAACATCTTTGTGGACTATTTTAAACGTATTTCTATAGGAGAAAAAAAACCGTTTAATTTACTTTAAAAATTTACCTTTTCAAAAGAAAAGAAAACACGAAATCTCATGAAGAAAATGGTTGATTTTTTTAATTGAATTTAAATATAGTACATGTAAAAACAAAATAAAATGATGAAAACTTCAAAGCTATAGCATCCATTAAGGCCACCACATTGTAAATTTAGAGTTGAAATCAATAATTGTTAAAACTACATTAGGAAACCCTCTTGTAATGAAGAAATTTTCTCTTATAAATGAGAACAAAATTAGAAACAAAACAAAAAAATTTTTCATAAAAATCGTTATTTTAAATTCAGTGATTGTGTGCGTAAAGTCATTAATTAGATTTATTATTATCTAAAGCCGTTTGCTCATATTGAAGAAATCTTGTTGACAAGATTTCAATATTTTTGATTTACTATAAATAAAAGTGTTTATTTCTGACACGCAAATGTTTCTCATGAAAAATTGTTGATCTACAAAGGAGAATGTAGTGGTATATGCATGGTGATGTATATATATATATATATATATATATATATATATATATATATATATATATATATATATATATATAACTATGCATATATATATGCCCGACTACATTCTCCCTAGTTAAGATCTTAAAATTTCTGTTCAAATTCATTTGTTTTGTTTAGCAAACTAATCGGTTTGGTTTGCTTGTCGCTCAACGGTCATTTTTTTGCACACGAGGGCTAATTAGACCGGGACCTACGGTTTAAAGTGAAATCCGAACAACTACAAACATCCATTCCCAAGGTGGGATTCGAACCCACGAACTGTTGAACCGAAGGCAAGAGCGCTAACCATTCGGCTGCCAGCTCGGCAACAAACTAATCATCAATATTTACGTAAAATAATATTTTGACGCGTAATATAGTTTCACATAATAATATTTTGACGCATAATTTAACTATACATAATAATTTTAGTTAACTGTGTTATTTTACGACAAACTTTAGTGCACATAAGCTAATTTGATATTATGTGATAATATTTCAGCACATAATAATGTGCTGAAATATTCGTATTAAGCAATTGAGGAATTTCAAATTACGAGCAATATTATAATATTATATGTATTTTGGAGCAATACAATAATATACAATAAATCAAATATTCTAATGATTATCCTACTGTGTAAAATCATATAGCATTTTATATCATTCGAGTCTCTCAATTTAAACATAAATATCTGAAAAAGATTTGTAATCAATTTACTAAAATGGACTATTAGCTGATGCTATCAAAATCTTTACTCTTTATGTTAAAACTAGAAAATGAAAAAAAACAACCCATAATGTACAGATTTACAATAACTATTATGATACGGAGATATTTTCTATTACAGATATATGCGACTTCATATCAAAAACATGTTATAATAATAATAATTATAAATAAATCATAAAAATAATTATCACATTTTTTAACATTTAAAAAACATCGATTTGCATAAAATAAACTATCTTAATTGCAATAAAACTAATTTATATTTTGATAAAAATGGAATGCATTATCTAACATTAAATTACACTTAATAAAATAAAATTTACTGTAGCCATTTTTTCTAAAAAAATAACTAAATTTCAATAAAAAAAAATTAAAAAAAGATATACATACTTAAGCTCAGCAACTAAAAATTCTTGTACTTTCTTATAGTTCATCTGCAAACGATAAATCGCTAAACAAAAAATGTTGCCCATGAATTTGCAATACATGACAATCCTTTTTTTTATAAATATAAAGTGCATTATTTTACTCTTATTTATTACTTTACTTATTTAAAAAAAAAATTAAAAATACAAAGAAATATTCGTTTAAATAATTTTGAAAATTCACTTGCAGGGTGTGGTTATTAAAAATAACTAGTTTCTGTATCAGTTAATTTTAGAATAGAAACACACAAGATTAATGAATAGTTTTCTTTGAAAATATGAATCAAACTAAGGAAACAGAGATTCTCTAATAAATTAACTGAAACAAAAAGAAAGAGAATTGTAACCCAGGTTTGATTTTATTCCGTGATACAGACTATTTACAAAAGATAAGTTAATTCACAATATTTCGCGAATCCTCCTCTAAATGCTTTTTTTCGATGGACACACCCTGTCATTGTGTGGTAAATATTGTATGAGAAAACCAAAATAATTTCTTAGGCTATCCTTTGTTTGCGTTGGGTTCCCCATCCAACAGCAAAGAATAGCATAAGAAATGTTTTGTATTGCTACTATCTATTTAGAGCTCTAAAATTAATTTAATATGCTTTTATTTTGGTAAGAATACATATTTTATAATGCATACACACAGCATGATATAACTTGAGTAGTGGTTCTTGTTGTTACTAATGACACTTGGAGAAGCCAAGCTTGCTATGCCTTGGTTAGGCGAATTTAAGTCAATTGGGAGCGTCTTTCATTTAATCAGAGCACCATGGAGGTGAAAGTACGACTTTTGCTCTTCAAATCCTCCAATAGATGGCAGCACCAGAGGATCTACTTCCTCGATTTTGGTATTGATTTGAAGGGGGAGTAAATTTCTCCAGACCATTGCACCCATGGTAACTGCTTAACGACCGACCACAGGACATTCGATTCCACAGATTTAACGAGCACGTATATCGCATGTACTCGGTGGGTTTTTTGCGGCATTTGGAATCGAACCCCACCCTTCCGGTTGGAAGGCCCACAGTGATGGGAACAGCAGAATTTGGTTTACCCAGTGTATCGCCAATGGTGGGTGTCACTTGCTTGACATGATATTCAAACTAAGCAAACTAATACTTAAAATATGTGGCTTTTTTATCTATGCAAAAATAAATAAAAATATTTATTTAGTACATTTTGTGTTATTGTAGTATGAAATAAGGAAGTTATCTTGTCGCACCTTGTAAAAAGTTTTCTAAATGGACCTACAAAACCCATTCAAGACATTCATGTGGTCTTCCATGTGGTATTAAGAATAGAATCCTTTATCTTCCAAGACCATGAAGGTAGTTTTTACTAGTCAAATGATTTCGGATCAGACGGAATCTATTATTTCAATAAGTATACTTTATCATTATAAAATTAAATTTCTAAAAAATATTGTTTTATTGACGTAACAATTTGATACCACGTAGAGGAAGACAACCTAACAGACAACTGTGAGACTTTTTTAAGAAATATTATTTATTTCAGTCATTTGAAAGGAGTTTTGCATTGCACCCATGGTAACTGCTCAACGACCGACCACAGGACTTTCGAGTTCACAGACTTAACGAGCACGTATATCGCATGTACTGATGGGTCTTTGGTGGCATTGGGAATCGAACCCCACCCTTCCGGATGGAAGGCCGATACCCTAACCAATAGGCTACCACGGCCCGTAATGGTTCTTAGTAACGGCGAGTGAAAAAGTCAGTTTCACAAGAAATTATTTTCTAATATAAATTGTTACTTGTAAAATTACTGTTTTTTTTAATATTTGATTAATTAAGCATGAATAATTATTTTTGTTAATATTTGATTAATTAAGCATAAATAACTTTGTTAATTAGAACTGTCTTTGGATATCATTTAAATCTTCTTTCATGTGTTTATTTTCTTGATAGAAAACTAAAATTCACCGTAATTTATATTTTATTAGCAAAATCAAAAAACTATTTTATTTTTCAGTTTGGAATACTGCAAATTAAACTCAATGATTAGTCATTTATCACCCAAAATTACTCAAGCACAGCATAGGCCTAAGCAAGAAAACAATAAACCGATAAATTAAAATATAATTTAAATCGAAAATGAAATTTTGATATTTTGAATCGAAAAGGAAAAACTCTTGGCAGTACGCTGGTTGGAGAATAAAAGGATATTTCCTTTTATAAAAAAAAATGAACTTTAAATGTTTAATACATTTAATGTACTTTTTGCTTCAGTTTTTAATATGGTAATCATTAAATCATGATCTGACAGTTGAATTAAGTCAGATCATATTAATCATGGTTCAAATTTCTCTTAAAAAGTAGATTTTTAGTATACGTGAAGCAAAGCAATTAAATTCCGTAAAAGCATATTGAAATATGAACTATCAAAAATATCTGGTATTCTAATACACAAAACTTTATATTTATGACAAAGAATAACTGGATAACAGAATTAGTCAAAGGAAAATCTGCTTCCTACTTACTGATATGTTAATTTATTTCTTTGATAAGCAGCAAGAAATTTACTGTTGAACGTATAAGCGCAGTTTGAGAAATAAAATGGCCATATTTTGAATTAGTGTTGTTGTTGTTGCTAATGACACTTGGACAAGCCAATCTCGCTATGCTTTTGGCAGTGCGAATTTAAGTCAATAGAGAGCGTCTTTCGTTTGGATCAGAGCACCACGAAGGTGAAAGTACGACTTTGCTCTATTAAGGTACCTCGTAATTTTGAACCACGGTCAGGTGACGAGGCCACACCGGAGCTGGTACCTTCCTCTCCCCAACCACGCCACACCAGCGGAAGTCTATTGTCGTCACATATTAACGTGGACACGTCCCCAACCCATGGAGTTCCAGCAACCCAGTGAAGGAGAGTGCACCGTGGTCAACCTCCCAAACACTGCCCGCTGCAAATGATGCTTCATATAAAAAAATATAAAAAATATTGAATTAGTTACTGTGATAATTATCCAATAATAAGCGTTTTATTATTGAATAATCGATGAATCTTTAACTTTACTGTAATATTTGTGATCAAATATTTCGATTAGAAAAAGTTTTTTTGTTACTAATGACACTTGGACAAGCCAAGCTCGCTATGCGATGGCTATGCGAATTTAGGTCAATTTGGAGCGTCTTTCGTTTAATCAGAGCACCATGAAGGTGAAAGTACGACTTTTGCTCTTCAAATTCTCCGATAGATGGCAGCACCAGAGGATCTACTCCCTCAATTTTGGCATTGATCTGAAGGAGGAGTAGATTTCTCCAGACCATTGCACCCATGGTAACCGCTCAACGACCGACCGACCAACGGACTTTCGATTCCACAGATTTAACGAGCACGTATATCGCATGTACTCGGTGGGTCTTTGGCGGCATTGGGAATCGAACCCCACCCTTCCGGATGGAAGGCCGATAACCTAACCACTAGGCTACCAAAGCCCCAAAAAAGTAATTATTCTATAAATTTTTAACAAAAGCGTTTTAAGTTTCTTACTAACAATGACAAAATTATAAGAAAACAATTTTAATTTATACAGATCAATTATATTTTTAAAAAATACTTAGAGACGTTAAAATTATCGCGTGCTGGAGTAAAAATGAATAGAAAACCAATATAAATAAAAATTAAGATTTTTTTAATATCATTCTATTTTTTATTCTCTTTTTTCAGTAAATTAAGTTTAACTTTTGAGTTTGTTATCAGCCTCATTAAACTTACGCATAGATTGAATTTTTAAAATATATGTTTCATGAAAAAGTTATTTGGATATTGTTCTTTTATGCATTGTGATAGGATAAAGATAAATGAAAAATCAATTTCTGCTAAGAATTGGAAGATGTAAAAGGCTTTTGTTTCTATTGTAGATTTCTTAATCAATCTAATTACTTTCGCTAAAATGAATGAAGCGTTTCTTTTCCTTTGAAGTCTTAAAAATGCTTCATGTGTTTAAATTTAAAATGTAAGTTATTCTAACAATTACTAAAAGTTCTACTATATTTGTTTTTGTTCAGTTAAAAATGTGGAAATGTTTTGTTCGTCACTGTAAAATATTCCTAAAATTGTTATGATAAGTAAATATCTAAATAAAAAATTCTAAACATTAAAACAATCAAGAGCTTTGAATTCAAATTGATTCTTCTTCTTCTTCTTCTTTGGCGTGACAGCCCAGGGTGGGGCTTTGCCTTCCTCAGAAGTGCATATCAGGACCCTCTATTTTTGGATAAGGTCATCCAGTTTGTCACTTTTAGTGTTTTTAGTTCGTTTTCAAGGCAGTCACGCCATCGGAGTTTCGGTCTTCTGTGAGAGATTGAAGTGCTTTACTGTAGTACAGTGACCTCACATTCCATGTTCCTAAAAGCAAAAGTCCTCAAGTCGTCTCCAAGTCGTTTACCGAAATGAGGGGGCTGGATAATTCTTTCTTTGGATTTCTGAACAGTTGAATTTTTCCGGGGTGGGGTTGTTAACCCCATGCCCAACCAGGTAATACCTACAGGGACTGGGTTCATTTTAGTCGCCTTTTTCGACACGCATAGGTACGTTGGGACGATTCTTACCCCCAGGTTACTACGAGGGAGAATTCAAATTGATACTAACAGAAAAACTTCAATCCCATATCTTAAAAATCATCATTTAATTTTAACACTTGAAGAAATCTATCTATCTAGTTTTTGGTTGGTACAAGTTTTCTTATTATATCCCAACCGAGAGCTGAGTGGTTAACATTTCTGACTCCAGTATAGTGAGTCCCGGGTTCGAATCCCGGTTCGGGCATGGCTGTTAATTTCTCTCTGTGAATCTCTGTCCTTTCTTCTGATATGAAATATGAATATGGTCCACCCTATTAACGGGTTTGAGGTGGTATGGCACGGATAATGCTACTCGCCTCCGTGACTTGGTTCACAGGTGTCCACTGGGTAACGACAAATAGTAGCAGTTTCCGGCTTTGTTGTGGCGACGGGTTCGTGACCCATTGCCCGCCGTTATTGAAAAAAATTTTTTTTCATGTTGCAAAAATTTTAAATGCCCTGGTGATCAATGTAATATATTGGTTTTATGGTTTTTCCATATTATTTTTAAATTTAAATTATTACTTTTTATTACAACTATTTTTCACACAAATTTTAAAAGAAAATATTAATTTAAAATTTTATATTATGTACAGAAAATTATTGTATAAACACTAGACCATTATGATGCAATGAAATAAGAACCTAAAATCTTAAAATATATTTAATATTGAAAATTATTTTCAAGAAACAGTACAAATTTTAATATCTTAAAAAAAGATATTAAACTAGTGAGAGTATATGTATGAAATAAAGTCAATATCAAATGATTTCCTAATTTTTAATTTTAAAGGAAGTCAATTATTAATATTTTTCTACATACAATTAAGATTTTAATCGATTTCTAAATAAATATCCTACTTATTATCGGGGTTATTAAAATATAAGAATTCTCTCTTCATCCATCAAATTGTTTCATATTTTAATTGCTTTCTGAAAATAAACTTTTCTTTACTGTAGATTATAAACTTTCTTGAAACTGAAAATCGTTTCCAAATACTTTAAAAGAATTCTATTAATTTTTCTGGAGATGTCTCTTGAAAAGTATTCCTTAATTTGATTTTTAATTGACTTAGTGTAATCGAAATTTTTCTTTAATTTTGCGGTTAAAATTTGCTATTTGCTATGAAATAACTTTTTTTCTATAAATAAATTTAATGCAATATTTGATTTTAATACTGACTACATTATAGATAATGAAACAGTCTAATTTGTTTGTGCAGAATAAGACGTTATATATATATATATATATATATATATATATATATATATATATATATATATATATATATATATATATATATATATATATATATATATATATATATAATATGTAAACTAGAAAATAAAAATATATTTTATAGAAAATTTGCATATATAATAAATATGCACATAAACATGTGACAATGCAAATTTGTAATATTTTTATACTCTATTAATTGTGTCTCCATTCTTTGGGATAAATTAATTTGAGAAGGTAAATTGAACCATAGATAAACAATATGCATAATTCTATTATATTTTCGCATTATTAAATCACATATAAAATTTTGAAAGAAGCATTTTAATACATATTAAATTATCTTAAAATTCACCGAAAAGATTTTCAGGGAATTTTTTTATCCCCTGCAATAACTATTTCAGTTTGAATAAAAATGCAAATTTTCTGAAGATATTACCCGTTTCTTATACTTTACTTATAAATACTTATGTCTAAAATACAGATTACTAAATTTACTTACATATTTCGAAACAATTCTTTTACACCATTAAAACTGAAATTCATATAAAATGCAAAATTTAATTTTCTAATAGCTTATGTTATTGAAAATATGTATTTTTAAGAAGTATCTAATTCATTAACTATAAAATCAAATTAAATATTTTATATTAAATTTTCAATTTGAAGATTTTACATACATCACTAAAAACGTTTTATAATAAAAGAGATATTTATCTAAGTTCCAATTTTGACTTTATAAATAAAAATAATTTTAAATTTATAAACGATTATGAATATTTAACACGCGTTGTTACATGAAGTTAAGTTTGAAATAACTTTTAAATCTCAACATAAGTACGTAATCTATATTGTTAAATATTTAAAAGTTATTATTTAAAAAAACAGTTTAAGTTTTATAAATAGAAAATAAACACATAAAAATTATATAACGCAGTATATTGTATTAGGTTAGAATAATTTTAAGTACATGATGCATTTTAGTTCATAATTTTATTTAATTTATTAAATTTTTGCTGCTTATGATAAACACCGGTTTATATATTGACTTCTAATTTTTTTCTAATTGATATAAATGCTGATGTACTTAGGTATTTTTCCATTATACCCCCGTTTTTGAAAATCGCCGTTACAGAAAGAAAAATAGTATAAATTATTGACATTGACACCAGCGAACTCCCCTGTACCTAACTCCAAGGAGCTTTACCAGTTTAATGGGAGCTGCTGGAACTTTTATTTAAAGATATATTAAAAAAAATGACTTATAAAATTATTTTTTACAACAGTTGAACATGTGTGATTATCGTACAACATATCATAAAATATACAATCAATTTCCGGTTAAATGTAAAGTTGAAAACAATATGACAGTATAATGGGTCTATGGTGAATTAAATACAATTGACATTATAATTGTAATTTTGCCAAGTTCTTGATTATAATTATATAAATGTTAAAATCAAATTCAAAGAGTTTTTGATATTTTCAAAGACAAAGCTTTACTTTGGTCAAAGCATGTTTTTAACTAAGTTGTAGAAGAGTTCCCAATCCAACAAACTAAGTTTTCATTGTTTATTAGGAATTCAACTGTTTTATTTAATTTTGCTCTCGCTGCACGATTTTTCAGAATTCTCTTCTTCCAGAGGATCTTCCAATTTTCGCTGGGTATGGCAAAATGCCAGGATAATGTTAAGGGGCAGGTTGTCAAGAAGTGGAAAGGATTGCCTTCTTTTCCACAAGTGCAATCTTTGGAATCAGAAATATGCAACCTGTGGAAGTAAGATGGAAATGGTCCGTGGCCCGTAAAGAAAAGAACTTCATTCCTTGTCCAATTAAGGGTTTTCCTGCTAACTTTCGGTATCATCTCGTGAACATTTCTTCCAGTTATTCCATTATCCCAATCTTCCTGCCAGCGATCCATTATCCATTTATCAAGTAAAGATTTGGTATGACAACGTGGTAGTGGTAGGATCTGAGAAGAATTACTTGATAGGGCAGCCGCTTTTGCAAGTCTGTCTGCTGCCTCATTTCCTTCTGTACCTTGATGGGCCTTTACCCAACCAATCCTGATGTTATCTGAAGTTGTTAGGAGATCTTGCATTTCGCGTACCATAGGACATTTGTTAAGAGGATTAGTTAAAGATTTAAGGCATGCTTGACTATCTGACCAGATGTTTGTTGGAAGAGGTTGTGAAGCAACTACTTGAATGGCTTTACGCAGAGCATATACTTCAGCTTGATATACTGTGTTCTCGGGTTGTAGACCAGTACTCCAAGTACTTTGTAATCCGAGTTCAGAATATTTTGGCTATGAAGAAATGTTGCCAAGATGACGTATCGTGACGTGCTCGATGACGTAAATACTAGGGTTTCCAAAATAGAATTTTCTGCACAATTCTTATAGGTCTCCATAAGTTTGACGTAACAAAAACAAGGTTGCTACATTCATAAGAAAATCCGCCAAAAAATCGCCAATCTCAGAAATTGGCTCATGGATTATACGGCACCTGTGCCATTATTGTCATAGAAAATACATTTGCATCATGTTTAAGTTTATGTTTTCAGAAACTACTAAATAATAATACAAACATTTTATTTTCATTTTGTAAACTATAGAATTATCTATTATTGATAAAACCTATTTAAGCGTCAATGTTCATTTCTGGCATAAACTGTTTGCAATCGCATCGGTGATCGATTGCGTAAGAGTAATGTAATATTGCCTTTTTCTCAATGACACAAAATTAAATTTTGCTGTATTTAGTTGTTTTTTTCGCTTGGCGATTTGTGACCGTAATGCTTCTTTAAACTGACCAGAATGATCACCAAGCAATCTTTTGCATCAATTAGTTTTAGCTTGTTTGCCATTATTCATCGCGCTTTTCAGTCAATTTTTGATCAAAAAATTGACTTATTATATATTAAATTTAAAATAATATTTTAAGCCAGTAAAATCATCGTATGTTCATTATATTATTTTGGCTCTTCCATAAAAACATGCTTTTTCTTCAGGCTCAAAAGCGGCGGTAAAAGTACCTAAACATTTATTGAAGAATAAAACCATTACTTATTTTGTTTTTTAAAGAAAAAATATCTTAAAAAAATATAATACATTATAATTTAAAATATTTTTAAAATAATATAAAATATTTATTATAGTAAGTGTCTCATAAATTTTATGATTTGTAGTAAACAGAAATATTTAGCACATTTTAATATTTTATTTGGTAAAATCCTAGAATAAGTAACGCGTTTGGCGTGGTTTTCAAAAATGTCGCCAAAGGCAATGTTATGCAATTTATAACTGTCAGCATAATCATATCATAATCAAAATTTTGTGTATCCCAAAATGTAAATACATAAACATTCAATCCGCTTGTTAGTGTTGCCAAATCCATCGCGTTACGGATACTAGGATTAAGCCTTCTATTTTATTACAAAATTCATTGGTAAGATTTCTGTAAAACACTTGAAAAATATGAAGTTTTTTTCTGGACAATAATATAGCTGTTTCTTTCATTCAAGTTTTGATCATGATTAGGTCGCTTTATTGCAATTTTCATTGGTTTAAAATATCCATATCATCAGATAATGTTTCATATACTTTACACCGTATTGAGACGATTTCATAAATTCGATTTGTTGCTGAATTTGCTGCCTGACTTCAAATCTCATTCTTCGACAGGCAGCAAACAAGGCGTAGTTCACCATCGAATGTCTGAGAATACAGTCAAAGTTCATTTTTCTAATAAAACTATTTCTTATATAGTATCGATTTGAAAAGTCATTTTTCCATTAATTTAAGCCATTAACGCGTTGACAATAGAATAGAAGAAAAGCAAAATGAAAAGGAGAAGACATCGACTTTATTGTTAGTTTAAATCGGAAAAGACTGTTTAAATTTGGAAAGTTTCTTGTTATGAGATCTGGGCCTGTTTTCCGCCATTTTTTTGGCGACAATACCGGCTCCTGAGAGCTCGGTTTTGTTGCAGAGGGAGAGGAGAAAGGATGTTGCAACCCTGCAAACTTGAATACAAAAGACAGGATTGAAATTCTGGCCCTATATCCACAGCGAAACACAAAACGAACGTAAAAGACAGGATTGAAATTCCGGTACTATATCCACAGTAAAATACAAAACGAAAGTTAAACTGAGTAGTGACGTCATAAAATCGCATTTCTCCAGTGACGTCACTAGTGAAAATATTTGAAACATTATCGCTGCTTGGCAATCAAGCTTGGCGAAACTTTGGCGATAGATCTCGATATAAGAATAACCTCCTTTAAATTTCTAAAAATTTCATTAATTAATAGAATTCAAAATTAATAATTGCAATATTTGTCAACAATCTCTTTTAAATTTTAAAACTTATATCTTGCTTTCGCCAACCTTAACATTTTTCTTTTCTTTTTATCTATTTTGCTTTGATACGCTGAAATAATTTCAAATAATCACATTTAACTGCAAATATGATATCATTGCTGACGTCCTCTAATTTTGTAAATAAAAAACCTTAGAATTTAAACCATTTACTATTTAAAACAAATATAAGGCATCTCGTAAAACAACATCATAATAATTGCTATTATCCTATGTGTAAAACAAAAGAATGTTTTCATTTATCTTTCTTTTTTCACAAGTTGAAAATAATTTAGTTGGTATGTTAGCTTAAAACTTATTTGCTCTAAAGGCAAAGAATAATTTCTAATTCGCAGTGTGAAGAATCTAGTTAAATTTTCTAAATATATAAAAGAAGCACTTTCTGTGAATAAAACGGATTCAAACATTAGTACTTCAAAAACGTGACCAGTAAATTTGTTTCTTTTTTAACTAAAAACAATCTAAAAATCATTTTTATTATATTTAAGTACCTTTTTCCTTCGAGAAAGAAATGCAATTTTAAATTAAAGCATCATATAGTATAAACGGAGAATAAAATATTTCCATGTACTTTTTCAGCTGTAAATACAAAAAAGAAATTTCGGGTGAACATTGATTAGAGATAAACTTAATTTTTATGAATTTAAATCACAAATTAAATTTCAGTACAGTTAAATTGAGACAAAATATATTTTTATATACTATTATTAACAAACTATTGCATTTTTCGTATTTAAATTTAAATATGAAAAAAGTAATTTAAATGGTTTTAAACGAAATACAGGTATTTTAAAATAAACGAAAATGTACTTACTGTTATATATTTAATTATAAAATTAAGCTTAATATTTTAAATGTGTTATGTTAGATATGTTAGACTAAGTTGCACTTTTTATAATTGTGCCATTTTATTTTACGTAGAAGAAGCTCTTTCTTATTTTCTTAAGCATTTAACTGCGTGTTTGTTTACTTTGAATTTATTATAAAATATGAGACAATTAATTAAAAATATGGATTTTGCTTCTGCACTTAAAGTCATTTATTACACACACACACACACACACACACACACACACACACACACACACACACACACATATATATATATATATATATATATATATATATATATATATATATATATATATATATATATATATATATATATATATATATATATATATGTATACATATATATACTTCGAGTAATATATTAAATCGTAAATTATTATATTACAATTAATTAAATTTTGTGTATAAGTAATTTCTTTCTAAATTGGTGTAAAGGCCAAATAAAAATCTTAGCTAACTTTGAGATGCTTTAAAAGTTTAAAATTATTTTAATATTCGTTGTAATCATTTAAATTACATTTTAATTATATTCCTTGCCATAAATAAAATGATTTATTTGTAGTGCGAAACTTGCGTCAAAAGCATGCTTAATAACTTTTTTTAATGGTGTTAAAAATGCGATATTTTTATACCTTGAATAAAGTATTTATTGGTCGTAAATTTAAGTTCTCTACAATTTTTTTCTCTAGAAATAGAAGCCCGAAAAAATTATGACCCATAAAACTTTCTTTCGTAATTACTATAAAAAAGAAATTAATAAAATGTATCTTATATTGTTCTGAATAAATTATTTGGTTTTTATGTATATTCACAATTATTTTACAATGGAACATTCATTCTACAAACTTACTAGATGTTGAATTTTGCTATAAATCACAGTTTCTTCTTAACTGTAACCACATTAAATTATGATAAATAAAATATTTAAATTTATAGATTTCGTTGTGCCCTATTATGGATATTAACGTAAGAAAATTTCTATAAAAAAACGATGAATCAAGTTTGTGCTCGTCTGATATTTCAAATGATTTATCAATGAAAGCAATTTTGTTGCCATGGCAAAGCAAGAAAAGTCATTAAAAAGTTTTTGAAGTTACCATTACAATATGTTTTCTCAGTTTATTACCCGATATATTTTCCTTACGGTGTGATGAGTTTTATTTTTCATTTTTACTCTTGTAATGGTAGATAGAAACAAATGAATTCTTTCGATGTAAAAAAAAGAACAAATTTGTTTTTAGTTTATCGTCTGGCTAAAAGAATTTCCATTACTATTGCCAGATACCCAAAATATTTCATTTCTTTCTTTATTTACCATTAATCTTCAAGTTTAGTTTTGAACATATTATTGGGATTTGCTTTTCTCAAATTTCCCTTTCCTTTTTTTCATTCGAATGAATACTAAAAATAAGAATAAAACAGCTGACATCTATATTTATATTTTGAATAAAAAACAAAAATCACATTTTTTAAGTTTAATTCCTTAATGGGACAAAGTAATGCGTTGGAATTTTCTTAAAACATTTTTCGAAAATTAATGGCTTACGGTGCAAAGTTATGTGACCTCTTTATATTTCTAATTATTTATGTTAAATATCCTAATTACCTTAAACTAATTAGTCTTGAGATTATGAAGATAGTTTTAAAAGTTTCTTTACTTTTTTCTGAATTTTTTCCCTCCAGTCAAATATGTATATTTTTATTCTTTTGAATTAAGCATACCTGTTCATAAAAGTTTAGTTTATTTATTTCAGTAACTTGTTACTACTGAAATTATATAATTAAAGTCACATATGAAATTGAATAAATAAATTTAATATACCGCTTTTAAATAACGTTGCTTTTTATGAAAATAGTATTTATTTAATTAGATATACTAAAGAAGTTGCTTATTTAATATCAGACCATTTTACTCAACACTAAAATTTATATTTTATCCTTATAATACTTCATTTAACAGTTGTTGTTATATGAATTTATATTACAATGAAAAAAAACTGATTATAAATATTAATTAATAATTAAAAATTGTTTTATTTTAATATTCAAATCATAGTAAGCAATTTTGTCTTTAAAAATACTTTTATATTATAAGAAAAAATGATATTTTAAGATACATGCTAGTCTTGATTAAGAAAAACAGGACTATTACTAATATGAAAAAATTTTACTTTCATTTCTCAAAATGTAAGAATATGTACAAATAATCTTCACAATGCGTTTGTAAAATCTTATTTGCAGGCTTATTTAATTGTAATGGATATTTTTTTTGAAAATATAAAAATATATCAATTTTTACTAATTTAACTTCTATATTATATTTTCTGTTTTTATTTTTTATGTAATGTTAGATTACATTGTTTGATATAAATATGAATTTTGCGTGGAGTTCATTTTTAAACTTTTAATTCATATCGTAATTTATTTGAATTTCTAAAAAAAATTAGAACGTACAAAAATTCCCTTTAATTCATTTTTTGGTGTAAGTATTTTCATTGAAAAATTCAAATACATTTTTGAAAATTCTTTTTACTCAAAAAAGTTTTTAAGTAGTATATACCAGGGATGGCGAACCAATGGCACGCGTGCCACAAGTGGCACGCTTGAAAATTTTGATGGCATGCGCAAAAACAAAATTTTTTTTTATAAATTGTCTTTTTTGATAGAAATGAATTAAAAATTATTAATCTACACTTAATTTATAATATAAATTTGTAGTACTGAATACCTATCTTAGTACGTTAACTGGAACCATCAAATTATACATTTTATTATTAAAATATCGCATGAATTCTCTCGAAGTACATAAAGATGCGCAATAGATAAAAACATTTTGCGTATCCAGTTTCGCCATCTAATGTTATTGCATGTTGTTGCCGTGGCAGCGCTCAAATCAGACGACAGACAGCATTAGTCATTATTAGTAACCGTCGTCTTTTAAACTTCAGTGACTTGTTAAAAATATAACCGTTTATTGTAAATAGATATAGTGTTATTTTAGGTTAATATTTTTACATATTATTTCAAATTTTATATTCTGCATTCGTTTGTAAGAATATATTGCGTCACGACTGAAGTTTTAACATGTAACAACCTTAAGATATTAAAAGTTACTAAACTTATAATTTATGTTGCTTATTTTTGAACACAATAAAATATTTTAATGTTATGAGAATTTATTTTATCATTAAATCAGTATAAAATATAGAAAAAAATTAGTAAAATTACCTTGAATTAATATATTATTTTCTTGTGTTGGTAGTATTTTTAGTACTTTAATATATAACGAAATAAGTTCTGGCAAACGAATGCAGAATATGTTATTTATTTTATAACAATATTATTAAAATATATATTTTAGAATTATTTATTGGGTAAAATAAATAATATTGCAGAAGATGAAATTCTAACTGCTGGGAATTCAATTTCTGACACGTTTAATTGTTTAAAAATATTAGCAAAGGCAATTTTATCAATATTTTCATCGACGTGGGAATGTGGATCTCTATTTTCAGAATTAAATTTTATAAAAAATAAGTATAGGAATAGAATGACAGATGAGTCGAGCTCTGCATGTGACTACTGTTGAAATTAACTAAATGTGAACCAGATATTAAATCTTTATCATCTTGTGTACAGCAACTAAATTCCTAATAAAAATAATTGTTTTTAATGTGAATTTTGTTTTTAGCACATTGCCTTTTGTAAAATATTGATTAATAAAAAATTATTTAACTAAGAATTCCTTTTATTTGTTTTTTAATTATACTCACGTATATTTCCACCTATTTTGAATTAAATTTTTCCTATTTCGCTAAAAAAATCACCTATTTCACTAAATTTCGAAGGAAATTTTATTGTGGCACGTTACCTATTTAAAAAAGAATTTTTATGTCTTTGTGGCACGGACATCAAAAAAGCTTCGCCATTCCCTTGGTATATACAATAAAATGAAAACACTTGGAATCACAAAAAATACTAGTTTAAAATATAGTTCACAGAATTTCAATTCTACTCAATATAAAAATATTACATTTATATAGATAAATATTAAAAAATAACTCTCTTTTATTCAAATAAAATGACAGAAACCGGTGTCTTATTTTGCAATACTTAAAACTAAAATTTAAAAAATTTTCTTCATTTAATTTTTATTAATAATTATAGAGATATTGATTTACATAATAATAATTTGAATTAAATAAATCTTCAAAATGATAAAAACTTCAAATTGTGTGATTAATTTTATTTTCTTCAATGGTTGGTTGGTTTGGTTTTGGTTTGTTTGTCCTCAACGATCATGTTTTGCACACGAGGGCTAATTAGACCGGGACTTACGGTTTAAAGTGGAATCCGAACCACTACAAACATCCATGCCCAAGGTGGGATTCGAACCCACGAACTGTTGAACCGAAGGCAAGAGCGCTAACCATTCGGCTGCCAGCTCGGCTTTTCTTCAATGCATTTTCCGTCTTGTAAAAAATAACTAAAATGTGTTACACAAGTTAATTGTTAAATAATTTTGTTATATTTTAAATTATGATATATATTTATGCTTTTTGGTAAAAAAATTACTTTGAACTTTAATTATATCTACGGTAAAAAATAAGTTCTGGTAAAATATAGTAGTTTTATTATTGGGAACTTATATGCATCGTAATTAATTTGTCAACTTATAAGCCTAACATAAACAAACATATTCTCTCAATAACAGGATAAAAAAAAGCAAAGATATTCTTATTCTGTAAACATATTACACTTATGAAAACAGACGCGTGTCTGAAACGTCAACACAACGTGTTGCGACATACGTTGTTTTAATTATAGAGACGACAAAAACACAGATGTGAGATAATTTCTATGTAAATTTTCGTCCGGAATCCATTATTGCCAGTGACTTTGCCTCGACGGAAAAGAATGTCGTTCTTTCGCAACTAATTCCAACAATCAATGAGAAAAAGAGAAGACAGCTTGAGGGCACTCCCGGAATTGGGATAATTCCCGACTATCCGGTAATTTCCCTAATTTCCGGATGACCTGTTTTTATATCTTCAGCGGGAGAATTCACTGTTCGCCTATCGATCCGGTACACTCTCCGGTAGATGATGAAGCGAAAATGATTATTTTGTTTTTCCGGTGTTTGTTTTCATAAAACATTTTTATTTTTAAATTTCAGTGTGGAGAGCTGCTATTGGCTAATTCATATCACGAGTGGCTTATGTAATTTGCATACGTGTCTGGAAGTTTCGCTTGATATGCGAGGATCATTCGAAAAGTAAACGATTCATAGCTTGAAGCAAGTGTATTCTGAGTGCATGGAAATAGTTTTATTATTTTTAGCTTCAATACAAGAATAATATAACTGTTCTTGCTTCAGCTTGCATATTATTCCCTAAAAATTCTAAAATATTTCTAATTTGTGTTAGGAAAGTTAAACGCGTCTCAGAGATGTAAACAGGACATTTTTATCAATTGATTTATCATTAACTTCATTTTTTTTCCAATGGCGGGCACAAGTGGGTTTAACCCTATACCACAACAAGGCCAGAAACTGCTACTCATTTGTCGTTACCCAGCGGGCAGCTGTGAACCAAGTCACGGAGGCGAGTAGCGTTACCCACGCCATACCACCACAAACCCGTTTATAGGGTGGGCCACATTCATACAACATCACAGAAGAAAGGACAGAGAAGGAAAGAAACATCCATGCCCGAACCGGGTTTCGATCCCGGGACCCACAGCTCATGAGTCAGGAGCGCTAACCACTCAGCCAATCGGTCGGCTATTAACTTCATATTACTGCAGTGTAATTGGTTAATTGGGTACTATTTGATTTGGTGCCATTCGAAAGCATTCTAAATTGTTCTTAGATGTTTGAAAAAAAATAATAATCGATCTATTTCATTGCTTAACTTTTGGAATTATGCACAGATCAAATATAGATAATAAATCAGAATTCTAAAAATATTCCGTATGAATTACTGGTAAAATTTAAGATTACAGTCTTTGAAAGTATGGTGACTTGATAAAAACAAGAGTAGACAATTATGATATGCGAGTCTTGTTTATAAATACTATTTAAAATCACAGATTTTTGTTTCTAAGAAAAAGACTAAAATGAGCTAAAAAATAATGAATTTATTTAAAACCTGCGCGAGGATATCAAATCTAAAAGTTTATTTTCTCTATTATTGAAGTTATTTTTCTTAATTATTTTTTGAACAATCATCCGAAATTATAAACATTTTGCAACAATATCTATTTTAAAATAAACTTCCTTGACGTTTCATTCTTTAATTTTGAAATAAGTTTGTTGTATAAAGTGTATTCAAAGTGTTACAAAGTTTCCATGCTAAATCTTGATGGATTAATTTAAGAAGTTGGGAAGATATAAATAATTTTTGATTATTATAATATTTTTTCTATGTTTCATCACGTTATTATAGTTATTCAAAACAAATTTATAAAATACACATGTAAATATTGAAACTACAATCAAATGAAGTTCTCTAATTATTGATTCTGAGTCAGATTCTCAGAAAAATTTTAAGGTTTAAAAACCTGCAAAATCTCGAATCTTATACTTTTTAATGTTGTTGTGTACCATCTAGGCTGGCAATATGGGGTGCGCTGCTCCACTTTTCCAACTGAAGTATATTTTGGTGTGGAGTCCGACTTCCTCAGTACACACATGCCATAGGGACCCGTTTACAGGGTATGCAACCATTCAGACAAAGAAAGGATAAAGACAGGATAGATAGAGAGAAAGTACATCCATGCCCGAATAATTTTACATAAGTGAAGCAGTTAATGAGTAATAGTTTACTTAATTAATAAGTATTTCATGGAAATTAAGTAGCTTATTTGATATGTGAAGTGAAGAAAATACAAAATGCACAGTTTAAAATAAATAAGTATCTATCTATCTATCTATATATATATATATATATATATATATATATATATATTAAAAATGCGAACACACACACACAATAAACATATAGCATTTTAAACACGCAACCTTAAGATTTTTTTTTAAATTACATGAAAAATTTACATTTTACTGGAAGAAAAATTAAATATATTTCATTTTTGGTAAAATTATTTTCAGTAATAAATTCACACTGATTTAAAGAAATTAAATTAAAGTATTCATATTTTATGGTTTCTTAATATGAAAATTCAGACCTTGATTATTCAGATCTTGAATTTTCATACCTTTTAAATTATTTACATTTAATCACCAAGAAAAACCAGTTTTTTTAATAAAACATTTGTCAAATTCCATATTTATTTAATTAAACATTGTAAATTTTATTAATATTCTCAATTATTAAATAATAAATTGTATGCATAAAATATATAACGTTAGATTAGTGGAGAAAAAAGTTACATTGGATCTCAATGCATTGGAACTCATTGAAATATTAAGTTAATCACTACAAGTAAATTTTTTGTCAATTAAGCTACTGCAAATAATTTGATGTAAAAGTATCAAAAATATTCTTATGAAAATGTTTTCTAAACATTTAGGTAAAAAAGGTAAGATCACAATTTTAAAATGTTAAATAAATTTTTCAGGATTCGAAAGTAACATGGGAAATCAAATAGTCCCACTTTCGATTACGATTATCTTGTTATAATCATAATTGTAATTTTTTTCAATTTAAATTATTTCCCATGAAACTGACAATAACTGCATGATAATTTAATAAATTAAATGTAACATAGTTAAAAAAAATGTTCTCCTTGTAGATAAAAATCACTTCATTATAAATTCTATTAACTCACAATTTTAATATAATCGTAATTTTCGCTTTTAAAATATCTTTATTGGGAAAAATGTTTTTTCTTCTTTTTGCAATGAAAAAAATTCCTCTTTCATTAATATCGAGATTTCATCACCCTCCACAGGGTATTCCTCGGGCTAATGAAGTTATTAAACATTTTTATTCAAATGTCTTCATATTATATTTTATGTAAATATGAATCCAATTCTTATTATTAGCTTGATAATATGAATTTTCTCTTTTAGATCTTTGCCTCAGGATTCAGTCATTTGCGGTTATAATTGCGGTATTGAATCTTGAACTAATTAAATTTGCACTCATTTCCAGCGTTAATAACTTTTATGTTTACTTCATATATTTTTTAATTCCTGAAATTCAGGTCACTTTTTTAAAACATTTTTATCCTATTTATATACTGCTTTATTGTCATCGCCATAAAATTAACTTGGAAAATAGTTTTTTAAATTTAATTATCAAAGTTATCAAAGTTTTTGATTTGGTAATTTAAAAAAAATGTTTTTTTTCTGGAATTAAACTTAATCAAAAATAGAATGATAATTGATAATATCCATAATAGCAAGTATGACGTTTGATGCATAACTAATGAGGTGTTCTCGATAATTTGATAATGCATTCACATTAGTCGAAATTGTAATTAGCACAGCTGGTTTTTATTATTGGGGAATTTCCCATTTAAATTTTAATGGGGTATTTTTTAAATTGTTGGATGTTTTGTGTTACTTGAAGGGGTAATGATTCAAATTATTTAATTATAAATAGCAAATAACTTTAATATTAGTAAATGGTTAGGTTAATTATGTTAAATAAAATAATGGAATTGGTTAACGATTGATAAATTATGGAAATGCTTTGCTAGCAAAAATCAGATTTTCCTAATTTATTTAAGTAATAACAGCTTAATCCTAAATGCATTATTAATATTCCACTTCATTTAAAAATAATTCCAAGTATATTAATTTTTTAGATAATTATCCTTATATTCGTCGTATTAATTGTTTGAAAATTATTATTTCTATTTTATATTATCAAATAATAGAAAAATCTTGATTTAAAATATTTCTCTTACTTAAAAGCTATTTTAACCTAACTGCTTCAGTGAGGTAAAGTCTTTTATATTATTATGTGACTTACGACATCTTATAAAAATGAATTCTACTTTTATATTTATACACAGTAATACGTAACATGTTTGGTGTGGTTTTAAAAAAATGTCGCCAATTTCGAAAGTTATGGGATACATAACCATCAGCATATGCGAGTGTTCATAATCAAAAAACAATTGTGAATATCAAAATAGCAATACATAAACATACAATCCGAATCTTACTGTCTTCAATTCCATATTATTACGTATACGAGGATTAGGCCAAATTTAAGTTGGTAAAACAAATTAAAGTTCTTTATTTAACTTCATATCATTAGCTTGAAATCAAAAGTAGATAAAAATAAAACTTATGATAAAATTATATCTATTGTCTTCCTAAAAACATAAAATGTGAATTTAAATATGATAAAACATATAACATATGAGTGGTTACAAAGCTGCAACATTTGATAGAATTAGTTACATGGAAATCGCCAACATATTAGACAAGAAATTTAAATAATAATACAGAATTGTTCCATATGAAAGATTTTTCAGAAACTTTCACATTATGTTTCCAACCATAGACTTCCAAATAATTTCCAACTTAGTGGCAATTAATCTATCATATTTCTACCGAAATTGTAGAATATGTATAATACTAATTTTAGTATTATAATTTCAAGTTTATACAACTTTAGAGTTTTAAATATAAAAATATTTTGCAAAGAAATTCACTATGATTTTAACCTTTGACAGTATAATATACATAAATACCATGTTATAAATACATAAAATATTTATAATGTTTATGCATTGTAATATGTTTCATAACTTAAAACAGAAACAGTTATTTGAGAAGTATGAAAAATTTAAAACAATAAACTTTTGTATGCCAAAATATGCATAAATTGTTTATTACGGCCAAAGAAAAAAACTAACTTAAATATAATTGTAAATAGGAAAGCATTTTAAAAACAGAGCATTAAAGTTTATATGGAATTCACACACGAATTTATGATAGAAAATAAATATTACAAGATTCTATATTAAGTTTAATAAAAATAAACATATAAGCTCCTTAAAATAGAATGTTTTTTTACAGACATTTACTTCATAAACTTGCTTAGTAACAAATAAAAAATGTAAGAAATAGGCCTTAGACTTGTGACAACAGAATTCTATTTAAAATATTAGGCTTTGCAAAATTTAATTTTTGATTATGTTAATAGGTTAAATTTAATTCATACAAATGGAATGAAAAATTGCTTCTGTGCTTAATGTTTTGGCACAGGTGCCATATAATCCATGATTCCAAATCCTGAATTTTTTTGGCGATGAAGAAATGTTGCCAAGATTACGTATCGTGACGTGCGCGATGACGTAAATACTAAGGTTATTAAAATAGAATTTTCTGCATAATTCTTATAAACCTCCATATGCATGACGTAACAAAAACAAGGTTGCCAGATACATAAGAAAATCCGCCAAAAATCGCCAATCTCAGAATTTGGCGCATGGATTATACGGCACTTGTACCAATTTTTTTTAATTCCTAACAAGGCAATAGAATTATTCTTAAACACAAAACATTTTCCAGCTTAAAATCT
This sequence comes from Latrodectus hesperus, assembly GCA_037975125.1. Lineage (NCBI taxonomy): Eukaryota > Metazoa > Arthropoda > Arachnida > Araneae > Theridiidae > Latrodectus > Latrodectus hesperus. The sequence goes on from JAJQOW010000022.1 coordinate 956,113, forward strand.
TGTTGCCATATCATCAACAGTTTACGAAGATTTCTTAACAAGGAGTTAAATAATATTTCAACATACAATAAATAAATCATTCTTGCATCATTCATAACATTTCTACCTTGATAAAAACAACAATAATTATTGCGTACTCATCTTAAATTTTCTCTTGGCTCAGCGATGCAACATGGAATTTCCTCCTCCATTTCACATCAATGGCTGACAGGAGCACTTTGCAGTTTTTGAAGTCCTACTTATCACGCGGTATAAGCAATAAACAATGAAAAATCTATTTCTTACTGAAAAATAGTTTTTAGGGTTGAAAAAATTGCGAAGTTACCTGAAAATTAATTAATATCACTTAAAAAACTGCTTTTATGAAAAAATAGTTTTTGCCAATAACATTAAAAAATAGAATTAAAATTTATTGTCTTAATTTTGTTGGAAAACAGCTTCAGGGCCAACGATGGCCAGAATCTGTTGGCCCACTACTTACCATCCAGTTCTGGACCCAGTTTATTTTGACCAGCACTCACCCATAGCCGTAAAAGCCGGAGCCGAGCCTTCAAACAATCTCAGGCATCCGGAATGTTTCCGTCAATTTGTGTTTGCTGGGTAAAAAGAAAAAAATCATATCAAGGAATATTTAATATGGGCGCAGTTATTCTTGATATAGATGCCTTTAATTGGATCATTTGAGATCAAATAAGATTAAATCTCCCAATCAATATGTCAAGAAGAGTACCTATGCATAATTTTGTGCAAATAAGAACCAACATTAACTTAGTACTCTACAGTTTGTCTAGTATAAGAATAGCTCTCATCAATTTGTTTGGTTGGTGGCGGTTGTTATGGTAACAAGCTATCCATTTCAAATGAAGGTCAAATATGTCGCTAATTGGTGGTATTTGTGGTAGTACCACATGTCATTTTCAAGACGTTCACCAAGAGAACGATGGAGTTTTTTTCTGGCTTCTCCAATCGAAATGGAAGAGGTCTTGTTTCCATGGTAACAGACAGTTACAGACAAATTGTGAAAGTTATTTTTGTCGCAGACTGATAATACTTGAGACATAGTTCATTTTTTGTAAGTGTAGTCTAATTTAAATTCGTGGTATAACTACAATTAATTTAATTAAGTTTACTTGTGCTGCAATATACATTTGTTTTGCGATAACACATCACAAGAATTTTAAAATTTTAAATCTACAGCTTATATCATACTAACCAGTGGAAAACTAGCTATTCTCTCTCTCATAAGTTCTGGACCATGTGTTTTATCTGTTATCTTGAATTCTGAATAAATTAAATTCTTATTTTTTATTTCTTTATATCTAAATGAATATATGTTGTTCTTCTTACTATTGACACTTGGACAAGCCAATCTCGCTATGCCATGGCTATGCAGATTTAATTTAAATGGGAGCGTCTTTCGTTTTAATCAGAGCATCATGAAGGTGAAAGTACGACTTTGCTCTACACACATGCCATAGGGACCCATTTATAGGGTAGGCAACCATTCACACCTCATTCATACAAGGAAAGGACAAAGACAGGATAGATAGAGAGAGAAAGTACATCCATGCCCGAACCAGGATTCGAACCCAGGACCTTCTTATCTGCAGTCAGGCATGCTGACCACTAGACAAGTTGGGCGGCACATTCATATACGATATTATATAAGGAAATCCATACAGAATTGTAAGGATGTTTAGTTAAATTATAAACATTTTTGAGAAATTTCTGTTTTGTACGAGGCAAAAAACTAAAGGTACTTTTCCATTATGAATAGGGCTTTTGATTCTAACAATAATAGGATGTTTTTTACGGAGAAGCGAAAATCATATAAAGTAGATATGAAGATTGTACTGGCTCAAAGTTTTACTTTAAATTTAATATATACCAAATAGAAACTTTTTTATGTAAAAATGGATTAAAAAGTGGAAAGCAAACTAAATGCTCAACAAAGCTAAAGTTATTTGGTGCAAAAGATTGCTTGGTGATTATTTTTTAAAATACTTAAGGTCTCTAATATTAATGGACAAAAATCAACTAAATACAGCAAAATTTAATTTTGTCTCATTGAAAAAAAGTTCAATTGAATTATATTTACACAATCGATAACCGATGCGATTGCTGAACGCTATACGTCAGAGAAATGATCTTTTTCGCTTAAATAACTAAGTTTCATCAATAAGTGATAATTGCTTAGTCTACAAAATGTAAATAAAATGTTTGTATTATTATTTAATGGTTTCTGAAAACATAAACAGGATGCAAATGGATTACTTAAGACAATAATTTACGATTTTTTTTCATTCCCGTTTCGGATATTATCAAAAGCGTTGATATAATTGAAAAGTACCAAACTAAATTAGTTTTATACTCATATGTATATATTTATATCTAATTATTTATGCACACATATATGGATAATTATGTGTGAGGTGTCATGTTTTCGTTGTTGTTGTTGTCTTGTGCCAGCCAGGCTGACAATATGGGGTGCGCTGCTCCACTTTTCCAACTGAACCCTATTTTGGTGTGGAGTCCGACTTCCTCAATACACATATGCCATAGTTATACCCGTTTATAGGGTAGGAAACCATTCACACCTCATTCATACAAGGAAAGGACAAAGGATAAAGAGAGAGATAGTACATCCATGCCCGAACTGGGATTCGAACCCAGGACCTCCCTATCCGCAGTCAGGCACTCTGACCACTAGACAGGGTAGGCGGCCATGCGTTCGATGTTCACCTTTAGTGTGGGTGGTCGTGAGTGGTTCAGAACTAACTTTAAGCTCTAGGATTCTATCTGATTGGCACTCTTCTACAAAAAATTTAAATGTTGAGTGACAATCAAACATTCGTGTGTATATACATTTTCAAGACAGTGCAACTGCATTTAAGACATTTATAATTGTTACATTGATTAAATTTTATAAGAATAATTTTATAAATAGATTTGAGTTGCATTTATATTATTTAAAATTTGTGTTTTGTTAAGATTTATTTAAAATTGCATGAAATGTGGAAAAAAAAACATGAAAAATTTAAATTTTGGGAAAAAGTCAGGAAAAAAATTTGAGGGTTAAATACCAAAATTCTAGTAACACTTTCTGTTGAAATACTCGAAACATACAAACTCTCAATTTGTATATTTCTTAGAGGTGTGCAATACAATGTTCACTGTAATAACATTTGTGGAATGTTGTAATATGATTGATCATCTGTCTTTATTTTCAATGGATTTCTGTACCATAATGTTCACAAAAACACTTTGTATATTAGTTTTATGCATACTATTTATTTAAATAGAATAATAATCGCAAGTTTATGTTGTTTTTCCACTCCACCCTACAAATAAATCCACATTTCTATATATCTCCAGGCTCAGGTTTTTTGTTTATATGCATTTCTCAGACTCGATATAATCCATTTCATTTAACTATATGAAAAATTGTTGAAAAATGATCGATTCTGCGTTAGTTTTATTTTATTTGAATTTCTTTTTACATAATATTTGCAAAAATTGTTTGTAAACTAGAAATTTTATATTTTATATCTCTTAGGAAAATTAATTTTTTTATAGTTTGATTTTATTTTCTCTTTTTTTCCATTAGATTTTTGGGATCAGATTTATTGTTACAGTCATCCTTAGCGCATTTTTTGTCACCAAATTTGAGCGAACAATGTTTACTGGAAACCTGGCAAACTAGTATTTTGGCAACCCTATTTGTCATTAATTTCTCATGAATATTTATCGATTTAAATTCATTAATATAAAATCTAATCAAAAACTTGTATGGATAATTTAACATATCAACTTTATTATCTTACCATTGATGTTTGAAATCTAAATCTGCGTTTTTTGCTAATTTTGTAAATTTAGTTGAGTATATTGTTAGATATCAACAATGTATGAAATATTTGTCACTATTTCAGCCATTTTCCTCCCGCCGTTTTTCCCGATCGGAAATTCGTCATAAGATCACCTTTGGCTAATTTTTGAAAATTTCGCCAAGGGTGACCGTACGCGTAAATTTTTACCAATTTTTGTAATATAATTTTAACAACGATACTTATTAAGTTAATTATTATATTCTGTTCAGGTATGTAAAAGAAAAATAACAATTTGCTTACATTATTCTACATTTCCCTAAAATTAAAAATAAGTCTTATATCTTGAAGGTAGAGATATATAATTCATCTAGTTTTATGCGCTACACCTTTTTATACAGGGTATTAGAGATATCAGAGTTTAAATATATTTAGATTTTCACGTAAATATGTCATATTATCGAGAAAAATTATATAATCATATAAAAAATGTTTGTTAAGATTTACTGAAAGTTGTTGAAACACATTATTCTCTGTATTAATTTTTATTAGATTTCTGTAACATAATATTGATAAATTTGTATATTACTATTCTATCTTCTATAAAAATAAATATAGTATAATTTGTCATTTTTCTAAAAATGAATTTACAATTCCATACATCTAAAGTAGTGACATTTTAACATTCCACACACACATTTTAGGTACAATATCTTATCACAGAATTTTGCATGCGTTATTTAAATGGTGAAAAGAATCAGGTATACATCGTTTCAAAGTTACTGCATAAATGTGCTACGAAAAAAGTTTTAGTTAACCCCTTGCCAGTGTCGCTCGAATTCAGTTCGGGCAATTACTGCGTGCAGTATTTGTGATGCCCGAACTGAGTTCGGGCAGAAGAAAAATTAACGTTTCTATTTTGTGAAGTCCGAACTGAGTTCTTTTCTATTTTAGGAATTCCCTATTTTCCTAATAAATGACACAAGTGGTCCTAGTTTTTTTCCAATTCCAACTTTGGTTCTGAAGATAGCCCATAACTAAAACAACACTATGCAAGGTGATGTTAAAGTGGATCAATATCTTACAGACTTCCCGGTTGCTAGAAAAGGACGTAAAAATATTACTAGAAAATATTTTTCCATCTCCTACACCAGGCGTTATATAAATAACTCCTTTATTTTGCATACTTCAGCAGGAGGTGCGAAAAATATGAACTTCAGAAAATCAATTGTTGAGCTAAATAAACCAAATGTTCAACTACCAGGACCAGGGCGTCCTAGTGTAAGCTTACTGCGCCTCACAGGTCGACACTTTCCAGAACACATCCCATCAATGGGGAAAAATCTACTCCAACCAGGCAGTGTTTTATATGCTGTCGTAAAACCGATGAACAAGGGAAGAGAATAAGGCATGAGACAAGAGTTTATTGTAAACATCGCAATATATAGGCTTTTGAGCAGTACCTTGTTTTGGGATATACCATACTGTAAAAGATTTGTAAAATCTATGTATTGAAAATCATATTGTTCTGTTTTTATTTTATACTAGTTATATTTAGCTTCAAAATTTCGTTTAATTTGCTCAATATGAATAACATGTATGTGTAATCAATGTTTTATGTGTATGTGTAAAAATTATAAATATAGTAGTTATTGTATTTAAAACTTTATTTTTGTAATGAAAAAGCGTTTTCTAACTCTTATAACAATAAAAAGAATAAAATTAAACAGTCAAAAAATTTTCCATTTTCGATAAATGTTTCTGAAATATCTGTCACAGTTAAGGGGTTAAACTTTTAAAAATGGATACAGTATGCATTACTTGTATGCCAGGTTTAAGAAACATGTCTCTACAATGCCGAAATCAAACGTTCACAAAGTTTAAAAACAAAACGTCGCAAAATAAATTTTAAAATAAAAGCTTTTCCTTCCACGTTTTGAATTTTATGAAATTTTTAAAATTAAAAAAAAAATGCAACATGAGTCATCAACTCAATTTGGGAAGCTACACGTCTAAATATTTTGCTTCAGCAGTCAAGGAGATCTTCAAGGAAAAGCAAAAGGTAAGAAATCACCTGACAGGCAAACTTTACGGCTTGGCTCCTTAAATTATTTCCACGCCATTTTCTCCAATCCTTCTCTCTCGCCAAGAAAAATGCAGAAATACGATTTTTTTTTACCAATCCCTCTACACATCCTCTTTCTAATACTATCCAGACTTCATCCTTCCACGTTTTATTTTCCAGAAAAGTTCTTTAATTGGTTTAGCGATTTCCTAATCTCTATGATTGTTTGTTAGAAAAGAAAGATCGTGCATGGCGTAAAAAACAATGAAATGATAGGAACGAGAAAATGACCCAAGCATATTCTTCGAAATTGTTGAGTCGTATAAATTTTACAGGGTAAAAAAAAAAAGAAGTGCTGATTTTTGACTCTGCATCCGATTTTTGTACGCCTCGTCAGACGATCTTAAGAGAACCTCCTTTCCCATCCCTTCACCACCCAAAATATTTTCTGGGAAAAAATTGCGGATGGCAATGAAAGGTGAATGATAATGGAATCAGTGACATATATCGCTGACTACAGCTTTTTTCCCGCAGCCAGAAAAGGGATTTCTTCTTTTTTGATTTCGAGATAAAAATTAGTTTGCACGATCGTTTTCAATGGATTATAACGTCATCGGCACGGGAATCTTTAATCATTCTTTTTATCTTGTTTATCGATTAGAAATATTTTATCGGCATGATGAATCATAAAGACTTATGAATGTGAAAGCTATTTATATTTTCTTCTCGCCTTATAATCTTTTGATTAATTATTATAAAAGTTTTTGCATTTATTTATTTTCCTAAAATAATTAAGAAAAAAATTAAATTATGTAATCATTAGTATTATTAAATGTGTTACTTGTATTTAGAAGTAATAAAACTTTTAAAAAGGTTGTTTTTTTAATTTTCATTTTCTAGAAAACAATTACCATTTAATCATAATTGTTGTTGAATATAACGTCTAAATAAAATTATTAATCAGAACCAAAATAACAAAGAATTTATCTATATGTAGCGCTTTTAGAAATAATATGAACATTTATATTGATATAGTTATCAATAAAAAGTTCTAAATACTTTTTATTGTAATGTATAAATATTATTGGTTAACTCTTATTTATTAATAGATATTATTAAATTGGTAAACAATTTTTTTATCTAAACAATTACAATATTTTGTCTAAATCTGAGCTTCGGTCTAACAAATTTAAAGTGTCCTGTGAGAATTTCTATGCAAAATCCTAATTTCTCATCATTATTTTTCTTATTGATTTACTTTACAATAATTTTAATACTTACTTTGCAATAATAAATTAATTTACTTTACAATAAATTTTACTGTAATAATTAATCAGATATTCCAGTTATTTAGCCAATTATTTAAAGTATGTGTTCATATATTTGAGGATAAGTCTATATTATTTATATATATTTCTATATTGTACAAATGGATAAAAAACATTTGCAATAAATGATTTTGATTCCTTTAAAATTATTTTTAAGAGTATCATTCAAAAAATATTTATCTCTAAGACATAGATTTTTTGATATTTTGATTATTTTTTGATTTTTTAAATAAAATGCAGCCTAAAAAAGTATTTATAAATGATATTGTATCCAAACTGACTTTGTGGTATTGATTTAAATACGCAATTTTCAACAAAGTTAAAATAATTTTACTTAGAGTGGAAATGAATTTTACGCTTTATAATGGAAAATAAACAGAATTCTATATTCAGTTTGTATAGTCATCAGAATACGAAACTTAATTCTAACGATTAATAAACACACAGCAGCGAAAGATTGTTAAGCATCAACGACAATATAATCATTTTAACATCAATTGTAATTTTACAGTCTAAGTTTATCACATGATATTATTTAATAAACAACTCTTTAGAAATATTTTCTTAATCAACTGTGTTTAATTTGTATGATCATAGTATTTATCTTGTGTTTATCTAGTCAATTATAATAAATGCATGGCTGTTAAATTCAAGATTGAATATTTGTGAGTTTATTGTCAATTATTTACATTGTTTTATATTTCTTTCCATATAAATGTTTGTGAAATGAGGATTAATAATTACATGTTTTTAAATAACAAATTATAGTGAAAACAAGTCACCAGAGTAAATATTTAAAACTGCTCTTATCATGAAGTTAAAACGAAAACTTTTTTCAAAAGTAAATAAATTTGGTCTTACTTTGCTAATTCTAATCTGTAAATATTGATGATCAATTTTAGGAGTTAAATACAATTAAGAAAACTGGTAGAATTTAAAAAAAAGAAAACATTTATACTGATAATTTTATTCTAGTTTCGCCATTATTAATAAGGATATACTGAATACACCATATCATTAAATTTCATAATACTAGGTTTATAAATACATTTATATACTTTTGATTAAAATGCATTTTTGCATTATTGCACAATTTAGTAACAAAATAACGATATTTTTATTGATTAAAACAAACTCAAACGATTAAAAATACTTTTTTGTTTTCAGGATTTGATGCCAAAATCCCGGGATATGTGCGCTACAGCATGGTGGTGGACGCTGGAAAAGGAATCTACAACCTGCGCATCCACAATGTCCAGATGGATGATGAAGCAGAATATCAGTGTCAGGTACGAGATGAAATAACTGCAACTGCCTCCGCGGCATCTGATAACGCTAATTAGCCGCTGTGTTTGCAAGGTTCGAATTCCCTAATACCCGTTGCATTGAAACTGGAACAAATGCTCAATTTCGAGCGCATTCTCTCCCTTTCCTTTGCGATGAAGGGAATTCAATTACGGTTGCTATGGGCAGTAATGATGCTTCTGTGCTGTCTTTGAGAGTTAGGTAATTTCAAGGTCACGTGAGTCTAACACTGAATAAATATGAGAAACAATTTATTATTTTCTATATGTAAAAGAACTGAGTGATCGTGTTTTAGTTTCTATTTCAAAAATTTAATAAAACTCAAAGAATACACAACAACTGTAGATAAACACTAACCAACAATTTAATCGAATTCGAATCATTAGGAATGATTAATACCTTTCGAGACAGAATCAAAATACATATTTACATATTCTATATAAATCACCAACTATTTCTTCGTCACAGATGGCGCTGTTATGAAATCTGTTATGAATTACTACAAACATTCGTAAACTTGGTAGATGTTTACTGGGGAAGAGTTTCGATAAAAGATGGGCGACAATTACACATTTACATTAACATTTCCATAAGTATTACACATATGTCTAATCAAATTTTTACTTTATTCTCCTTAAATGTATTACTGAATTAATAATCTACATGATAGCTTGCTGCTTATATATATAATAAATAAATATATATATAGCCACCCACTCTGTCGAGTGGTCAGAGTCCCTGACTACGGATAAGGAGGTCCTGGGTTCGAATCCCAGTTTGGGCATGGATGTGCTATCTATCTTTATCTATCCTGTCTTTCTCCTTTCTGTGTATGAATGTGTTGTAAATGGTTGCCTACCCTATAAACGGGTCCCTATGGCATGGGCGTACTTTGGAAGTCGGACTCCACACCAAAATAGGGTTCAATTGGAAAATTGGACCAGCGCACCCCATATTGCCAGCCTAGCTGTCACACGACAGCAACATATATATACATATTAATTCTTACTGAAAATAATTAGAATGAAATAAAAATATTAAGGATTCAGAAGGAATATATTTAAAACAATACACTTAATATACTCAATATATTCACACTGAACGGATCATTATAAATGTTTATAATTTATACAAACTAAACTCGTATTGAATTTAAATAGATTTACTTGTAATTGTTAAAGTCTGCCAATAATTATATTGGGCAATATATGTCTACAATCAATTTGTGTTTGGTTGCTTATTCTTTATCTCTAGAAAACATTCTCAAAATTCTTTTGTTTACGATTTAAAAAAATTTAGTAAGTGAATAAAAAAGTCATTTTTTTATCATCAAACAGTTAAACAAATGTTGAGTATAAATTTTAAAGTTAATAAAAACCATTTTACAGTACACAATGCTGTTATTTATGATATCTTTTCTGCATATAAGAAAGAAACGACATTTTTTTCTGAAAATATCTATCAAAAATCTGTCGTATGTGGAATTTACGATTTGAGGATGAAATAATATGACGTAACAGAATGACAACCAATATTTGCATGATATAAAATACATTATGTATATACGGGACACACTAAAAAAGGGAAATGTGTCAAATATATGCCCTAAGAGATCTCGTCAAATTGACGCTCACCCTATTGGATTCTCACACTCGGTCTGGCGTTATTTGACGCATCGACGCCCCTCAACCGTCCTGCAATCGGCTTTCTGAGAGAATCCTGGAAAATCATCGTCTGCTGGTGGCTCAACCAAGCAAATATAATCGCTGCTTTTAGGAATAAATTGCTTCTTCGGCAAACTTCGAATAGATGTAGCTCCCGATCTTGAAATAATAGCTATAATTTGCCGCTTGGAGAATGTTGCCATTAGTATTTCTATTCTGCGCGAATAATAATATAGTTGGTAACCCGATGTTCCTAATATCAGTATAACCATTATTAAACCACTCCGTAAGCCATTAATCAGTTCTTTAATTGTTTAATAGTTAGCAATGTCTGTGTGTGTGTGATAATTACACCATTGTATCACATGATAAATTGATGCAAAAGCTCAGTTAATTTGTCGACACGTTCCCACATTTTGTTCTATATTTAAGCTTAAAATTGTGAATATACTGTGAATAGATTTTATATTGGTTTTAAAAAGTAATAATGCTTTTATTTTACTGATAATTTGACCTTTTCCAAATTGTATATGACATTAATTTTTTTAATGCATTCCTGATAATTTTAATAGACTGTGTGAGTGTGTGTGTGTGAATACTTTTATTCTTCATAAATATTACCACTTCTTCGTCAATAAAATACGTAATCACATGGCCTACTAAATTTGCTAATATTTTTTTAAGTTTTTTGTTTTTGGAATTATAAAGGCGATATGTGTTATCGTTTTCTTGATAAGTTAAGAATCCTTTTTTTCCAAAGGGGCGGGCAGTTGAGGGTTGAACCCTATGCCATAACAAGGCCAGAAGCTGCTACTGATTTGTCGTTACCCAGCGGGCACCTGTGAACCAAGTCATGGAGGCGAGTAGCGTTACCCGCGTCATACCACCACAAACCCGTTTATAGGGTGGGCCACATTCATACATCATCACGGAAGAAATGATAGAGAAACACAGACGGAACAAAGAAAGAAAGTAACATCCATGCCCGAATCGGGATACGAACCCAGGATCCCCAGCTCAGGTGTCAGGAGCGCTAACCACTCAGCCATCGGTCGGCAAGTTAAGAATCATAAAGCTGTTTGTTATTTAGATCTTGTCATAAAGTTTGATTTTTCTAGAATAATTTAATTGTAATTTGAGTTAAATTAATTAAATCTAGTAATTGTGTATAGTTTCATCCGTGTGACAATCGGAGGGCCGAATTATGCCTAAGTGGTTAGCATTCCTGACTCCTGAGCAGTGAGTCCCGTGTTTGAATCCCGGTTTGGGTATGGATATTACTTTCTCTCTCTGCTTCTCTGTCCCCTTCTTCTGAGACGCAGTAAGTCCCGTGTTTGAATCCTGGTTCGGGTATGGGTGTTACTTTCTCTCTCTGCTTCTCTGTCCTTTCTTCTGTGATGTTGTATGAATGTGGCCCACCCTATAAACGGGTTTGTGGTGGTATGGCGTGGGTAACGCTACTCGCCTCCGTGACTTGGTTCACAGGTGGCCACTGGGTAGCAACAAATAAGTAGCGGTTTACGGCCTTGTTGTTGCGAAGGGTTGATCACCCAGTGGCCGCCGTTGTTAAAAAAATGTTTAATAAACAATTGGAGGGAATTGACTTGTTATACAGTGATTTGCATTCATTTTCCCATATACTTGTTCTGTGTTTGAATCCCAAATTAATAGTAATGTATGCATTGATTTGCGTTGTGTTTGTAAGCATGGTTGAAAAAAATAACTGTTGCTTTTAGATTTGCTCATCATTTTGGCCAATGTTTCATAATACAACTATATAATGTCCTATAAAATAAATAGTATCCAGAAAATCTATGTAAATCAAATTTAAATTACACTTTGTGAACTCATACCTAAGTAGAAATTAAAAAATTAAACTCCATGGCACGACAGCCCATGTGGGCCAATGCTTACAGTGCCCATAACTGTTTGCATGACCGAGGGCCCTGGGGTGCGAAGCATAAGTCCCAGTTAGGTGGTCAGCCTAACGTAAGACCCCCAGTGTTTCGTTTTCAAGCATGCTTGGTACTCAGTTAATCGACCACTGAAGGGATGAAAGGCTGAGTCAAACTTGCCCAGCCCGAGGATCGAACCTCGGACTTGTGTCATGGGAGCGTGAAACGCTGCCCCTAAGCCACTGGGCTTCAAGTAGAAATAAAATACATTTATTTTTCATGGTGTAAAAATGACAAATATTAAAAATACTTTTATGTTTGAAATAAAAAAATGAAAATTACTATGATTCTTAATCATTAATGGGAAGCTTCTTTGCTTTCATCACTAAATTAAAACAGCGCTCCTGCGATAAATTTCAGCTTCAAGCTGAGAAGATATCAATAATTATAATTCCTATTTTTTTTTTCAAATAAATGTTTCTGTCACCATTTAAGTAACGTATATGAAAGCAATATAACCCCAAAATAGCGATAAACCCTCGTTAAACTATAATAGCATTTTAAAATGGAGTCTTCAACTAATATTCACAAAGAAGAATATTTTTCAAGTTTGAATTTCATTTTTATAATTATTTATATAAATATACATATTTTTATTAAATATATATAAAATAATAATATGTATAATAATATTTTTATAAATATATATAAAATTTGAATTTCATTTTTATAAATATGAGGACCCCCTCAAAGTCCTGTTTAACAGCCTCACCGTGGGGAGGGAGTGACCCTTGATGGAATGGGCGAAGTACATCGAGAGTATATACTCCTGGTAGGGCCACCTAAGACGTGAAAGCCATTCCGCTTTATCCAACTAAAGTTAGCCAGGTGAATGAGCAAAGCCGGACTTCTGCCTTTCTTAGGTCCTCAGGGTAGCTACTATCATCAGAAGCCCTTTCCCTTTCATGTTCATGACGCCTTTTGGTCACATACCTCATCTACCGTCGCGTGGGTTAAAAAGGGTTCGGGGCTTAGGCAGGGGGCCCAGACCGACAAATAAGTTACAGTCTCCCACCCCATCTAAACGTGTCTTACCACTAAGAATTTTGGAATGCAACATTAATGATCTTTGTACTAATGCAATTAAAGCTAAATTAGGCCAGCTCCTAAAACTTGCAGATCAACACAGAGTTCAGATCATTGCCTACAAGAGACCAAGTACAAGGCTGCATATCAGCTGAAACTCAAGGGTTTTAATATAGTTCGTAAAGACAGACTGAAAGTGGAGCAGCACACCCCATATTGCCAGCCTGGTTGGCACACGACAATGAATGAATGAAAGTCAGACTAAATAGAGGAGGTGGTGGCTTGGCTCTTCTAATTCGTCGAGCCAACTTCAAACAATTGCATTCGATCAGCTCCCGGAGAATTGTGATCTTGATCAGAGTGATACTCCAGACTAACTGCAGCCGACAGTGACATGCGGTAAGTGGAACACATCTGACAGGCCTCTGAGCATACAGACCAATGTACCCTAAGCGTCTGTACACGGTCTGCCTTGAAACTGACGTACCAGTAGCTGAAGAGAGCTGACGAGACAGGTCTGATGCTCTGCTCCGTCTGTTTCTTTTGGCAGTAACTGCCAAATACCGATCCTCATTCGACTTATAACTCGAAGGTGATCTGTGCTGTAACGTCTACTCACATTTCCATCATCTTAGAACGGTTACCAAAGCCTGGAGATGACACTCTGGGCGATTCCAAGTTCCTCGGATACTTCCAGCTGGGTACAGCCACATTCCAGACGGTCGATAATTCTACCACGTGAAATATCATCCAAATGCTTCCTTTGTGCCATCACTATGCGGTTATTGCACTGAAAGGCTTTTAAAACACTTTTGAACAATTTTACTTCTTTGAAACCATTACTTATATACCCCTCTCTTACACTCTCGTCATTGTGACGTACTATCAGCGCCATCTGGTGGTTTCTTGTAATTTTCATATTATTCTTCAAGATGTGTGTGATAATTCTACACTTGAAATTTTTATTTTAGAGTTCAATTTCTGTGTGATTCTGAATTATCCTCCTTCTTCTTCTTAGAGTTGGGTATGTATGTCATTGGACACCCCTGCTTTTATCAGCATTTTGTACCAATAACTCCAAACCCAATGTTTCCTAGTTCCAGTTACTCGGGTCACCCACTTTATTAATAAAGTCCGATAACCCTTTAATGGAATCTTAGGTGTAACTCTCTAGTACGGATGATGCCTGAAGAAGTTAATCTAGGGAGGGCAAGAGCCTCGCATTCGTAAATGATATGCTTGGCCGTTTCCTCTTGCGCATGACATTTTCTGCAGATAGGGTCTTGCTGAAACAGTCCCATTTTATGGAGGTGTTTTCTAGAAATAGTAGTGCCCAGTTATAAAGCCTACGATTAAACGTATCTTCTACCTAGAGCATCTTAGAATTTCAGAGGCCCCTCGCTGATGATCCACTGACCATCAACGAGGGGCTCGCTGATGCAATCCTCGCTGATGATCCACTGATCATACTTTTCGCGTGGGCTTGACCAGGAGTGTATAGCCAAGCTTCATACATCTTTTGTTTTTCCCAGCTAAGAACATTGGTTTTTGCAGTCTTCAAATTGATCCCAGAAAAAGGTTCTGCACCGATGGGACATTCTTAATTTATGGACATGAATGTAAACCAATTCAAGTTGATATGATTGAAAGGCTTAAGAGAAACGATTTTAATGTGGTACTCTAAGGTTTGGTGATACACAAAAAAGGAGAATCTCTCTTTTCTTTAACAGTCAGGATTCAGATACATTTTTGAATAAATTTGCATTCACTTTCTTTGAATTAATTGAAAGTTTTTTATTGCCTATTACATACGCTTTATAATAACCAGTTTTTGTTCAAGAAACTTTCTGTGTCGTTTATGATATACAAAAAAAGAAGGAAAAAAAACTCGTTGTTCTACGACACATAAGTTAACAATGAAATGAAAAATCTTCCTCAAATCAAGCCGTATATTCGCGTGGGTGCATTTAGTATACATTAACTACATCTCGAAGAATACAGTTTAATTTTAAGAAATTATTTTATTCTCGATAATTAGGCTATATTCACATATTTACCTTTTTATTCCTGTTGTTGTTGTCGTGTGCCAACTAGGTTGGTAATATGGGGTGCGCTGCTCCACTTTTTCAACTGAACCCTATTTTGGTGTGGAGTCTGACTTCTTCAGTACACACATGCCTTAGGGAACCGTTTATAGGGTAGGCAACCATTTACAACTCATTCATACAGGGAAAGGACAAAGACAGGATAGATAGAGGGAGATTGTACATCCCTGCTCGAACTGGGATTCGAACAAAGGACTTCCCTATTCGTAGTCAGGGACTCTGACCTTTTTATTCCTTTTATGGATATTTAAAATGTCCCTTTGTGTAATTCGTATATTCATGTGTCTTTAGTTTTTAAGACAGTGGCTACAAACTTTTTTTACGTGGATCACTTCCTTAGAGTTGCTCACTATATTCACTGCATTATACAGCAATTTGCATAATTATAATAATTAAATCTAAAACAATTATAATGGCAATAACAACAAATTTGCACAAAAGAGTTAGAAATTTTTTTTCATAATTTATTATTTTTCAAACAATTTATGTTATTATTTTCTATTTTTTTATTTATCATTGACTTTCAATAAACACTGCAAAGTTTTCTTATCTTTTAAAATCCACCGACTGTTACAGGATTCAACTAAAGTTAGTTAAGAATATGTGCTGGGAGCTGTACAAGCTTTGATCTAGTTATCCTCATTAATTATAAAGATAAAAATAATTTTTCTTCATTCATATAAATTAAGAAATGAACTAAATTGGGAGGAATATTTTAATTTATAAGGATATACGTTTCATTTGATAGTGTAAATGTGATTTAATGTTTTCCAAAAAGAGAGTTGATACAATATACATGTTGTTGTTACTTATGACACTTGAGCAAGCCAAGCTCGTATCCCGTTGGTTATGCGAATTTAAGTCAGTCAGGCGAGTCTTTTGTTCAACCAGTTCACCACGGAGGTGAAAGTACGATTATCTCTAAACTCCTCCGATAGATGGCAGCACCAGAGGATCCATTCCCTTAATTTTGACATTGATCTGAATGGGTAGGAATTTATATCCAGACGATTATACCCATGCTAAAGGTTCAACACCTGACCACAGGACTTTTGATTCCACAATTTTAACGATCACTTAAATCGCATGTACTCGATGGATCATTGGGAATGGAACCCCACTCTTCCAGACTGAAGGCCGATGCCTAACCACTAGACTACTACGGCCGTACAATACACATAAAATGTCGAATGAAAATTCACTTTTTAAAAATATAATTAGTACTTAAGCGCAAAAGGAAACAAAACTTTATAAAATGTTGCCACATTTTATTATGTAATATAATGCATTTCGGAAAACAATTTTCACAATATATTACATACGCTTAGTTCAAGTTACAAACTTAAGGATTTTTTCGTTTCAAATAATGAATTACAGATGATAAAAGATTATAACTAATTAAACAAATACAAATATATCCAAAATTCACAACTAATGTACAATCATATAATAGAATATAAATAAAAGCCACATTTGAACAAGTACGTGTTTTTTTAATTGTGTGATAAAAAAAATATTAATGCAAACAGTTTTTGTCATGCAATATAAGTGCTTTATTCAAGCTGCAAATTGATAGATGCCACTGTAGTTATATAAAAAATATGCCTTATTTTTCGCCTTGCCATTTTAAGTTATAAAAATGCAGGCGATAACCATTGATTTCCTTAAATCAAAAAAGCTACACAATCGTGCAAGTTTAGTCAGATTATAAAGAGCATTATATTGTTCCAGATTCTCCTCATTAATTGTGGTAATTTTTCGCCTTTTACAGCGCTTTATTTACAGTTGCAAAGTTTTTAGATGAACAATGTATATAATCAGAATTATCTTTTTAATCTTTATTAATACAATAAAAGATTTCTGTAGTAATCTTTACTTTATATATTGTATTTTCTTTATTGGCGGTTGACCTTTCATTAATGGTGATATCTTTCCTCATTTGAAATTATTCTACTTAGCGTTAAAAAAAAACTACCATAACACCAGTGGTATTCAGTTATGATACAAAATCTATTGAGCTCCTTGGGTTTTTTTTTTTACACGTTTGGAAAAAAAGAAACATCAACTTAGTATATAAGTAAATACTCTTCTATTAAGAGAGCGCTTGTGCAGATGACATTTTCACAAGAATGAAGCATAATCTATTTTTAATGCTCGGCGAATATAAAAAAGAAGCATCAAAAACTAAATACCAAGCATCATCAATTATTCAAATATACGCAGCTGAAACTGGAACGCTTATATTTGTTGCATGAAGGAAATAAAATAAAAAAAAACATAAATGCGTGAAAAAAAAAGATAAACCTCATTAAATTCAAGGCGGCCAACAGTGTTAAAACTGCAGCTGTAAATTCCGAAAACGCGAACTTCAGCCATTATTAGATGATATTCCATGGCTTTGGGGAGGCGTTCTCGCGGAAAGCTTAAATTCGCGTTAATTCCCGTTAATTGGATTCTGCTGGGGACAATTCCAACTCCGATCTATTCTAAATTACTACCCGGGCAGATTACCCCCGAAAATAAATTATGCCCGCTGCAATTAATTTATTGTTTGAAGCTGGAAGCTTCATTCAGCTCTTTTCACAATTGGATTCAGCATGTGCGGAAAATTCCTAAGGTTTTCAGTGGAATGTAACAGGGGAAAGCGAAGGGCATAAATATGCATTCTTTTCTTCGCCCTCTTTCCTCCACCCCATTCCGGAAAATATACACGTGTTGGGTTAGTTTCAGGGACTGTTAATAAGTTTCTGTCTCGTCTAATTTAAGTAAGCAAACGCCACATCTCGCTTTTCCAGATCTAATCACGAGATAATTTCGCTTCCAGGGAAAATAAATCTAAAAAGAGTTAATTTTCGAATTTTTAATTTCGTGTTTTCGCTTCCCTCGCAAAGTGAGAATAATTCGCGCTGCATAGTTTTTGGCTGTGGAGTTTTATTGGCTGATCCTATAGCACCGAATTAAGAAATTAACAATTAATTTGTGGTCTTTTTTTTAAAATGCATTAAAGCGTTTTATACTGACGTTGATTATAGATGTAAAAGATATCAGTGCTAATATGTGGTGATTTTAAGATAACGAAGATTTAAAATGAAATTTAAATGTTACACTAAACATTATTAGTGAATAAAAGAATATTTTTAATAGTAAAGGAATAAAATTTTGTTATATAACTAGTCTATAACTATTAATTTTTACTTAGTTTTAATTGTTTTTTAAATTTAATTTTGAAAATTTTAAAATTTTAATTAAATTTTTTCAATTTTTATATTTTATATTTTTATTTTATATTTATATTATTGAATAATTTTAATTTTTTTAAAAATTAATTAAATTCTTAAAATATTTAGTTTATTCTTCAGTAGAATTAATGGCATGATCTGAAGATAAAAAATGCATTTTTGAAATTTAATTAGTGCAGTTTAATTTACATAACTATAAAAACACCAAGAAATTATTTTTGTGATAATATTTTAAAAATGAGTTTTTTATAATAAATAATTAAATTTTACATACAGATTTGTTGAAATTTTGCCAAATGTTTGCTTTACATTAAACTGTCTTAAAAATAAAAGCATATAAGGTTATATTATATATCATTTAACTTTTTTTTCCAACGGCGGGCACCTGAGGGTTGAACCCTATGCCACAACAAGGCCAGAGACTGCTACTCGTTTTTCATTACCCAGCGGACACCTGTGAACCAAGTCACGGATTCGAGTAGCGTTACCCGCGTCATACCACCATAAACACGTTTAAAGGGTGGGCCACATTCATACAACATCACAGAAGAAAGGACAGATAAACAAAGAAGGAAAGAACAGAGAAGGAAAGAAACATCCATGCCCTAACCGGGATTCGAACCCAGGACCAACAGCTCAGGAGTCAGGAGCGCTAACCACTCAGCCATCGGTCGGCACTTTAATTGAAATGAAGCATAATGTAATTTAAACTGATTGCAGAATATATATCTCCGATATTTCTAAACTCAAAATTACATTTGGAATACTGATTTGATAGATTTAAATCAAATTGTGACATTTTGAAAATAATATTTATTCCTAATAATGATTATTTTTATTAATGATGATTTTTCATCATTTTTCATAAATTGAATTTACATATTTCATAAAAATAATGCTCTAGAAAACTAACAGTGCCCAATATAAAATATATTTTTTTTATTTATTTACCGTTTGAGATATTTATGTACTCAGCAATTTTATAAAGTTAAAAATTTTAAATACTCATTTAATGGATTAATTATTAAAAAGCCATAATAGGTTTATAAAGATTTCTTTTTCCTATAACAAAAAATAACTTTTAATAACGATTACATTTGATTATAATTTTAATTTATATTTTTATAAAAAAATTGCCAAAGAAAACTAACATTAATATATAATGCAAGTTTTTTAATATATCACTTGGGAATAAAATAATTTTTATTATATTTTTTTGGAGTTAGAAGTTAAGACACAACCTATATAAATTATAACTATTTTTTATTTTCTTTATCTTTGTTTTTCCTTGTTCATAATATAAAGAAAAGTTTTAATTTAAAATTTCCACTCTAATTACTAAAAATTTAAAGTTTTTTTTTTCTTAAAAATTTTGGAATTGAATAAATTTTTCCATAACTTTTTTAAAAGGCTATCTAAAATATATTTTTGATTGAAACGATTTTAAAAATGAAATTTGTTTAATGCTGTTTGGGTATTATTATTACCCATAAGGAATAAACATACGAAGTATTACACTACTTATGATCTCTACTTAAAAAATGAAGCATTATTTTTTTTTTTTGAATTACAGCTAATGGAACTTAAACTTTGACGGATTAATAATCAAACTGGAAAATGCTCCTCAATTTTTAAATATTTAACAATTGAATTGGATGCACGATTGAATAAATTCGAATCATTTTTTTAAAATTTAACCGAACGGATAACAATAAATTATTAAGAAAAGTATTATTATAAAATTACGAAATTAAAAATTTATATATTTAAACAAACAGTTACATTATTTTTCAAAATACTGGCATTGTATAAAAATTGCAATAAAGCAACAATATCTGAATAAGATCATATTTATTTTTTCCTTTAAATATCTAATTGTAAATATTATTAATTACATTTAATTGTGTGCAATAATATTAATGATTTATAAGTTATCGATAGCATAAATTTAAGAACACGTTGGATTGTGCTTTTAAAATATATTGTGCCAAATCTTGCAAAATTTTATTTTATTTTTTAGTTTCTATACATAATTATAATTTTTAATTTAAAAATAAATGTTAAGGAAATTAAGTTAATTTAGAAACAAGTAATTGGAATAGTATTTAAATCAAATTTTAATAATGCACTTCTTACTTAAAGAAGAATTTTTCTTCAGCTAATAATGTTAAATTTAATTTATTAAGGAATTAATAAATACAAAAAATGAGAAGAATATCTTTCATATTGTAACCAATACCTTAAGCAAACAATGAAATTTTTTATATTTTTTTATCAATTAAAAATTAATTAGAAAGTTCTAATGAAACTTGTTTCCTTTTTTCACATTTTATTTGCTTGTTAATTAAATTCTCATTAATAACTAAAATTAAGTTTCACCTAATTTATATCTAATTTCATTTTAACTTATAATGAAATTCCAAAAAAATGTAAACTGTTATTTATCAAAATAATTAAATTAAGTCCTTATCATTTTGAAAAATTCTCGCAAATTTTTAATTTGATTTTATATTTTTAAATTGATGCAATTTTAAGCGTTATTTTTGGGGAAAAAACGAGGGTAAATTATTACAAAAATTATGGCTATGGGATATGTTTTTTTTAATAATTAATCAATGTGATTGTTCATGTGTTATGTATACAAAGATGCACATATTATGTTGATAAAGCTTATGAACATTAATTTGAATTAACTTAATATCAATCTTTTTTGTGGTGTTTAAGTTTTCGGAGACTAATAAGGTAACTAAGATAAAATCTTGAAATAAAATGATAACTCAGGTAAGTCTTCTAGTAAAGTGATGATAATTCAAGTAAAGAGATAATAATTTAAGTAAAGTGAGCTCCTATATAATTACTGCAAGATATTGTCCTTTTTTGTTTACTTTGTATTTTAATCCAAATTGTTCGTTTTTTCTTCATACAATTCAATGCCTTGACTTTGGCCTTCAATTCCCTTTTCACAGTTTCTTTAATCCAACAATCATCAAAAGAATCAAATATTCATCAAAAACATTTTACTTGTAGAAGATTTTCTTCATTTTTTTCTATAATCTTTAGATTAGAATAACTGGTGTATAGTAGAATTAAGAAATTTGGATATACATTGAAATATAAGATATTTGAATGAAATTTTTTTATTTAAGAACTATTAAGGATTGTTTTCTAAAATTTGTATTAAAAATATTTTAAAATAGTTTCTGGCTTTTGCAAAATGTTACACATTTTGAAAAAATTTGGAATTAATTTAATGCTGATAAATCGGATCTATACAGATTCATATTAGATTCAGAAAATAAAAATAAATTAAATGATAAAATTTAATTTATCTTTATTATCAATATTAACAAAGTAAGTTATTAAAATTTTCCAGTAAAGCCTTAATGTTTTCAGTAAAATTAAGAAGTAAGAAGTTAAATTCCAGATTAAAAATAAGAGGATGCTTATAATATCTTCCTAAACGTGTCTGCAAACATAAAAATTTTCTTTTTAAATCACTTTATCGATAATATGAAAGTATAAATAAAAATTTGAATTTAATGTATGCTAGTTCTTAATGCATAAATTTATTTAAGTATTTTGAAAACGTTTTGAATATTAGAAAAAAATATTTCGTAATATTATTTATATTTTTGGGGTTTAGTTTTTAATGTTTTACATAAAACTGATTTGGTTGACAAGAAATATAAACTGTTGAGGAAACATAAATTAATGGAACTCTTTTTATTTATTTATTTTTTACTTTTCATCAAAAAAATAAATAAATAAAAATCAATGAGATTAAATTTCTTAAACTTTTTATCCCTTATTATTTAAAAAAATAATTTAATTATTTCATAAAACTCATTACCTATAATATAAAAACTAAAAAAACAATAATTTGTTTAGAGTCTTATTTTTTATGGCAGATTTTAACGCAACGATTCTCCATGAGAAATTATATGCATGATTGTATTGTACTACTATTGCTGTAGTTTTCTTTCATTTATAATATTTAAACAAAATAAATTAGATATAATTATAAAACAACACAATTTTTTAAAAGTTAAATTTTCATTATTACAAACAATGTATTTACATTTTTATTCATTTCAAATTCAATTTATTTCTTTATAAATTAAATCATTTTCTGCAACTTTTTTCACTTAAATATTGAAACGAAATGTTTATAATTAACAAACTTTTTACTTTTTTTAATTATATAATTTTATATTTATTACAAATTACCTGTAATACATTAAAAACACAACGTATTTAGCGTAGTAATTCATACAAACTGGAATCTATTAAAACAAAAGAAAATTTTTATCATATCTTTTGACTGTACAATTTATTAATGCTAATTAAAATTAGTTCTAATTAGTTTACAAATGCATTATTTCCTGTAATAATATTATAAAATAGCGTGTATTAAAAATTCTATGTCGTTATAGTAATAACTTTTTAGAAAATTATGAAAAGTTACATTTTTAAAACTAATCCAGTAATTTAAGATAAGTCTTATTTGAAGTCTAAATTTAAATTTTGAAAATTTTAATTCATTATTTTAGTGTAAAGAAAAAACTTTTCAATGTGTTTTCTATCTACATTTATCGCTTATGTGGAGTTTCTTATAATATTCATATTGTAGATGCATAATTCAACTTTATATCACCAATAAATTCTCCGTAAGAGGTACATCGATTTTATCACCAATAAAATCATTGTAAATTTTGGCGACACATTTATTATTCAGATTATAAATATGTCTCTAAAACTTAAACTGATTTCGTAAGAAATTGAAATATAACTAACAGAATTTTCTTCACATATCTGAAAACAAAATTTCATTTGCTTACATCTTTTTTTTGCGAGAACTCATCTACTTGCATCTTTTTTTAAGAAGAAGTTTCTCATAAAGCAGTATGGCGCCAAACTTATCTTCGTTGTTCCTGCCGACCAATGAACAACAAGCTTTCTAGAAATACTATCGAAGTTTTCACCTCGTTGGCGCGATGAATCAACAATGAAGGATTCCCCACACAACACACTGTTTCTATTTTGAAACCGATAAATAAGCTAGGAGGCAGTACGTCGAAGTGAAATGAGGAAAAAAAAGCGGAAAACGCATGACAAATATTTCTATACAAAGGAAAACTTGCTGTATCTTTAACACCGGCACAGGCCTTGTTTCGCATTATAAATAGGGTACTCCGGCAAAATTTACGCCTTGCCCTCAGACCCGGGTAAAGCGCGGTACATAAATTCATGCGAAAATGACATTTTGCCCCGTGTTTGCCAGTGTCCTGGTAATGTTTCGAACTCAAAATAGCGTCGTCATATTTTACACATGACAAGCACAGTGTTTTCCTGGGCGTACTTTGTTTCTCTGTAAAACTGGACTTCTTTTTCTCGCAGCTTCTGAATTTATGAGACTTAAAAGATGGTAGACTTATATCATGTGTGTTTTGTCTATTAAATCCTAATTTTTAATGTGCATTTCAACTACCATATAAATTATTTTAGCTTTTAAATTATTTTCTAATCAATGATTTTTTTCCTTGTTATCACTATTGTGTTCATTTGCAATTTATTAATTTCAATTCATTCATTCCTTTATTGTCGTGTGCCAACTAGGCTGGCAACATGGGGTGCATTGCTCCACTTTTCCAACTGAACCCTATTTTGGTGTGGAGTCCGACTTCCTCAGTACACACATGCCATAGGGACCCGTTTATAGGGTAGGCAACCATTCACACCTGATTCATACAAGGAAATGACAAGGACAGGATAGAGAGAGAAAGTACATCCATGCCCGAACCGGGATTCAAACCCAGGACCTCCTTATCCGTAGTCAGGCACGCTGACCACTAGACAAGTTGATCGGCATTAATTTCAATAATTTTTTTTTAATGTTACTTTTGAGCTTGTTAGTCAAATTACTTAAGAATATAATTACTTTCGAATTTGGATTTTTAAATTGTAAAATAAATGGTAAAAAGGTGTCATATTTTGTTTTGTGATAAAATAACATTTTATTGATATTAAAACTACGTAGTTGAAATTTTGACTTGATAATAAAATTTCGCATTACAGTCAAACCGATTTTGTGCAGTGTATAAGATACATACAAGCGAAACCTCTTAAAAAATATTCAGAAATTTCATAAATAGACTTAACAAATATTTTTATAACAAACTGGTGAAAAAATATGTGCTTTGCAATGAAGCTGCTTAAAAACTATCGCAGGTAGAAAAAATATCAAATACTTACCAAATTTGAGAAAGTGCGTTCAAACACATACCTCACTATTTAAAATATTAATTTCTCATCGTTTACTCATGAATAAATTTTCGAAATACACATACATATCTAATAAATATTTAATTTACTTTTAATCTCTGTATAAATTAATCCTTAAATCATAAACAATAGAAGTTTACAATCAGGAACCTTTTGAATCTTTAGTGATTTCTTGACGCTAAGATAGGTACCAAGATGTGATTAACAAGATGGCATCTACATAAAAGATACACAAATATAGGGTTACCAGGATTAAAAAAAATTTAAGATGATCGCTTAAATGAATCACCAAACTAAGTGGTAACCGATTCTACAACGAACCATTATAAGCAATTGCGCGAGAAGTATAGGATTCTAAGAACGAATCATATGTTGCTAATTCATCTGTTGTTGTTTCTTATCCCCACTGTCTGACGGAGTCAGACAAGATCCACGATCCCATTGACTGTAAGGAAGTCGAAGACTAGGAGAGGATTGCTAAAGAGATCCTCCTTAGAGAGACCCATGCAATCCAAAAGGTGCTCAGGAGAGGCCTGATGACTTTGGCACTTGGTGCAGGTGACGAAGGTTTTCCTGCCCTCGTTGTAAGTGAGACAACTGATGTGACCACTAGCAAATCTTGTGAGAATAGTCCGGGTACGTTTGTCACAAGGGAGGTCAAGGGACAATCCCGGTTTTGATCCCTTGTACAAATCATAAATAGGGGGTCGTTTTCCACTCCTCCGAGATTTTAGATTTTTCTCGAGAGTATAACTCCATAAAGGTGAGTGTGGAAGAGGGAGTTGTTGAAATCCTGCAACCCTCCTTAGCAAGATTATCTTTCATTTCATTCCCGTGGAGATTCACATGTGAAGGTATCCATTGCAAATGAGCATCATGTTTAAGTGAAATGAGCTTTAATTTAAGTAGTATGGAGTTGCCGATCTTGTCGCCTACAAGAAGCCAATTACTAAGATGGTGGAGAGTATTACGGCTGTCTGACAAGATCCATAGTTCACCAAAATCCTCCTCAGAAAGAATAGCTTCTAGTCCCAGGTCTCTTGCAATCAATTCACTTCTGAAGACAGGGCAATGATTAGGATTACGATGAGAAAGAGTCAAGTTGGTGTGAGGGGTTTCTATACATGTGCCACTGGCTGCTAGTTTGTCGATTTTACTGCCATCAGTATAGATTTTAATGGTATTCAGGGATGTGGTTTAGGTTTTCCAAGGCCAGTTGTCTAAGATGTTCTGGAAGTTAGTCTTTCTTTATAACAGGGAAACTTAAATTAATGTGAAAGTGGACTCTGGGGAGGTCTTGTGCAGGATCCAAGCAGCATTGTAGTGAGTTGGGTTCAACATTAAAATTAGGAAGTTAATGCATCTAACGAAGACGTTTGAATGTGCATTATGTGGAAAAACACTAAAATAGTGCCATAATGGTAATAATTTTGAAATTCAGTTACCGTATATAAAATAATGCACCAGAAAATCAAATAGAATGAAACACAAATACAGATTTAACAATATTAACTTGATAATGGCAATTTATCAATAATTAAATGCAGAGCAATATTCCTAGAGAGTGATTAATGATTATGCATCCAAAATTAGTGTTTTTTATATAACTTTTACTGCCAAATCTCCCTTTGCACGTACTTTAACGTAAAAGTCCCAACATAGAAATCAACAATGGGGAAAAGTTGGTTGGTTTATATTTTAATGGGAAAAGTACATTAACTAGATTATGATTATTCTTCAAAATTTTTTGAGGAGAAGTACAATTACATATAAAACACTTTTGTAATATCTTCCCTTATTAACATCAATTTATGAATGAAAAAGTGCTCATTCATACCTCTCCAGTAAACATATTATGTAGAAAAATTTAAGTACGAGTCCAGAAAGGTAAAATGATTTTCATTAGGAGCTCATTTATACCATATCTAATCTTCAATTGATAATGCCTTTTTGAATTAAACTTTTAGTACTCCATCCCACGTATGTTTTGAATTTCTTTGAATATATTTAATTAACTTTGCTTACAGTATCATAATTTGGAATATAATTGTTGTGTACCTATTTAGAAAGGTCATCTAAAGAAACTATTATATATACTGAGCTAGAACATCATATATATACACTACTTGCCATTAAAACTGCTACACCAAGAAGGAAATTAAAATAACAGAACGATATTTATTGGACACATACATTATAGTGGAAAGAACAATTGATTCGATTTACAGGAAATTAGGATGTATAGATGTTGAGAAATCAGTACCCAGAGCAGCCACCTCTGGCTGCAATAACAGCATTTATCCGCCTAGGCATGTAGTCAAACAGAGATTGTATGGCATGTACGGGGATCTCAGTCCATGCAGCTTAAGCACTATGCGACAGCTCATCGACAGTAGTGGATGGTGATTGATGGCGCACCAATCGCTCGGCAACCATTGATCACACGTTCTCAATTGGTGACAGATCAGGAGAACGTGCTGGCCAGGGTAACAGTGGATCCTGTTCTGTATCAAGGAAGTTCAGAATAGTACGGGCAACATGCGGTCGTGCATTACCCTGTTGAAACAAAGCATTAGGGCGGTCTCGAAGATAGGGCAGAGCCACGGGCCTTAACACATCGGATATGTAACGGTTGCTGTTCAAAGTGCCGGTAATGCGAACAAGAGGTGATCGAGACGTGTATCCAATGTCACCCCATACCATCACTCCAGCAGATGGGCCAGTATGGTGATGTCCAATGCAAACTGGTAATGCGTGTTCTGAACGATGCCTCCAAACACGGATGCGGCCATCATGGTCCTGTATACAGAACCGAGATTTATCTGTAAAGATGACGTGATGCCATTCCCGCGTAAAGGTTCGTCGCTGATCACACCATTGAAGGCGCTCCTGTCTGTGACGCAGCGTCAATGGTAACCGAAGCCATGGTCGCCGTGCAGACAATCCATGCCTCTGCAAACATCGTCGAACTGTTCGAGGAGAAACCTGTTGCCTTGCAAATGACTCCATTTCTCGACTCAGGGTTCGTGACGTGGCTGTACGATCCCTTGTGACCATGCATATAAGATGTCTGTCTTCTCTGCTGTTAGTGATGGGGGGTCGCTGAGATCCTGCATGACGTTCCGTATGATTGTCCTGAACCCATCGATTTCATATTCTGCTAACAGTCATGGGGTCTCGACAGACGCGAGCAGCAATATGGCGGTACGATAAACATCAATCCCGGTAGGCTATAATCCTTCCTCGATCAAAGTCAGACACGTGCTGATAGGCATTTCTTTTTCTTACACGACGCATTACAACAACTTTCTTTGCCGAAAACAACGTTGAAACGGAAATTGAGTATGAGAAAACTGCTGTCAAATCTCTGGTTTTATACACATTGTAGATGTCGCTACTGTCGCCTGCTTTGTATGAATGCGCTGAAAATCTAATCACAGCAAGTTCTACCTTTCATGCAAATTTCACGTGTGTGGTGTGCCGCTTTCCTTGTGTAGCAATTTTAATGGCCAGTAGTGTATATATATATATATATATATATATATATATATATATATATATATATATATATATATATATATATATATATATATATATATATATATATATATATATATATATATATATATATAAATTCCATTTATCCCAAAATTAACAAAATTTTTAAGTAAGTTCTCTATGTAATCATGATTTTCATTGACGAGAAACAACCATATTGATTTAAACTCTGATACATATTTTTTCTAGAATTTTTTGAATATATTTTAATACTTTATCTCTTTATTAATAAGAAATTTTAGAATAGACTTAATACATTGAATTACTCAAACTCAAATGAATAATATTCTTTTATTTTAAAATATTCTATATATACTTAATTTAAACAATATTACAAAAGCTGTTCATTTACATACAATAGCAGTTTCGTCGTTATATTCTTCTGAAAATATACTTTTGATTCGTCTTTAACTTGAAGCCTGAAATGTATTTTATTTTATCTGAATATTTGGTGTTTCGCCAATTGATATTCCGCATGTGTAATTCTGCTTGTGCATGTGGTAGAAATATCTCGCCATCCAAATCACGTTTCGGTAAAAACATATGAACTGAAATATTAGTCATACTCTAGAAATATTGCTTTCCACATGTCTGCTGTTTTAAGTTTTTTGTTGGCCGTATTTTATTCTTGTGCTTCGCATAAACATTGAAATAAGTTAATGCAAATACGCATAGCAATTTTTTTATCGATTATTGCACAGTCAAAATATCATGTATCTCTAATGAATTGTTTTATTCTTTTTATTTTTATTTTATTATGAATTGTTATTGTTATTTTATATTCTAAGGATTTATTTTAAAAAGCGAATAAACTAGATTTCCTATTAAAATACAATGTAATGTTTTGTGAAAACAGTAAAATTATATCTATATTTTTTGAACAATAATAAGATCACAAAATAGTAATAAAAATAAATATTTAAATGAACTTTGTTTCAATATTCTTCAGATAGAAGTAATATTACACTTTAAAATGAAATAAAATTTCTAAGGTATTTTTCAACAAGCAATAAGATTTAGTAACAAATATGTGTATCATATACCTTATTCTGTTTAATTTAATTTAGTATATAGGGAATACCATAAAAAATACAGCAGAAAAATACTTTTGAATTAAAACCAATGTTTTTACATTTCAATTTTATAATTTAGATTTCTACAAAAATAAAATATTTTTAAATATTTTTATGGATATTTAATATGATTTACATTAAAAATATTTTATTTCTTGATGAATTATTTATTTATTTATAGCTTTCTGAAAATCACACACATGACTTTAAATTTAGTAAATAATAAAACTCATTAAAATGAATTAATTCATGAAAAGTCACTGTTATTTTTATGGGTTACTCAAACTATGATTATTTCACAATAATCAATCTATCATTTATACGATACAAAGTATTTACATTTATTGTATATGAAATTTTTTTTAAAAGTTTTTTAAAAAAACCTATAAACTTGCACGTTTCTAAATAAAACTGCAGCTATTTATAATCAATAATGATATTTAACGATTAACATTGTAGGAAACATCATGTGAAAATATATTTCAAATTCATAAAATATGACTCTAAACTAAAATTTCTATTCTATCATACATAGTATATTTCCACTATCATATTCATTTACACTATGTTCATACAGTTACAGTTTTCGAAGAGAAAAATGTGAAATATTAAAAAATATTCAATTTCCCGAGAAAATGGGAAAAGAGTTTTTAATTAAATTCTTGACAAAGAAAAATGTTTGAATGCCAACAGACTTTAAAAATATTTCATATACGTATGTGTTAACTATTTTAGCACTAAATCACAAAACGGAGTGATTTATTTCAAGTAACTATTTTGGGAGTAAAAGGAAATAGTAATGACTTCTGAAAATTTCTCATTTTATAAGCTGTTTTCTTACACAAACTATGTTCATTATAAAAATGACAAAATTGTAATAAATATTGCTCTACGAATACCATCAATGATTTTTTTTAATTCAATTTTAAATGAAGCTTTGCATTTTTCTTTTATGAGTATATAATGCTTTCACATACAATAATTGTATTTTAAAAACTCAATACAACAATTATAGTTAAACTATATTCCGCTTTTTATTTCTACAAAATCACTCCAAATAAATAAAAATTTATGTATCCTTAATTGTAATGTAAAAATAAAGGTCTTTAATATGTTTGTTTAAAGTAATAATCCTTTCAGCTTTGGAAAAATAGTCTCGCTTTTCAAAGCAAATATGTTGCCAATTCTTTCCGAATGTATAAGCCAAATAAGGTTTTATGGCTCTCAATTGGCATATTAGAGAAAAACATAAGAATTTTTTAAACAAAAAATATAAAATGAAAGTGTTAATTTTCTTCACCACTTCTCCAATTTGAAAATACAACTTCCTGTTTCTAAAAAAATGTGACGTATTTTAAAATTCTTGTAACTTGATTTCCAATTGACTTCAATAAAACAAAAAGCTATTTTTTAAACTAGAAAATTCTGAATACTAGATTTACAAGTAAAACAAATTGACACATGTAGTCAAAAATCAACTTTTCAACATATGGGTATAACTTAAAATGACTAGAAGACGAATGTGATTTCTCGTTCGTGTCAATGTTAATAACTGTTTAATAGAAATATGTTTTCTGAACAAATAATGTACTCTGATCTGAATTTATCTTAATTGCTTAATTCTTAGGGATTAGTTTGTCTTAAATTAAATCTCTACTTAACTGGCTTAAATTAGTACTTGAATTAATTGAACTTTTCGCTTTTAAATAATTTTTACACTTACGATAATATTCTTCCAGATCTAACAGTTTAAAATGGATATGAAACAACTTCAAATTGCCAGTCAACGACAGTAAGAGTCAAATGATCAAATTCATAAATTAAGATCAGAATTCATATTATTGAGGTATTAGATCAGATATTTAAGGTATAAAAATGAAACGAAAGTGTTTCTTTGATGGTAAATAAAATAAATAAATCATGATGCACAGTTGAAATCCATGCCTTTGTACAAAAGAATGCTTTCATCGCATTCAAGAAATACAAGACGTTTTATTAATTATATAATATAGGTATTGGCATTTTACCTGTCTGGTGCAATGCCATCATTTGCCCAAAATAGGGCCTCGAATTTTCACTCTGAGGTATTCTTCGAGAAATATAAGATGTTTTATTAATTTTATAATATAGGTATTGGCATTTTACCTGTCTGGTGCAATGCCATCATTTGCCCAAAATAGGGCCTCGAATTTTCACTCTGAGGTATTCTTCGAGAAATATAAGATGTTTTACTAATTTTATAATATAGTTATTGGCATTTTACTTGCCTGGGGTGCAATGCCATCATTTGCACAAAATAGGGCCTCACATTTTCCCTCTGAGGTATTATTCTAGAAATATAAGACGTTTTATTAATTTTATAATATAGGTATTGGCATTTTACCTGTCTGGTGCAATGCCATCATTTCCACAAAATAGGGCCTCGAATTTTCACTCTGAGGTATTATTCTAGAAATATAAGACGTTTTATTAATTTTATAATATATGTATTGGCATTTTACCTGTCTGGGTAGCAATGCTACCATTTGCACAAAATAGGGCCTCGAATTTTCCCTCTGAGGTATTCTTCAAGAAATATAAGACGTTTTATTAATTTTAAAATATAGGTATTGGCATTTTACTTGTCTGGGGTGCAGTGCCATCATTTCCACAAAATAGGGCCTCGAATTTTCCCTCTGAGGTATTATTCTAGAAATATAAGACGTTTTATTAATTTTATAATATAGGTATTGGCATTTTACCTGTCTGGGTAGCAATGCTACCATTTGCACAAAATAGGGCCTCGAATTTTCCCTCTGGGGTATTATTCAAGAATTATAAGACGTTTTATTAATTTTATAATATAGGTATTGGCATTTTACCTGTCTGGGGTGCAATGTTATCATTTGCACAAAATATTGCCTCGAATTTTCACTCTGAGGTATGCTTGTAATACGAGAGAATGATACTTCTGATTGATTTTTTTCATTTTTGTGGTAGTCATTCGATTAGAAATGTGATAGCAAAAATCTCAAATCAAAGGATCTTGAGCAGTTAGTTGGAAAAGATGACAATATTATCATTTGATTTTCATATTAGTAACCATATACATGATTCATATAATATTCTTTGGAAAAACTTAATACCCAAATATCCTCGCATATCACCAATTCCTCCTGGTGCTAACACAGCTTAATTTTTGAAATTTAAAATATACAATATAATTTAAATTTGAAAAATGTTTTGGAAGTCCAGTATTATATATTATAAAATATGTCTTGTAGAATACACCCGCTAAAAGTTAATGTTATTGGATTTGCTCATAAAATTCTTACAAAGATATTCTGATAGTCTTAAGCAAAACGTTCTAATATTAATAACATTTATTCTAATACACTCGAAAATTAAATAGCTTGAAGATGAAATTCAAAAATGAAATACATTTACTATCGTGGAAAAAATTACAATGGTTTCCTCCACTGCATTATATAATTCCCGATAACTGCTATTAAAACGTTCTTTCACTTAGATTAACAAATGGATGAAATTTAAAGATTAAAATGTTGGTTGTGTTTGCAGTAATACTTTTAAAACAGTTATCTTGAATATTCATGATTGCAGCTAAGGTTCACAGTATTGGAGTAAATTCTTAATTTAACTTGTCATCAGATGAGATAATATAAAATGAAATTTTTCTTAAATAAATATTAAATCTAAGAAAATTTGATACCATGATAAATATAAATTGACAAAATTATGACTAAAAATAACCGTAACATAAAGATAATTACAAATTATTCAATTTAACGGCACAGGTGCCGTATAATCCATGATTCCAAATTCTGAATTTTTTTGGCCATGAAGAAATGTTGCTAAGATGATGTATCGTGATGTGCGCGATGACGTAAATACTAGGGTTACCAAAATAAAGTTTTCCGCATAATTCTTATTGGTATCCATATGTATGACGTAACAAAAACAAGGTTGCCAAATACGTAAGATAATCCGCCAATAAATCGCCAATCTCAGAATTTGGTGCATGGATTATACGGCACCTGTGCCAGTTTAACTAATCATTAAGAAATACATATAAATAAAGTATAATTTTTGCAAAGTAATATTAAAGAAAAGAAAAAAATTTAAATTAATTTTCAAATGCATTTTTAATAAATTCAGATTTTTACCTACTGTTAAATTTAACTATAGGTTGAAATCAATTAATTTAAACAAGACAATTTTTATTTTCTTATGCTTTTCCAGAACTAGGTTTTAAAAACATAAGGAATTGTTCAGTGAAATGCTGGAAAAAGTTGACAATGGTTTGAGTAGTAGTAGTAGTAGTAATATGACAGAAACAGTTTTGAAGCTTTATGCTCGTAGGCTTATAGCTCGCATTGAGTAAGATTGAATTTTTCACAAAACTTGTCAAAAATTTAGAACACCATTTTGATGCTATACAGGTGTGATTTAAAATGGTTTTATAAATGCTCAATTGCTGTTGTAACTTATCTCTTTGAATCTTAAAACTAATGCCTTGCTTGCGCCAACGCTAGAAGTTTTCTTTTCATATAATATTTCTGAAATAATAAAAAGCAGATTTGTCATTTGACTCACAAATTTCGTTGAATTTCTTAATTTTTTTAATATGCCTTAAATGATTTCATTCTCTGAATGTGTGTCAAAATAGTTTGAAATTAAAACAATGACATACCGTAGTTGAATAGTTTCAAAGTAAAATGATGTATACGATAAAATTAATTGCTCGATGAAATTTTAAGCAAATGATAATTTTTAAATAAAAATACATACGAAATACTTTTAAATAAAAGAGGAAAAATTTTAAAAGAAACTGTAGTTTTTTCTTATTATTTTTTAAATATAATTTCATTATAGTTTAATTAGAATAGCACTATTAATTCTGAAGTTGAAGTTCATGTTTTAATACGCAATGTTTTTACCATTTAAAAAACAGAAACACATAACATTAATCAATTTAGATAAAAAAAATGTGTTTAAAAATATAAAAACAATTCTTAAAATTTTTTTATTCTGTAGCGCATAGCTTCGTAATAAAAGCATGCTCAAACTGTCGAATAAAATTAGTTTCGTTAAGGCAAAAAAAAAATGGAAAAAAAATCTACTTTACTTTTATGTCTGGAAACTATCACTCATAATGGAGTGTTCGAACGTGAAACAAAAGAATAAATCTGCGAAAACCCCTCATCTGCACCTTTTAAAAGCGAACGACAAACTGACAGGTTTTTATCTCCAACCTAAAGGCATTATGACAGATTCCACAAAATTTTCTTTAAACTTTTTTTACTGTCGAAATAAAAATGTTCCAAATCAAGTTCCCTGACAGAAAAGGTTTGCTAGCTATATTTGTATTATATTTTTACGAATTGCTAGTTTATTTTAGACTTTTTTTTCTAAACATAAAAGCACTCCATCTGTAAAATAAAAAAGTACTCCTAGGAAATACCCGCAAGTGATATTTTAGCACTTTTAACTACAAACCTAAAATTCAGTTTGTCTGCTTATGACAGACAAGTAAGTTTTTTTAAAATAGTATTTCACATTGAATTTCTCACGTGGGGTTTTATCTTTATCATTTCAAAATACAAATGTAGCTAGTTATATTTGAACACATTTTTTGAATATTGCTAAATTTTATAACAATACTTTATTTCTAATATTGTTCGCGAAAGTAATTAAACAAAGTTATTGTTTAGTCTTATTAGCTGTATTACACTGATAATCGAAATAACACTGTAATATTTGCTATACCTTCTGCAAACATCGTATAAAATCTGCAAATATTTAACATAAATACTGTTAAAGAAGAAAAAGACAATTATTGTAAAATACATGTCCTATTTTGTTGTTTAAACGTTCAAAATATAATTAAGGCATATTTAAGGCTATAATATTAACGGTTATGATATTGAAAGGGAACATTTTAATTTCTTCTTCTACATTTTTTCCTTTGTTGCATTGGTAATATCAAAACTGTAAATGAAAATATACGCAGGTAAGTTTAAACACGCTTTAGTCAATAATGGCAAACACAATGAAACGATAGTCTTGGCTGTTAAATCGCTAATGATAGAACTTTTATTCCTGTAAATGATGACTTTTACCAATCTTTTTTTTTTAAAGTTAAATATTCATCAGAGCTATATCAGATCTTTTGCCCATTAAAATTTTTGTGAAATGCTAATATAAATGGTTGTTGTTACTTACAACAATAGGACAAACCAAGATCGTTAGTCTACGACTGCGAAGTTAAGTCAGAACGGTGCAACTTACGTTTAATCAGTACCATGAAGGTTAAAGTACAACCTTACTCTAAACTCCTCCGATAGATGGCACCACCATAGGATCCATTCCCTCAATTTTGAATTTGATCTGGACGGGAAGGAAATGTTCTCCAGACCATTACACCCATAGTATGCTCAAGGAGCAAGCAGAGGACTTTAGTTTCCACAGATTTAACGAGCATGCACTTGGTGGGTCTTTGGCAGCATTGGAACTTCAACCATCTAGAGGGAGGACCGATGTATTAACCACTAAGCTACCATGGCCTTATGATAAAGGCCTGGTTGGTTAGGTCGTCGTTCTCATTATTGAAAGGTAGTGAGTTCGAATCCCGGCGTAACCGAAAATCCGTCGTGTTCCCTAAGGGCTGCTGGAGCATGGTAAAACTGGCTGTGATCGCAATGTCTTCCATGTGAAATGATACCTGTTGATGTGTAGGCCAAGTACTTGGGGTCTTTTGCTTGGTCTCTGCTTAAAAATCACGAAGACTCCATCCGGCTGCTTCTATCTAACTGGTAGAACGCAACTCAAGGCTAGGTAGCCCTAGATAGCAACAGGGCTAGGTAGCAAAGCAGGCTGGTGCAACAATGTCCCTATGGTAAAACAAAAGATATTCAAAATGAAAAAAATGATTGTAATAATGTTATTTGATAAAGAATGGCTATTTAAGTGGATGAAGGAAATCATCTTGAGAAATTTTCACAAAGGGAGAAATAATTACAGTAAATTACTTTATGAATAAATGTCCTAAATTTCCTGTTTAAAATTAAATAAATAAATGTCCTAAAACATCAAAATATGTGTCGGATATTTTTAAAGACACCATGTATCTGTCCAATGATGGTTGGTCCAAAATTGCCCATTGCTCATTTGGTTCAATATATATTTTTTCCAACGGCGGGCACACTTGGATGACGAACCCTATGCAACAACAAGGTCAGAAACTGTTACTCATTTGTCATTACCTAGCGGGCACCTGTGAACCAAGTCACAGAGGCGAGTAGCGTTACCCGCGCCATAGCCACCACAAACTCGCTTACAGAGTGGGCCACATTCATACAACATCAAAGAAGAAGAAAGGACAGAGAAACACACAGAGAACAGAGAAGGAAATGAAACATACATGCCCGAACTGGGATTCGAACCCGGGACCAGCAGCTCAGAAGTCAGGATCGCTAACCACTCAGCCATTGATCAACTGGTTCTAATATATATATATATATATATATATATAATATATATATATAATATTTTAAAAAAAAATTGGAAAAGGGAACAAAAATTAAAGATTAACTTATAGAGAAATTTACAGGCGATACTGAATTATTTTAACATTTTTATTGCCCTTTTTCCGTTCAGTTGAAATCTTGCCCAAGTTAAATTTCAGCATGAAAAAACTGACTTTCATTTTCTCACCTGTTAAATTTGGGTTTAAATGTCATTTTAAAAAATATAGAAAGCACAGTAAAATATGGCAGTTGTTTCTTTAAAACAGTCATCTGTGTTTTGAAGAATTTCCAATAATATTTTAAGCTAGGATTAAATGGGCAAAAATATAATACCCCACTTAACTTAGCTATTTACTCTAAATCACCTGTAAAAACTTCTAAAGCTTTTAAAAAGCTGAAGTTCACGTCATTTAGAACAATAAATAAAAAAAGGTAATACGAACCGCCTGATAAGAGAGAAAGCTGTAAATAAAACTTATAAGTCAATTACAAAAATACCCGAATTCGAGGAAGATTACTTCAGAAACAATTCCCACACTTTAAAACTTTTCAGAAATTTTTGCTATCCTATAAAAGGTTTATCTGTTAGATCAGATGTCCAAATTTAATTTGTTTCTGCAAATGGATGTAGAAGATAAATAGAGGAAAGGATGAAACAGGATATCGCGATGGTTACAGTGAGGAATAGCAGAATTCGAGAAGCGAACTTATTTCATCAGAACTCGTTTGCTGGAATCGTGGGGTGGTGTTGTCGAAATTCCCGAATTGATCCGCTTATCAAAATGGGACGAATTTAAATTTGATTTGTTAGAAAGATGAAACCGAGAATGAAATGGGATTATGACTGCCGCTGTCTTCGGCACAAAATAAGGGTATTTATCTCCTGATTTTCCTCCTCCATGTAATTGGGAATAAATAGAAGGATTTTGTCTACTTCAAGAGCGAGTGCTTGTAAAGTGTTCTTTTGAATTGTTGCACAAAATACTTTTCATTTGTGTTTATTGAGTTTAAGAAACAAAGACCGAATACGGTGAGTTGATTTTAAATTATTGGTTTCTTCGAAATTTATTTATGCATTAAGAAAATAATTTCATATTCAAATTGGATTTCCTCTTTCCATCTGTCACAAATGGAAAAAAAAGTGATCACTTCTGTTTTATTATTATATTAATAATAATATTTTAAACATTTGTATTTTTGTTTGATTTTAGTCAATCCTTAGATTTTAGATAATCCTTTTTTTGGTATATTGAATTTAAGTTTTTAGTTTTCCTAATACCAGTTTGATAGCGCTAGAAACAGAATTTGAGCTGTAACTCAAAAAAACTAGTTAAAAATTACTATCTTTCCTAACTAAAGATAGGAAAATCGTAAAATTTTAATTATATGTCAGTGAATTAATGATAGAGACTGAATATTATCTTACTTTCAAATTTAATTATCCATGATTGGCTGCATAAGATAATGTTTTAGAAAGTGGAGGACAATTGTATTATGAGCAGTAAGCCATTACTTTGAAGTCTCACTTTTATGTCAAAGAGATTTTACGGCATATATATATATATATATATATATATATATATATATATATATATATATATATATATATATATATATATATATATATATATATATATATATATATATATATATATAAACAAAAAACTCCATGGCAAGACAGCCCATGTGGGCCAAGGCCTACAGTGCCCACCACTGTTTTCATGACTGAAGGCCCTGGAGTGCGAAGCATATGTCCCAGTTAGGAGGTCAGCCTAACGTGAAACCCCCAGGGCTCAGTTCCCAAGCATGCTTGGTTCTCAGTTAATCGACCCACTAAAGGAATGTAAGGCTGAGTCAACCTTGCCCAGCCCGAGGATCGAACCTCGGGATGGGAGATTAAAACGCTGCTATATATATATATATATATATATATATATATATATATATATATATATATATATATATATATATATATATATATATATATATATATATATATATATATATACATACATATACATATGTATATATATACAGATATATATATACAGATATATATATATATATATATATATATATATATATATATATATATATATATATATATATATATATATATATATATATATATATATATATATATATATATATATATATATAAATTGATAGATAAATTTATTTATTTATATACATGTGTGTGTACATAATAGATATAATTATCTGAATTTATAACCTAAATTTTACAAATATCAATAAAAGGATTTTATATGGGATCTAATATTCACAGTAAAGATAAGAATTAAAGGAAAACATAAAATTAACTTGTATAGTTTGCAATATTATTTTTTAAGAATAAGCTCCATTTCATATTTTCAATTCAATTCTCAATATCATATTTTCGACAGTAAAATTCTTTTAACAAAATAAAGAGTTCAACAATAAGGAATTTTCATACAAATGCAATTTAGATTATAATCTTGCCAAAACTATAATCTTTAACTTTTCAAGGACATATTATAATC
Source organism: Latrodectus hesperus (assembly GCA_037975125.1). NCBI lineage: Eukaryota > Metazoa > Arthropoda > Arachnida > Araneae > Theridiidae > Latrodectus > Latrodectus hesperus. The sequence goes on from JAJQOW010000022.1 coordinate 995,585, forward strand.
GATACGTAGCTTGAAAAAGTAATGTAAAAGAAATATTCTTCCAACGTTTCTAAGCCAGATTCCTGTATACATAAAAATATAGACTATTCTATTTTGTTAAAAGAAACAACCTATATTCTATTATGAAATAAATCAACAATGAACAAATGTATCTGAATTACAACCTAAAGTGGTGGTTTCTTTAGTTCAAGTTGAGATCATGGCTACAAAATTTTATTACGATTTTCATTGGTTTAAAATATCTATGACGTCAAATAACGTTTCATCCACTTCACACTATATTAAAGTGGTGTCGTCAATTCGATTTTTCGAAAAATTTGCTGCCTGCATTCAAATCACAATCTTCGAGTGGCAGCAAACAAGGCGAAGTTCTCCATCAAATGTCTGTGTTGTCTGCTATGAGAAGAAATTCATTCTTTATTTTGATCAGTAATAAAGTATTTTTCAACAACAATTTTTTTCATTTTTAAAAGTTTTCAAGATTACGAAAATTACCTGTTAATCTAAATATATAGTTTTCAAATTTTATTAACCAAAAGTCTAGCGATATTGCTTCAAAAATTGAACACATTGAAAGTAGAAAAGAAGAAAAAGAAAAATGAAAAAGACAAGAAAATCTTCCAACTTATGGTTAGTTTAAAGGTGACTTAAATTTTTAATTTTTAGATACAATGAATAATAATAATAATAATGTAATTATAATTGTATTTTTACTTACTTTTTGAAGATAATAAGTCTTAATTAATGAACTCATTCTCTGTGATATTAGTTTGGTTTTCCAAGTAAGTTCGGCAATGTGTCTAAGTTTCCTTATTTGTTATTTTGCACACTCCTTATAACTTCTGTTAAATTTAAGTCTTTTGAGTCACGCCGATATTTATTTTTCCCTTTTCTTTCATGTCCCTCCCATAATTTGCATATGATTACTTCCTTCAGTATCTATATCTTTGGATTTATGTTAGCATTTAATACAGAAACCCTCAAATTCAGTTCATTCAAAAAAATATTTAAAAATATGGCTATTGTCGATGATTCAATATAAACTGCTACGTAATTTTCAATAATTTCTCTGTAAATAAAACTGGTGACAAATTTGCCTTGTCACAATAAAGTCCTTTTTCCTTCTTTTTCTTCAAAATATTACTTTTTTCCCACTTATTTTTCAGCTTATTCAAACATGAAGAGTTCGAAGAAATAAAAATATTCAATATTTTATTTATTGCTATATGCGACATCATGAAAGATAGCAATACGTATGGAACTACCAAGTTATTGGATAAAATTAAATTCCTAATTTAATACCGATAGGCTTTTTTAAGTGCTAAATACATTTATAAAAAAAGTTGTGACTTAAAAACAAATTAAATATACCTAGTTAATAAAATGAAACTATTAATGGTAATTAAATTATCAAAGCTTTATTAATAAATCATAATGGAATAGCCAAAGTAAGCAAAAATTTTAAAAACAAAGCAATTAAAAAATGGCTTACATCTATCAAACTTTTTAGCATTTATCATTCTCAGAGTGATTGATGTCTCTACTTACTTAAAATAAGATTCCAATAAATATCATAAAATTATCAATATTATCCCAATAAATATCAAATAAAAGAAAATATGTATTTGATTAAAATTGAATATCATACCTATCTTAAAAATACCAATAAGCAAAATAAACAGAAAAACTTCCTTAATAACCAAACTATTATATTGAATAGTTTATATATTGAACTCAATACATCTGTAAACTCATTTTTAAATCCATGGAATGATATACATATGTGATATATTGGCAAGTAAAATATTTAAAGTGTGCGAAACTTCTAATATTTTACTTGCCAGTATATCATATGATGGCGAGACAAAACATGCATCCAAAACAATGAAGATACAACAGTACTACTTATTCGATGA